>VYXF01004785.1:109077-141824 GCA_013397295.1 Polioptila caerulea | reverse complement strand
TGGCTCTGGATCAGAGATTTGGGTGCCCAGGTGGCTCTGGGTCAATGATTTGGGTGCCCAGGTGTCTCTGGGTCAGTGATTTTGGTGCTGGGGGGGGCTCTGGGTCGTGGTTCTGAGGTGGCTCTGGGTCATGGTTGGTTCTGAGGTGCCTCAGACACCAGGTAGAACACCTGTAGCCCCCCAGGATTGCTTCAGCACCCCTGAAGCCCTTCCAGTGCTCTTTTTGGTGGGGCTGGAGTGGTCCCTGAAACCCTTCCAGTGCTCTTTTTGGTGGGGCTGGAGTGGTCACTGAAGCCCTTCCAGTGCTTTTTTTGGTGGGGCTGGAGTGGTTCTGTTTGTTCCTTTTAATTATCACCACTCCTGCTCGGTCGGGGCCCTGAAGTGGATTTGTGTTTCAGTGATAGAATGAGGGCAGCAGCAGAAAGCTTCTGAGACTTGTTTTTTTCTCTGTGGACTTAAATAAACGACCACATGTTTGATAGGGAAGCTGGTTCTGTCTAGAATTTAAAATCACCTGACAAGAACCTGTAGAGCTTAATTTCCTTTAAACTGGTAAATGGAAATCAGAACATGGGGAGAGTCTGTGGAAGAGGCATTAAATGAAACACTTACCAGCAGAGTACCTACAAATTCAGGAGCTAATAGATTGTTATCTGCCACAATTTAAAATCCTGAGACCAAATAAAATTCGAAATGTGGATTCTTATTCCTGTGTGCAGCATGAGTGGTCTTTGCTAAAATGTTCTGTGCATAATTTAATGTTCATCCTTTTAACTTTGAAGGCATATTGCCAAGGAATTACTCATACAGTTAAAGAAAAAACCTAAAAATCAGTGAGTGTAGCCCATAAATAAGCTACAGAGAATTACTTCCCTTTCCAGATTTTTCAACAAATGATAAAGGATACACTCTTCAAAAATGCATTTACCAAAAGGAATCTTCTCAAATAATTCCTCATACTTACAGCTCTGGCTTTTAATGACTGCTGCAGTAAGCTTGGGAAATTGCTTTCACTCTATTTTAAGAGCATTTTTACCTAAGTGTTCTTACTGTAAATTCCATTGGTGCCTTTGGTCCTGATCAGTGGCCCTTGGTGGTTTAGGTGGAGATGCTGCCCTGGGGTTGGAAAGCCAGCTCAGAAAAGTGAGCACTGTCACCAGTGGGGTTGCTACAATTAATGTCATTTGTATATGACGAGCAAGATGTCATAATTAAACCATTCCTTGCAAACTGTTGAAGCTGTTTACTCAGTAAACTCTTTTTTTTTTAATGATGAAGGACTCATCACTGGACAGCCAGTTGTGCTTAGACTGAAAGTTGATTTGTGAACTTGTTTTTATCATTAAACAGAGATGAGGCATTCACAGCTTTATCATTTCTTTCTTTTTTATTTTTTACTGTGTCTTGATACAGTTTGCTGTTCCTCTAAAAAGACACTTCCATTACTGGTTATGGTAGGTTAGGGGCTAAATTTTGTGCTGCTATTCCTAAAGCCACTTTAAACATATCCAGAAGTGAATCTCAATTCCCCAAAATGTCAGCCTTTCCTTCTGGGGGCTGAGCAGACTCCTGATGGGAACTTCTGTGTTTGTGGGTGCTGTAGGAATGGATTCTCCTTGGCACTGGAAAGTGCTTCCCAGTGTGAGAGGAGAAATCTGCTTGGAATCAGTCTGAGATCTCAAAAAACCTCCACAAATCGAGATTGGAAAAGAACTTATAGTACAAGTACTGTAAAAATAATGTGTGAATAATGAATATTATTGACTTCATTGAATTTAATCTAGGTGTAAGGGAGATCTTAAGCACCTGAATAAAAATGCTTATTTTATAGAGAGAAAAGCAGCAAAATAGAGGAAATGGTTTCTCTGTTGCTCTCCATTAAGAACACTGAAAGAATTTAAGATTGGTGCAAAGAGACAGTAATTCAGAAACACAAAGCTTAAATAATTTCCAAAGCCTACTCATTTCTCAAGTTTTGTTGTAATTCTCCCACAACCACAAAATAGGAGCCTACAGAGGCAAGATATTAAACTACCTTGAAAAATACGAAGTGATGCTCCATAGAGTGGAAAGTGAAATAAAACTGCAATGTAGAAATTCTGTATTGGCTGAGATTGGTTGTTGCTTTCAAAAGCTGCATAAAATGGAAGCCATTAGCTTCTATTTGCATTTAAGCAGTGGAGTTGTAAAAGCAGAATGATATAAAATTGTAAATTATAATCAGGCAGGTAATGTTACCCGTTAGAAGAAGATGGTTCAGTTTGAATACAATGTTTGAGGAGATGTTTTAAAAAAGTATTCATGGCAAGGGTAATAAAGAATGGGGCTGTTGAGATGGAAAGGCATTCTTGTCAGAGTACAGAGATGGCTCTTGGAAGCAGACATTCTTTTTTCCCCCTGAAATTTACCTTCAGGAGCTCAAAAACATGTTCATTCCACTGAAATATTGCCCCTTCTTCATGGAAAACCATCATTGCTGTCATTTGTTGGTGGGTATCTGTCAGTGCTTGCTGTTACTTACTTGTGAAATCAAGGGAAATCAAAATTATGCATAAATGGCCATTAATGCCCACTTGGATGACAAGCCTTTTTATTTTTTTTTTTTTTTCTTTTCTCCTTACTCTGCAGAAGTTTTCTTCTGAGAAACTGAAACTTGAAACATTTGCTTCTTCCAACATAATGGGGCTCTTAAGTTATCATGTGGCTGACATGAGCTGCTGGAGGACTGCCCTGGGGGAACAGCAGAGTGTCACTGCCAGGGACAGCAGAGCTCCCAGCACAGGGGTGGCACTGCGAGCATGGAATGGTTTTCAAGTTGGCTCTGCTTCTTGTACTTCTGTCTAATCCTGCCCAGTGGGGTTTGGGACAGTTGGTGTTTAGGTAATTCTGGGTAAGGATGCCACAGGTGTGCCTTTGTCACCATCAAACCAACCAGCACTGAATACCCCTGGGTGTGTTGGAAAGAAGAAGAATGTGTACAGAGATGTGCACAGTGCTTGGGGTTTGTCACCGTGAGAGAGCTGGGGCTGCTCAGCCTGCAGGGGAGGAGGCTCTGGGGGGGCTCCAGTGCCTGGGGGGGCTCCAGGAGAGATGGAGAGCAAGGTGGGAGCAGGGCTTGGAGCGTCAGTGGAGAGGCAATGGCCCTAAACTGCAGGAGGGTGGGTTTACATTTAGAGATTCAGCACAATTCCTTCCCTGGCAGGGTGGGCAGCCCTAGCACAGATGCCCAGAGCAGCTGGGGCTGCCCCTGCATCCCTGAAGTGTCCAAGGCCAGGCTGGGCAGGGCTGGGAGCCCCCTGGGACAGTGGGAGGGGGCCCTGCCATGGCAGGGGGGAGAAGGGGCTGATTTTTAAGGCTTTTCCACCCCAACCCATTCCATGACTCCGTGTTCAGGGCTGCAGTGCAGGGACACACTGCACTTGTCTCTGCTTTGCCACAGGCAGCTCAGCAAGACCAGAGGGGACAAGAGCCACCAGGGGAGAGAAAATCAGATTGTCAGGCAGGAATAGGGGAGAAAGGGGACACAGGAGTTCAGGCTGTATAAATGATAATCGTGTTTGTAGATCACTGCGCTCACAATTCCAGTTATACTCCAGCTTCCCACTAATTTTGGTGTCAAGCAAAAGGATTAAAATCCTTCTTTAAAAGTATCTTCACCAGGACTGACAGGGAAATGTTCCCTTGTGACCAGAGTCAACTGGAAAATCTTTTTGCCAATGATTCAAGTAATATTAGCCAAGATAATTAATGAAGTTGGGGTAAAAGAGGTATCTGATTCCTAATGAAAGAAAAAGTTATAGTCCCATTTATTTTATTTTATCTTCATGTTTTATAAGTGCATTCTGAATATGCAATCCATGATTCAAACACCACACTGTTTTTAAGCTGTAAAATCCTACGCAAAGCCAATAAGTACAAAAATATGAATCTTAAAATTATATTCTGATATTTGTGTTACAAACTTGAGAACTGATGGACCTGTTAAACTGAAATATCAGCCTTTCAACAGCAAGCACTAGTAATAAACTGAACTATTTCAGTAACTGTAAACATAATAAAAATCCTCATGATGAATCTCAGAAAAGTTCATTTGATGCAACTCATATCAAATACACTGAATCCCAAGGAATGAATAATTCTGCATTACTGATAAAACCTAGCTAACATTTTTTTTTCCAAGTAGCAAGAAGTCATGTTTTGCTAAGGAAGTAACAGTAAAAGTTCTGGAAAAATATCATGATCCCTGATGAAGTTCACCTGAAATGATAAAAAGGCTTCCAAATTGAAAGTATATGGAAGAGCCTTTTAAGACTGTGAATTTATTTTTGTGGCAATATAGAGGTTGCTTAATTATTTTTTTTTGTTGTTTTGGTGACGGAGTCAATTGATAACCATGAATTATCAGGATTTGTAATTCAGTTTGACCAAGCAAGCCTCAAAAATTTGAGGCTTAAAACTGTTTCCTCAGTATCAGGTGGGGAAAGAGAATTGATTTCAAATAGGGTTAAAATTTCAATGTAGATTTGTTTTAGCTACAACAGAGAAAAAACTTGGTTTATTTAACCTAATTGAAGTCAGGAAAATATTGTAGTCCTTTCCTGAAAACACTGGGAGAAGTTGGTGTTTGTAATTCCAAGACGGAGGTTTTCCTATTTGGGGCAGTTGAATGTGGAAAGGAGAAGTGTGGTAGCAGAGCTGCAAACCAGCTCGTGCCTTGGCACAGCCCTTCATCCAAGGACCACCTTTATCAGTGACTGTGGAACAATGCAGGAAATCCTTTCTTCAGCCACAGCAGAGTAGTGGAAGAAGCAGATTAATCACAAGCATTTTCGTTAATGTAACTCCATTAGCATCCGTTGTGGATGCCCTGATGAGGTCCAGCCAGATGGCTGAATCCTGGAATCCTGAACTTTCTGACTGCTCAAACAGCCCTGCTTTTCCTTTTTCTTTCTTTCTGTTTTGTTTTGTTTGGTTGGGTTTTGCTGTAAGGTTCTTTTTGTGTGTAGTTTTGTTTATTCATTTTTTTTCTCGTTTGTTTGGTTGTTTGGTTTTTTTTTTTCAGAAATTGTGCCAAGGTTCTCAACAAGTAAATTCAATCCTGGGGGTGTTCCAGGAGAAAATCCAACTTTGACTGGGACCATGAGCAGCTGTTGTGGTGAAATGGGCAGGCCCTGTGCAGTCAGACCCTGCAGCTGATGCCTCTGCATGTGGGGTGGGAAGGCAGCAGTCACTTGAAACTAGTTCTGGGTCCTGTAGGCTCAAAAACCTCAGAGCATGAGGGTACATCAGGTGGGTTAGTTGTGCACACCCTCTCCTTAATTTAACCCCAAAGGAACCCGGATTAAAATACTTGAATGCTTTCAATGGTTTCAATGTGTCTGCAGGTGGGAATGATGGGGTCCCTGAGAGGAGCCCGGAGGGAGCTGGGGGTGCTCAGCCCGGAGAAAAGGAGGCTCAGGGGTGAGCCCAGGGCTCTCTGCAGCCCCCAAAGGTGCTCGAGGGCTGGGCTCTGTCCAGGCAGCACTGACAGAACCAGAGGGCACAGCCTGGAGCTGCTCGCAGGGAAATCCAGGCTGGATGTAAGGGAAAAGTTCTTCAGAGAAAGAGTGACAAGNGTCTCTTCCAGCCTGGGCATTCTGTGAATGCTCAGAGGGTACAGCTCTCACTCCTGCCACTGCTGTTACTAAAACAGCAACTGCTCAGGGATCTTTGGTGTGTTTGACACCTCTCCACAGCCAGAGTCATGGATGGTAACTGTGGATGTGGATCATGTTCCCCATGTCAGGCACTGCGGGTTTGTTCATGCAGCTCCTGCTGTCCCCACAGTTCAGGACACAGCATCAGAGCTGGGGCTGTGTTTGCTGGGGTGGAAGTGTCCTGGGCACTGTCCCTTCCTGGGGTGGCCCAGCAGGGTCTGATGGAGCCCTGCAGGGCAGTCCCAGGGTCTCACCCCACTGACCCAACCCCAGCTGCTCTGCTGGTGTGGGCCTTGGGGGGTGGCTGCTGATTTTCTGCCAGAAGAGCCTTTCTGACTGGGTCATCTGGGCACCTCTGGGAGGGAGCTGGTCACAGATGCAGCTTTGAATAGCAGAGATTTTGGTCTTTCTGCTGAGAACATATTCTCCTTTGGGTTATGTCCTTATTACATATCCAGCTAATTTCCTTGGATTTAAAGGAACAAAACATATGGATAAGTACATTCCTCTTTTTCTTATGCTTGGATTTGCTTTCCTAGGTCTGCTCAAGTGTGAGAAGTCTGAGGAATTTGGTTTTGACCTGCCTTGGAAACTGAGAGTAAAGATGCCAGTGGGTGTTCTCTAACAGAGAAACATCTGTCCACTGATGACAGCTCCATCAAACATTTTTGTATCTGTTTGCTTCAGTTAGGCAAGTTAAAATGATCAGCAGTAGAATGTTCTTGTTTGTATTCTTTCCAGTCCTCTGTAGCAAATACTAAATGTGCCTCTTCCTTCCTGGGAATCTTGTTGCTGTTCTGTTGATGGAATTCACACTTTAAAGCATCCTGGTACGAGCATGGTGGGGCTGGGGTTAACCCTGCCCATTGTTCCTGTTGCTAGAAGTGATGGATCTGCCAGCTAACGTGTTGATCTGCCTTCTGAACCTAGCCACTGTACCCCGTTAAAATTTTCCTGCATTTAAGCTGTGAAATCAAATTCTCACTTCCTAGAGCCAGGAGCTGGAGCCCATTAATACTGAGTGAGCTTAAACCCATAGTTTTATAATTGAATTAACTTAAAAAGGTAAACATGCTCATTTTTCTGTAGTTCACAAGAAGTATTTTCCCCCTACTGTACTATGTTATCTGCAACATAATTTAGCAGAGCTGATTGCTTTGCTGCTTTTCCTGAAGTGACAGATGATTTTCTGCAAGCTCTCAATTTTCCTTCCCAATTCCCCAACTTGAGGATTGTCATACCAAGCTTTATTGCCTTTGCAATGATTTTTTTTTCCTTGGGAGGTACTATTTTGAGCACAGATTTTCTGTAACAGTGGGAATTATTATCTGTGACTAATAACAATCTCTGTGGAGCTTGTTATACAACGAAGACTGATCATGTGCTTGAATATATTCATGTGATTGCTTGCAGCTATGAGCAGCTTAAATTCCTGTAAGTTGCTGCTTTATCAAAAAAGATTTTTTTCCCTACTGAAATAAGGTAAATTATTAAACTACATCTATTTTAACTCAAGTTCAATAACACTTAGGTGAACTTTCATGCAACAACCTAGAAAACTGTATGAATAAACAGTGGTTGCTCTGGTCCTTGAACTGTCCTAAACAGAATTTTAATTGTAATTTAAATGGATCCTTCCATAGCTAACATATGTTTCTAAAATAACATTTCTTCAGAAGTGCCCCATAGATGTGCAAATAATGGGATCCAGTAGAGAAGATTTTACTTGGAACACACTTTTGTCCTTGTTTATTTATTTTTAAACAGCTCTTGTTTGGTATAAATGTTCTGAGAATTCATTATCCTTCTGGACACAGTGTGGAGCTCTCTAGGACATCCAGGGCTTTGCAGGAAGGTCAGAGTCAGGATATTCCTTCTTCTGAGATGGCTGAATTTCATATTCTAACCCCATTCAAGTATTTGTGCAGGAGAAAACCTGAAGGCAAGGTGATGTGTAGTAATAAAGAGTACAGGACTGTACACATGTAGTTTATTACCTGGTTTTATGTGGATTTTTGAAGGTAACAGGATTATCTTTAAGGTCCCTTCCAAGCCAAGCCTTTCTGTGATTGTTGTGTCAGGTAAATTGGTACAGTAGGCAGACACTTGTACTTCTGATTTGCTTCTATTAAGTCAACCCTGAGGATGTAAAATCCAAGTGTGAGTGAACAACAGGAGCTTGTTGCTGGATAAAAGCCACAGCTGAGATTGCAAAGCAATCAGCAGTGAGAGCCACGAGGAGTTTGTGCTGGGCAAATCCAAACATGAGGGTGCTGGAGGCATCCCCAGTGCTGGGGCCATGCTGGTTTTCTGTAGGAATTGCTCATGGGATGGACTGGATTTATTTTGGAATAACGAGGAAGTGCTTGCTGACTGTTGAGTAACATTTACTTGTTAAAGTCCATTTACTTATGGCCTTGATGAGTTAGGGGAGGACAATTGTCTGGGCACTGTCACCTCGTGGGCACCTCGTGCTGTCCTGGGAGAGGGCACGTGAGGTTTAGTGAGGGATGGGGACTGCAAACAAAGCAGGGAAAGTCATTAGAAAATAAAAGGTTTTTTCAAAAACTCTGTGAGGATCTGATTGCCATTTGAGTTGTGCCACAGCACAATTATTGGAATTCAAGTGTGTTCCTACTGTGGAGTGTGAAGCAAGGTCAAAAAGCAGAGTGATTTGAATTGTGCAAGTTAGACAATGATTTCTGAGTAATACTTCATGACCCAGAGCTGTCTAGAAATGGCAATTGAAGAAAAGAGACAGGGAAGAGGCTGTGACCATGTATTAACTGTATGAAGTAGTCAGACAATAGAGCAACTTAATTTTAATGGAACTGTGTCCTGTCACACTGCTGGAGAGTATAAGGCAGAGAGAGCCCTTCAAGCCTTGATGTTTTATTCAAAATTAGGATGATGATGATGAATTCTACCTTGTGGTTTTCCACACTTGAAAACCTTTCAGCCACTCATGGGGTACAGAGGGAGCCAGCAGAGTTGTGCCAAGACTTGGGTGTGAGGCATCTGCTGTGAGCCACCCTTGCCCCAGCCAAGATGAGACCTGACATCAGCTCGTGCTCCTCAAAGTGACTCTGATGTTGGTGTGGGCTTCTTTCCTCAGGGTCAGCCCCTAAAATAACTGTGTCTGCCTTGATTTGGGTGGGTTTTATTTTTTAAATACTCCTTCAGCTGCCTTGATTGAAAGTCACTGGGGATGACTGATACATAATCTTGTCAAGCTCAGCTAAGTTTTAGTTGCATTAATGCCCAGCTGGTGCCTTCAGTCTGCTTGTCCTGGCCCAACTGGTTGAAACTTAGGGAATCTGCTTTCCCAAGAAAATAAAGTCTCTGTTGACTTGTAGTGCTACCAGGAGATGACAGCAGCAAAAACTCATTTTGACTTTGCAGGACAGCAGATGAGGGGGAAGGCCCAGGGGAATTATTTGTCTCTTTATCCCAAAACCTTTTTTTTTTTATTTTTTTTGTTTTTTTTTTTTTTTAAATAGATGCCTTGCAGAACTGTCCTGGTTATGAGTTTAGGAGACAGACTGCTCTGGCACTCTCATGACTTGAGTTTCATTTATTATGTACTATTTTGATAAATTACTCATTGATGCCCTGTGGGTATTTTCTCTGATCAGTGTCTGTTCTCTTGTATCGTCCTAATTATTTATTTTAATTTCCTTTTGTCTTTAAATCCTCAAAATGATAACACACATTTCAGCCATCTGCATTTTTAATTCTTTATCCCATGGACTTATAAATAATCATATTGTCAAATCCTGCTTGTGTTAGTGTTTTTGAGCTGGTGGGAGTACTTTGGATAGCTCATTAAACTTTATAGATAGGAAAAATTTATTATAGATAAGGAGAACAATTACCAGAAACTACATTATGAAATGTTTGTCAAAGTTGAGTAGTTTAAATATTGATGAAGTCCAACCGTGCTGTCAATGCCAGTTACTGAGCTGGATTCTGGAGCAGCAGAATACAACTTCATTTAGCATCACAGTCTCCCTCCCACATCCTACATAAATCATGGAACTCATTCGAATCTATTTGGTTTATGTCTAGGAAACCTCTCAAAATTTTCAGGAACCTGGTGAGTTTATCAAGTCAATACTTCCATTGGAGGCCAAAAACCAACAACAGCATTCCTGATTTCTTCCACACTTGTGGGAGAAACTCTTCTTACCCAGCAGTGGTTGCAGTTTGTGTGGTTTTGTGTGGGTTTTCTTTTTTTCCCTTCCTCATGTAGCCTTAAAGCAGAAGTCAACTTTTAGATTTGATAAATGAGTGCTACAGCTCTAAAACACTTGGCTCAATCCACGTGCTTGTGTTTGATTTTTTTCCACAGTCATGTTTTGTGTTATTTTCTTTGTGTTCTGCAGAGGTAAACTGCAATTCTGAAAGGGAGGAATTCCCTTCCCACCTCCCCTGCAAATGCCTTACCATGAGGGCTTGTCCCCTCATCTGCTACCTACCACTTCGGGGTTTTCAGTTTATTTTCATTTTTACTCAGGAATACCTGATAGTAAGATCTTAATCTGAAATAAAACATGCAGTTGGCATTGCAGGTATTCCAGTGTGCTCAGGAGTTACAGTTTTGCAGGCACGGAGGGGTTGGGTACTTCTGAGATGTCCTCTTCAGGTGTAATGACATCGTTTGGACTTCTTATTTTTTATGTTTGCACGCCTGAGAATGAAAAGACAAGAGGTTGTTTTATACAAATATGCTTTACAAGAGTTTCAAGTTGCCAGTGTCCATCTGGGGAGTCTGGACTAATCCCTGTGACTGGTGTGTGGAGGGATGAGAACTGGAAAAGCAGAGAACACTGAAATGCATTTCTGCATCCTGTTCCCAGCACCACACACCCCCCCAAAGGAAAAAATATCACTCTGTTTCCATGGAAAAATCAACATGATAGAGGACTGCTGGATAGCCAATACTGTTTTTTAAAATCCAATTGGTTGCAGCTGTACTGAGAGGGAACAAATGTTTTGCTGCCTTTGCTGCCAAATAATAGATTATATTTGGAAGCCTAAGACTAATGAAAAAATAGAGTTCAGAAGCAGAGTGATTGCAGAGCTTCAGGCATAAGAAAGGAAACTGTTAGCTTGCTTTGTAAAGCAAACCCCAAAAATCTAGGGTGGGTTTTTTTTTAGATGCAGTGCAAAGTTAATGTTGTTTCCTGAGGATCCAGTTCCTCACCATGGCAGTGATGCCAAGCTTCCTGCTCTCTGCTGGCTGGAATTTCTCTCCCTCTGAGCAGCAGCCATCTGCCTGGGAAACCATGAAGCCAGGCTGGGCTGCAGGAGGGCAGCAGGGTGGGAGCAGGGGCTG
Source organism: Polioptila caerulea (assembly GCA_013397295.1). Classification (NCBI taxonomy): domain Eukaryota; kingdom Metazoa; phylum Chordata; class Aves; order Passeriformes; family Certhiidae; genus Polioptila; species Polioptila caerulea. Next base: position 130,790 of record VYXF01004785.1, on the reverse strand, counting down.
GGAGAGGGAATTGTGCTGTGCAGGGGTGGCAGGCACGTGCTCCTGCTTGTCTGGTGTCCCAGGGTCACTGTGGGACACACCTGCCCTAAGGTGTGACAGAGCATCAGCAACTCTGCCACCTGCTCAGGAGTGACCAGATCATTCAGGTGTATGTACCATAATTGCACTATTTGAAATGATTAGCTATGAGAATCAAAGAAGAAAAACAGTTATTCTCTCAAGCTCCTCATAATCAGACACGGGAGTTGTGTGTGCCATTAAATCTTGTTAGAGCAAACAAACAGGTTATTTACTTCTCACTCCTTTTCTCATTGTCATGATAGGAGTATTGATTTGTACCTTTTAGAGATCTGTAAGTGCACACTGGAGCTCAAGTGGCACAGGTACTTCTGTAAGAACCAGCTAAACTGAATCAATAATGCCATCTGACATAAAGGAGAGAAGAAATATCTGTACAGCATCAGGCAGTGCAGGCTGAGGCACGGCTGGGCTATTGAGCGACCCATCAGAGCTCTGTGAAACGAGCAGGGATTGATTTTACCCTCCCTGCCCACCTGCTGGGAAGGTGTGTGTGCATCACTGAGGAGCACTCATGCAAACTTTTGTCTGCTGAGCTGCTGGTAAGATTTTACTAAAACATGCTGTAGTACACGGGGTTGGGTGGTTTTTTTTGGTTTTGTTTTTTGGTTGGTTAGTTTTTTTTCAGCTTGCTGCTGATGAATGATTTAGGAATTTAAACCCTCACCTTTAGAAATCACCATCTGTCACTGATGTCTCCTTTAGCAGCTTAACTCAGTGCAATTCAAATTGCAGTTCCCCCTGACCTAAGAACTGTGTGTTGCTACACCAGTAGGATCCTTAAAAAGCCTTATGTTTTATTTTCTGTTGGGAAATGTGCATCAGGCATTGAGAAATTACCTGAAGAGGTCTGGAGTGCCTGGAGTTGGAGGTCAAAGATGCAGCTTTCTGTTGGTTCCAAACCAAGATGAGATCAGCATCTGTGGTCAAGCTGAGGCCCACTTGGCAGCATGGTTTTAGGGGGTTAAATAAAGAAAACACACACTTGCCTCCATCAAAATGAAGCACGTTTTATGCCAGATGTTGTTGGGTATCATGAAACACCTGTTTATATAAATAAAATATATATTCATGGAAGAAGGTGCTGCTTTCACACTTCTAAAAGCTAGTGTATACCTGGATTCTGAAGCTTATGTTGCTCCTAATAGGTGTGGGATTATTACAAGTTGTATAAAACAACTGTAAATTGTGTAAAATAGATGAATTTAAAAGAGCAGGATGATGAACAGGATTCCAAGGCTTTTTTGGTTCTGCTTTTCACTTGGACATCTTTGAGTATGGACACTGTGCTAGATTTTTCATTTTGGACACAATACTTCCTAAACTAAAATTCAGATGCTGAAAGCTTGCCTGTTGCAAATGCTTGATTTGATTTATCAACTATTTATAGCATATTTTGGGATCAATACAATCCTACTTAGAGAGTGCTCACATGAATTTGAATTAGTTTAGTGATATTTTAATTTTTTTCCAAGAAATCCTTGGCCCTGCCATACAGGGCCTTCAGTCCTGAGCGTGCAGGTGTTGGGCAGATGGAATGAGGCTCCCAGCAAGGTGCAGGTGTGCACAGCAGCTTTAGCCACTGAGAACAAAAACTGGGTTTTTCTGGGAGAGCAGGAGCTCTCTGAGGCTCTCTGGCTGCCCTCCCTCCATGGCTTTCTGTCCAGCTCCAGGCTGATTTTGTCAGGGATGGCTTCACTTCACCTCCTGCTCTGCCAGTGACAACTGAGGGGGTGAGCTGGAGTTTTTCCATATCTGGGAATATTTTATTTTTTTTTACAAGCTTAATTGGAGAGCCTGAGAGAAAGAAGAACATGAACTAATATTCATACACCAAATATCATGGCCATCACAAATTTTTTTTTTGTTCTTCCCCTTCTGTAAGGACCTTAAAAAGTCAATTTTCCTGCCCACACAGTGTTGTTTTTCTGAGCTTGCTTTCAGTTAAAAGGGACATTCTGTGGGAATTCCATTTGTGTCTGCTCTCTGCAGTGGCTTTATTGACCACATAAAGAATTATGATTTTTTTTCTTTTTTTTTTTCAGTAATTTCTTCAAGAGACTCTTCTGAAGCTTGGTTTGATTTGGAGAGGGAAAAGGGGTCAAGACAACAAAAACCTTCCAGGTGAATAAACATATGTTCTTGCTTCCAGTAACATTTCTCTAGGATTTGACTGATTTAATGAGGACTTGGAGTAATTTTTTTGTATCTCCTGAATTTAATAGATAATTTTAATTCATTTATTAAGCAACTCTCATAGTTTAAAGTGAGAACCTATTTCCCTGGCAGAATGTAAGGAAATGAGACACTTCTATTGTTTTAGGGTGAGCTGGAAATTCACCTTAGAGTTCAATGACTTGAACCCACAGATGAGATGTAGGCATTTTTTTTTTCACTATAAGTTCATGTTCTTCTTTCTCTCAATCTGTCCAATTAAGCTTGTAAAAAAACCATTCCCAGGTACAGAAGAAACCCACACAATTCAGACATTTCAAAGGGCTATGGTGACTGGAAACACCAGCTTTTTTTTTTTTAAACAGTATTTTTTCCCCCTTCCCACATCCTTCAGTACAGCTGCTCTTTGTGCAAATATGTAATGGAAACAAATTGCCAGAGCACAGAACACACCATAAAGCAGTTTTTTTTGCCTGGGGGCTCTGAGAGATGAGTGCTGAGCCTCCTGAGAACAAATGCTTGTCTGGATCAGCAAACAGAGCCAGTGCAGGGCAGCCCATGGTGAGCTCTGAGCAGATCTGCTCCAGAGAGTTCTCACACGAATGAAAATGCTCCTGACAACACACCCCTGATGGGGAGGAATGTGTATTTTAAATAACTGTTTTAAGAAATCTCCTTTTTGTCTGCCTTTAAAATCCTTGGTCTCGCAAGTCTGGTGGCAGCAGCTCCTGGAGATGGTTGCAGCCCCTGAAGAGCAGATAAATCTGTTCTCCTGTTTCCCAGGCAGACAGAACGTCTGCCAGGCCAGCCCTGAGCCAGGCAGAAGCTGTGGCAAGATGGAACAGGATTTGATTTAATGCTAGCACGCCTTTCAGGAGGGTTGGTGACTTGGTCTCACTGTTGTGCTGAGTTAGTTCCAGCTGATCTGGAGTGCTGAGTGCTTCTGTCTGCAAAATGCTTTCCAGACTGACTCCTGGAGCTGCCAAGGAACAGAACCACAGGTGCAGAGTGGGACTGCTGCAGGAAAAGAGGGGGTGAGAAGGTGATTGTTGGAGGCTGGAGCCCCAGAGAAAAGACTGAACAAAAAACCAAATCAGTTTAAATGCAGATTTAGACCAGCACGAGGAGAAGACAACCAATTCCAATTCCCAGAAGGATGCCAACAGCCCTACAGACAGTGAGAGGACTTGGCCAGTCAGAGTTCTGGGAGCAGAAAAGGCCAGTGTTTATAGGATTAGTTGGTTATCCCAGTTGCTGCATATTGAGCATTCTCGACCTTATGCAAGGCTGAAAATTACCTTTGTGCATTCATTGTGAAATAAATCTGGCTTCAGTGCTCTGAGGAGTACTTCAACACCATCACCATCCCTAGGCAGAGCTCCCTGCAGTAGTGCAGACTGAAATGATAACAGAATCACAAGGAACTGTGCCCAAAGCAGGGTCATACACAGCCCTCCAGCAGCAGGCATCTCTGGTGGTTATGGCAGCGGTGCCACCTCCAGCCTTGTGCCAGTTCAGCCATTTTAGAGAAATATCCATGGGGCAAACTGGAACTCCTCCCTCCCTCCCTCCCTGGCTCCATCCAGCTATTATTAGTGAACCAAATAATTCCTTTGCAGTATGGGATTACTGGAAAATGAACTACTTCTGACCCACAGGTTCATACTAGTATTTCAGAAAACATCCAGAACTGACAGCACCGTTTGTATAAAGATCTGACAGGAAAAATTTTGTTTATTGTATAGAAAATGTCTTCTGTGGCCTTGTTTCCTAATACACATATAAAAACTTTTTATTTCACTGTTTTGATTGCTTTGAGCAACATGACTAAACTAGAATTTTGCATATCACAACTGTAGCTTTTAGGGTATTTGGAGGCATGGGGTGAAAAATGTGCAAGTCAGACCCATCTGCCTTGGCCAATGGGGAACAAATAGTTATTACAGAAGTAATTGATAAATTGGGCTGTTCATTTGGATTGTGACAAATGCCAGTTGAGTAGGAGTCACTGCAGTAAATCCAGAGGGACACTGTTCAAAATAGAGTCCTTTACTGTGCACACTTTATCAATTTCTCTGTATTTAGATATAATGCTGAATAAAACCAATCTATATTTGTAACCTTGGATTAGAAGCAGCGAGATAGTGCTGTTGTCACCATTTCATCCTGGTAATGCCCACACAGCCAGAATCTGATGTGACCAGAACTCTGAGATGTGTCTGTTCAGCTCTTTCCTGCTAGGAGAATCTCCAAAATAAACGAGATAGAGCACAACAAATCTTCCTCTCTGCCTTCTGCTTCTTCTCCTGCATCCTTTCAGCACAGCTCCTTGCTCCAGGCCTGCTTTCAATCAGCTTTTTCATTTTAGAAGCAGCAGCAGGCTGCACAGAGCCTGGTGTGGTCACAGGGAATTTTCCTGCTCCCTGCTGAGGTGTGTGTGTTCTTTCCCCACCTTTCCAGGAAGGGGAAGGCACAGTCCCTTCCCCAGGCAGGTTCTCAGCACCACCTTGTGACTTTCTTGCCCAGCAGAAGGGAGCAGAAATGAGAGTTTCTGGCATCCTGTTGTTCATTTGTTTCCCTGCACAGCTGTAACCCTGCCCCTGTGTCCTGCTCTTGGAATGTGACAGAGTCAGAACAAACTGCCCTGGCTTGGTCCACTTCAACATGAATCCATCTGCTGCTCAAGAGCAAGGAGGGGATAAATATCTGATGAATGGCAGTGGTCAGATACTGGAGGGGACTTTTATTTAAAAGGAGTCTGAAACCAAGCAGGCATTACACAAACAGCAGTTTAAATGGAATAATTTTCTCTTCTACGGGAAAAGACAGGGAGAGCCTGGCCTCCCTGCATGATGGGTTTGAATGGAGAGAAGAGAGCAAGTCCTCAGGGTGTGCTTTGGCAGAATTGTGAAATAAATATAAAAATCTACTGGGAAGGAATACTTGTCCCTATTAAAATGGTTTGAAACATTCTTAGGGGTTTTGGCCAACTTAATACCTAATCCCTTAACTATCAAGTCCTTGGCAGAGAATGTGCTTCAGCTCCTGTCTTGTTAGAAGATGCTGCTCTGTTCAAAACAGATTTATTGCAGTTTGGAGTGGCACTTTAGTTGGGATGTGGCATTTGGGGTTCAGGGTGCTTGTGGTGGTGCTGGGTTATGGTTGGACCAGATGACCTTTGAGTTCTCTTTGAGCCTTGTTGATTCCATGATTTGTAACATGTAAGAGTGATTCATAATGACTTTATAATTGTGTGTAGCAGAGCACTAAATAACAGAATTCCACGTTAATACTAGCTGTGGGTTTACATGCTGCCTATCAGTTATTATTTATTATATATCAGTTATTATTTATGGGTGTATCAGTTATTATTTATGGGTGTATCAGTATTTTAGTGCAGTGTTGCTTAATCCATAAGTGTTGTGGTCTTTTAAATTAATTTACCCCTTGGGGCTGCAATTACAGAGGGGGAGTCAGGCCTGAGGGGAGGGCTCTGTGTGATTTGAGCTGAAGTCCCCTCAGGAGTGCTGAATCCTCATGGGTCACTCCCACAGAGAAAAGGTCTCTGGAAGCAGATGGACACCACCCAGGCAGGACTGAACTGTGTCTCTTTAGCTCCCCAAAGAATGATCACAAATGATGTTTTTACCTAAAAAGTGGGAGCTCAGTTGGAAAGGCGATGTTTTAGTTTTAGAGACCAGAATGTTTCTGTGCTGATGTCAACACAGCAAAAGGTCTCCAGTCACAACAATGAAAAATCACTGTTGTCTCAGTTTTGCCTTTGCATCTTGGCTCATCATTCAGAGATTTGGAACAGAGAATAATAGTTTTCTCCTTCAAGTTAAGGTTAAAGAGCAAATTCTTAACACAAGGGTTTCATATAGAATTGATTTCATTCTAGTAAATCTGAGAATAAACAAATCCTATCTCTAACACAATGCCTGTAAATAATTTATTCAAAAGCATTTACACAATGCTTTACATAATCAGAAAAAAAAAAAAAAGGGGGTTGAAGGAAGAGGTCATCTAATCCATTGAACTCTCTCTTAAATCTTTATCTCTGCCTAAAGATCTCAATGCAGTACCAGTAACAATTTCATTAGAGTGGCATGCTGCAGTTCTTCCCTAACTTACAGTGAGGAATTGCCTACTTCAAATTCATTTCCCTGGCAGCAGGGAAAAGTCACCAATTTAGTCCTGCTCTGTGGGCATGGAAGTGAGATGAGGTTCTCCTTTTTCTCCTTTCACCTTGATGGGAGTTTTTGCTGCATTTTGAAGTTTTTTAACAGTAATTTCAGTCTAAAGACCATGAAGACTTCTATATCTGCTGGTGTTTGACCACTTTGAATGATCTGTGTTGGTGATTTTGTGTATCTGTGTTCAACTCAAGCTGGTTTTCATTTTGAATGAATCATTTTGATTATTCTTGTCACATCTGGGCAGTCCAGTGCCAGGCTACCCTTTTGGAGAATGATGCAATTTGGGTGTTTCCCTGTAAATTATAACCACTCCTCTGGAGGTGTATTAGGAGAAAAGATGGAAGCAATTTTAGCTGAACAAAGGGAAGATGGAAGTGACTGTGGAAGGTGTGAGTGTGCTCAGGGTGTTCACTGTGAGGGAAGAAGGCTCTGTAAATAAATTAACATGTGCTGCACCCACTCTGTCATCCAGGAGAAGCAGGGGAATTATGGTACAAAACTGCTTGATGTGTATAAAGCCCCAACACGTGTTTTTTTTAGTCTTAAAGACTGGTGCAAGCTGAAAACCTGCTGAGCAAAAAGATTTAGAAATAAAGGCAACAGAGCTGGCAGGAGCGGCGCTGCTGGAATCAATAATAAAAGGATAATCTGTCTTTCTCTGTGGTACACAAAGCAATAATCTGTTGTTCAGATTGATTAAATGCCTCAACTCTGCTTCGATTATGAATCAGTCTCCAAACCAGCCTATTGTGGGTGTAGTACAAAGCATTAGAGATCATGGACAGTGGTAAAAGCAGGAGGGTGGGGGAGTCTTTGCTCNTAATTTCTTTCTTACCCCAAACCTTTTTTGAGTTGTGGGCTAGCCTAGGCTTTCAGCTTTTGAGCATTTCAAGTTCCCTCCTTGCTGTGTTTTGCACCCTGTGCCTGGGGTCACATTATTGCCAAATGTTTGTTGGTGTTACTGGTAGGTTAGGTGTTTTTAAAAGCAGTGCAAAGAGTCAAAATTTACATTGTCTAAATGGCTCTTTGTTGTCCGAGAGGGGGAATTGGGGTTTGCCTTTCTTTTTCTTTTTAAGAGATTCAAATATACCCATTTGACTGAAATTCATGAATCACACTTGATGAAATGTAAAATCACTGAAGGCCCCGAGCAGTAACCTTTAGTTTGTCTCTCCTTTGAGCCCAGAGTTGGACTCAATGACTTCCAAAGGTCCATTTCAACTTCTCTCATCCACCTTGGTCATCCCAGCCCTGCAGGGCTCAGAGGAAATAAATTATTCCCCGTGATGGGAGCAGCTCCATTCTCGTTACCTTCTCTCTGAGGATTTGCACACGTGCCACAAATTCATGTTTGTTTTGTTCCATTCTTTTGGGCTGTGGTTTGGATATTCAGAAGAACCTTCACCTTTTGAACAGCACTGACCTGCACGATTGATGATGGATTATGCTGACAGCATAAATTTAATTGCATTTTCTCCATTGACTTTTTTCCTGTTGTGTTCGAGGTTTAGATTTTGGAGTTTTTTTGTTTGTTTGTTGGTTTGTTGGGATTTTTTTGTTTGTTTTTTTTTTTTTAATGGCAGGATGAAATAATGAAGCTGATGATAAAAAAGCCTATAAAAATTCTGGCAAATTTATTACAGAACAACATGGCTTGATTTCTTATTTTTCTATCCATCTGGTCATTAGGCCTTTCCAACTGTCAGTGTCTAATATAATCTCCTTTAATAGCAGCATATAATTAGCTTTATGCTGATCAGAGGCATTTGGGATGGTGGTGGTAGCATTCAAATCCGAATATCAAAATCCCAAAGAAGATAACTCAAAGAGACATATGTCCAAGCCAGTATTTATGACTTTTAGTCCTAAAGTCTGTAACTGGTGATTTAGGTGTGTGAGCTTTGAACTGTGCTATGGAAATTTATCAATTAAGAATCCTCAGGAGCTCTGGCAGCCAAGTACAGATGTCTCTCCAAATGGTAATGTGGTAATATGTCACTTTTTCCCCTTCTATACAGTCCTGTTATTGCTTCAGAGATTTAATTTCTTCTTACTTGTCTAACTTCTTATTTAAAAAAGGGAGTGAAAGTCCTGCCATTGTTCCATCAGGAGCGAATTGTCTCCATTTTTAGGCTTCATCCAGAGCTCTGTGTACACGTGTGTTTCACAGAAATGTTTCCTTAGTGGCTGCTGCAGGAGTGCAATTTCCCAGTGGTTTTTGGGGGATGAATTTGGGTTACTGCACCTGTCTGATAAATGTTCTGCAAACACGACGTGGCTGCCGTTGTTAGGCAGGCCAGAGAAGGGGGATGATGTTACTGAAAGTAGAACTTCATCCTAAAAGTTCCTGTCCCTCTCAGTCCTTGCAGAGAACACCTGGACAGCTGTTGCCAGAGGTGCTCTTGCATATGGAGTTGGAGGTGTTTGATCATAAAAGCCCAGAGCATGGGGCAGGATTTTAAACACCACAGAAATATATTTATTGACTAGATCTAGCAAATTCTTTGGTTCATTGGAACACCAAGCTCTGTATTCTGCTCTGCAGCCAGCCAGCATAAACCAAGCAGGGTTTCAAAAAAGGAAACAAACCTTGACAAGTGAAAATTACATCTCCTGCATTATGGTTCTTTAAAGCTGGAATTGTCTTTGAATTTAGGCTTTCAGTTCTTCAATAAAAGATCACAGTTCCCTTTTTGTTCTCTGGCACTGTAACCCATTTGAGAATTCTGTCAACACCCCTTTCAAAAAATGCAGAAACCTGTCAAGATTTGTAGGAGAAAAAAAATCTATACAAGTTACCTTTTTCTCTTAACTTGAAGTGCACAGCCAGAGCTTCCTCCAAGAAATGCTTCAGTGCTGGAAAAGCAAAAGCAGATCTGTTTCCATATGTTCCCTATTGAAAGTCAGTAGTGGTAAACTCTGGGGTTTATTTTTGGCCTGTGAGTTTGCTCAGGGATTATTTTGGGTGTCCACTCCTCTTCTCTAACTGCCCAGAGTGTGAGGACACATCTGAACTCTGGGAGGTACCAGGAGAGTCCACGCAGCCCTTGATGACTGATGTGAGGCACGTGGACTTCTCAAAGAGATCTGCCAAGATTCATTGCAGGATCTGTTCCTTTCCTTCCTCCTTTAATTTCCTGCATCATTTACCCAGTGTTTTCTGTGGCAGAACTGCTCTGCACATCAGTGCTTCCCTTTATGTTTGTTAATAAATAGTGGCTTCTGCTCCACGAGGATTTTTGGCAGGTGCTGGTGAGCATAATCTCTCCAGGCTGCAGGCACAAACTGGAGACAGCTCCCAGATGTTTTAATAAGGAACCAGAACCTGTTAATGATGCGTGGGAAGCAGCCAGGCATTCATATGATGCCTCCTCTTTTCTCTCCCCCTTGCCAATAAATGTAGTTTAGGATTAAACTCTTTATTCTTTATATTCGTGTTTTCTGGCTTCTCACAGGAACTTCTCTACAATCAAACTTCTTTGTACCTCAAACCACCTTTGGACAAAGCATAGTTTGGTGTATAGGCTGGGGAAAAGGGAATTCTGCAGTCTAAAGTAAATTGAAAAAATTATACACCAACATAGAAGAGCAGGTAACCGTGTTTTATATAGAGCTGAACTTTTTAAAAACAGTATTAAATATTTTGGACTGTTTCAATACATGCACCAAGCTCTCTAGACAAAGCTATTGAAATATTGAGACCCTACCTCTGTAAAGGTAAGACCCCACCTCTAAAAGGACTTGCTTTCAAGCTGAATTTCACTGACTTAGCTCCTAATTGGATTTGGTTTTATTTTTTAAATTCTCAGCTATGAAACAAAAATTTAGAAATATGCCAGATGTCATCTCTTAAAAGCCTTGAAAAATTCCCAGAGGTCAACCTAGATTTTCAATGTGACCATGATTATTGATAATTGGAGGCATGTTCCCTACAGGACTCTAAGGGGAAGCTATGAATAGGATAACTCATCAAGAAAGTCCATTCTTATTCAGCAGAACAGAAAACTTTCAGTAGTGTAGAGATGGAAGGAAAAATTCTTAAAACAGAAGCACCTTCAGTGCTGGTTGGCAATGGAATGTGTTTCAGGCTTGTTCCATTAACAGTTCTTTAAGAAACAAAAAAAATCTGTTTCAAAACTCCATTCTAGCCTCCTTACTGCTGTTCTTGGCATTATCTCTGATCCATTCAAAGCAGTCTTACACAGCTGTTAATTGGATCTTTGGGGGAAGATCAGCACAATTTCCACTCCTCAGCAAAACCCAGTGGCTGTAACTGGAGGCTGTCCTAGATCACTGCAAGAAGATCAGCCATGGGAATTTCACCCTGAAGAATAAGACCTCTGTGAACCTTTATCTCGTGGCTGTCCCGTGTTCACACATTTTGCCAGTGAAAGGCACCTGGAGGAATGTGTGACAGTGCTTTGTGGGGCAGGAACAGGGCTGGAAGAAATGAACCTCAGCTGCGGTGGAAGTGAAAAGATGCATCACTTAGAGAATGTAGTTGTTGAAATATGTAAGTGTTGTTGTAAATATGGCTGATAAAAGCAGAAGAAAGTGGATGTAAACATTAGTGAACTCCAGTAGATTATTGATTTCTCTCGAGTGGTTTGATACACAAAATGGTAAAGCAAAATGTTCAACTTCAAATGCATCACTTGAAGAAAATAGGAGAATGTGGCAGGGAAGGAGGAGATGATGAATGTTACTTTGTTAGAGAGGAGAAAATGCAACTGCTCTGTATGAGGTGTTCATCACTTTCCCTTTTCAGTTCTACAGCATTTGATAAACATCCATTTAGCTGTAGCAGGCAAAAATCATGTTTAAAGCCTTGGTTCATGGGTCATCTTTCAAAGCATTACATCTTAATTGTGTTCACTTTTGTCTGGTTCTGTTCAACAGTTTAATGTCGGGGGCTTGCAGCAGTTCTCAGGAGAAGGCAGTGAGGAATTTCACTCTGAACAGGGAGGGTGTGAGGCACCTGCATTCCCATCAGGGCTGAACAGCTTCCAGAGAAATTCCACGGGAGATCCTGCTCTTAGAGGAGAAACAGAGCACCCCAAACACATCCCTTCAGAATAACACTGGAACTGCCCTTGGAGGGTTTCTCTGGGGTGCCCACGACTGGGAGTGCTGTTATTAGGCAGGAGGGGAGCCCAGCAGACATGCTTGGTGGTGCTTAGTGATGGGCAGGCAGATCCACACAGGAGTTCCAGGTGGAAAAAGAAGGGGAGTAAGCAAAAATGCTGCATGTAGATTATTTTACCTTATAAAATGCAGTCTTGTGTATTTACAAGGAATCCACTAGTTTTGTTCCTTGAAAATGTTGAAGAAAAAACGAGATGCAGGTAAGAAGTGGGGAAAGACTTCTGCTGGGTGATGCCAACCCTTTTACCAGCACCTTCACCCAGCCCTGCAAGATGCTCAGTCAGTCTGAATCTTTGTGTAGTCTCTAGCTTTGCTCTGACACACATTTATATGCACAGCACCATCCAGCCAAGTTTTTCCTTGTTTCCAAGTTAAATTGCCAGAGCAGATTTCCATGTGCTTTTGGAAGGTGGCAGAGGCAGCAGTGCTGTTCTCAGGGCAGGTTCTGTTTCCTGAGAGATCTTTACTATTTATTATATCTACTCCCGGTGGAAGATTGCAATTACTATCCCACTTCCAGCAACTCTTTACCTGGATCCTGACAGCTCTTAATTATGTGTGAAAGAAGAAGTTACATGCAGAGAAATTTGTCAGAATTACCTGTGAGGTGCAGCTTAGAACATCAGCAGGGCCATTTGTCTCATGGTTCTCGTTTGGGTCTTTTTGCTTCAGGAGCTGGGAGACTCTGCCTGACTTCTGATGCCAGAATTTGCATTGGGAAGGAATTTCTGCTGCTGCTTTCCCAGTGTCTCTCTCCCTCATTTTTTTTTCCCTTTTCTGTTAAGTTGGGTCTGTGTTTCTTTCTTTGAAAGAACCTCTTGCAGTTGACTGCTGAGTTTACTGCTGAGTGTACTGCTCAAGGAAACACAAAGAAATAAGTAACAGGCTTTCAAATTTCTGATCAAATTTAATGTTAAATCTTATTATTCAGCTACACAACTTCATTACCCTTCAGTTATAAATGTTGTGTTTTCTGTTGAAGTATTCATTAGCAAAAATGTAATAATGTCTATACTCAGAGAAATGCACCACAATGGCAGTCATGTTGGAGCTGATTTCCAAATTAGCTACAAGCCTGCAGAAGTTGGCATTTAAAAAATGTCCCATTCCAAGTTATACTAAATCCAAGATTTTAAATGATGCCCAGCTTCCAGCCCATGTTAATGAGTAAAGATAACTGAGCCAGGACAGATGTACAGATTCCTGGTCCAGGGTAGGTGTAGGGTGCTGGCAGCTCTGCCATTTAATGCAGGAGAAATCTGTTGCCACACGAAATTGCAGTCTCCTAGTTGGGTTATTGTGCAAAGGTTGTAATACTTGATCCATCTCATGAGATTTCTATTTCTGTGGGGAAATTGGGCTTTATTGCATTGATATTTTCAGAGAAACTGCTTTCCCTAAAAACTTCCAGGAAGCTCTCAATGTTTTACCACAATTAAACTGTATTTATGATGAGTTATTATTTCCTCATCATAGAGGTTATTCAATTATGAATGGTCACTCTGTGTTTTAATAATTCTTTCTGAATTTATTTGTCAGCATGAAACTTAAGATGGCTTGAACTAAATCTCATTTATTAAAGGCAACCTTAACAGCACAAGGTACCTTAAATTATAAAATGCAAGGAGTTCCAGGAAAGGGATGATCACTGGGGATTGAAGTAGTAACTTGATTTTGTAGATTGACTGCCATTGATGGCTTCAGCACTCCCTGATCAATGTGCTGCAGGAAACAGCTCCATGTGTGACTGCAGTTTATCTTTGTTTTCTTTTTCTGCTATTAAACCATCAATAGAATTGCCAATAAAGGAGCTGGCCACTTGTTGGAAAGCTCCCATCGGTAGTGCAGATAGCAGAGGATCATTCCTGCCCGGAGCCAGCAGCATTGGAGGGGCAGTCTCAGCAGGGCAGGTCCATTTGTGCTGCAGCTCTCCCTGAGAAGGGCCAGGCTTCCAGGGACAAGGTCACCCTGCTGCCCTCCGTGCACGGGACTGCCCAGCTGCTCGGGGATGAGACTTGCAGGGCTTTTTCCCTGCCTAATTAGCAATATTACTTTCCATTTTGCACATCCCTCTGCATGTGTTGGGAGGAAGTCTGCAGGGAGCTCATTATGTTCCCAGCCTTGTAGTTTGGGGCTTGCAAAGCTGTTCCTGCAGGGGGGAGGGAGGTGCTTTCACTTGAAGGGATTCCTTGCCCAGGCTGAAACACTGCTGAAAACTTGTAGGCACTCTGCAGGATGTCTCCTGTGGGGTGTGCTTTCTCCTGCAGAGGAGCTGCCCAGATGAATCTTCCTGACGCCTTTTCATTGGCGATAATGGCCAAGGGCAGAATTTTGGCTCAGATGCCGTCTGTTAATGAGTCTCCAACCAATGAACGGGTCTGGGGAGACAAAGGAGACAAGGAAACCTTGCTTATCAGCTCCTTGGCATGATTTTGCAGAGCCCAGCGTGGTTCCCGTTTCTGTCAGTGCAGTTTACTGAGAGGGTTTTCTATTTTTGCTCCCCTCTTTGGTGGAGCGTGGGTGAGCCAGGAGAGAATCCCAGCACTGCTCTGTGCTAACACACCCCAAGCAAGACAAGGAGTTTTCAAAGGAAGGATGTAGGGCAGGAGCTTATGAAACCCCTGTGAGGACAATGACATGAACATTTGTTGTGGGAACAACTGGCTGACTCCAAGCCCACTTCTCTTTGAGCTTTCTTCTTCTGAAGGCTGGATCCCTAAATCAGAAGAGACGGCCCAACGTGCCTCATGGAATTATTTTGTGTAAGCAAGATAAACAGTTTAAACTGGAGGAAGCATTGTGCCATTATTTCCTGGCCACCATGGAACTGTGCCAGAAGCTGCTCCTTGAAAATTCTGTTAATCTTCACTCAGTGGGGACGGCGCTGTGTGAAGTCCCAATTGCTCCAGTTGATCAGCACTTTAAAGAGAATTATTAGTCAGAGGCTTATGAAAAGATGCAACACTTTCCCCTGTGGATGAACTGCACCTTTCTTACTCTTACATCCGCCAGATAAATGATTTGGGGTTTGTATAACCATCTGAGGACATGCATACACCCCATTATCCTGTGGAAAAAGTCTGATTTAAGAGATCACAGGCATGAAATGGTGTTGTCAGCAGAACTTTCACTGGCCTGCCAAGGCACAGACCCCAGAATTGAAAGGGCAGTTTCATTTAACAGAACTTAGCTTGCAAAAGAATAGTTTTTAGCAGTTAAAATTAAAATATTGACATTAATATATTTTTCTAGGAGTGTAAATGACATCAGCAGCCCTGATAGCTGTCTGGGAGGAAGTCAGATTGTTAATACTGCAAATAGCAGGAGACAACTAGCACGTGCTGTCCCTTCCCTGCATACCCCAAGACTGAAAAATTCACTCATCAGGTGACAGCCAGTATTGCTCCTGGAAGATGCTCATTGTGTTTTGGGAGAGAAAAATGAAAATTTATTCACATAGGGAAAAATAATTGCCACAAATCTGTTTTGTTTGCTCACAAATCCTTTGATTTTGGGCCCATCAGCCTTGTTATTTCTGGTTTTATTAACAGGAGAGGCTTCTGTGGGGTGTAGAATATTTTGGGAAGCTGGTGAGACACACGCTGTCACACGACGCCTGAATTATTATGCAGATAAAATTTACCAACTTCCCTCCTCCAGTTTATCCTATTTGGAAAGATCCATGAGAAATAAATGGCTGGGTTTAGTGGAAGTCAGTGCTACTTCATCTGGAATAAGCATCCTGTCATTTCAAGATTTACAGCAGTAGCCATTCTCCACTGCTGCTGCTCAGCCTTTTTCACTCTGCTTCTTCTCTGCTTTAATTTGCATTTTTGAGCCTTTCTCATTTGCCTGCTAGCTTGTTTTTTGTTGGTTTGTTTTTTTACATATTTTTTTATTTTCCCAGATAATCTGGAAGGTGAAGAATGACCAGGCAGAACTCAAATGCCATTTTGTTATGCTTAATAGCTGATTAAAAACGAGCTGGCCCCTCTCTGGTGCTCACGCTCAAATGCTCTCTCTGGGGTGTTTGAAATTGAGTCATAATTGCTGATGCCAAAAGCTGTCAGTACCACGGGATGGGAAGCAGTCAGCTCTTCTTAGTGTTATATAAAGTTGTCATTTTGGAAGAATGAGCAATGATAAAGAACTGTTGCAGTGCTCTTGCCCATTTTCACAGTAAACCATGCTGTTCGTGCTGCTTGTGTTGGTCTCTTTTCTAATCAATTAATTTTCTCCTGTAAGGAAGGAATTCAAAACAAAGCAACAATTTAAGGGAAATAAGGCTGCATTTTTAGAAATATTTCTAGCAAATATGCTTATTCCTGCATGCAGTATCATAATTATAAAAAGATTTAAGATTTTCACGTAAAAGAAATGGAATGTATTTTTTATGGCAGGCATATTAGCAGCATCTAGCTGTACATTTTTTCAAAATTCCATAAAATATTCTTAGCTCTGTATGCAATACATGTATATACCACACAAAATGCTGACTTCCTACTCATGTGTGATTTAGTAAGTAATATAAGGCATATTAATATTTATAGTGTTTGAAATCTGAGCAGAGAATGCTCTCCCTGGCTCCTGCAGTATCGATGTTTCCAAGTGGACAACAGTGTGCCTTCTCTGAGAACTCATTTCTTTGCTTCCTCATTAACATCCAAATTACTTGCAGGATGATTATTAATGGAAATGCACGTTGTGCAATCCAGCTCTGCTTTTCAGAGAGCAGTGATTTGCTCTTGGCTCTCTGTAACCCACAAGGTGATGAAATTCTCCTGGAATTCTGCATTTCATAGCTGTGCCAGCTTCTGTGGCACCGTGTGCTCGTGCATTGTTTGCTGTGTCACTGTTCCAGTTCTCTGATTCACCTCTTCCACTGGGGGGACAGCAGCTTTGCTGAAGCTGCTCTGCACCAGGGCTGGCTGCTTCCTCACCCAGGGACTCACTTGTGGAAAACGAGCTTCACTTTCTTGGTAGAATTCAAAAGGTTTAATAAAAGACAGCAAGGACAAGGCAATAAAGCAAAATACATGGCCAGGATGTCTCTGGCCAAGAGCACAACTTAATTTAGAACACACTTCTTTTTAAATGCACCGACAGGGTGTATATTCACAGACCCTCCTGCATTATTTAAAAACATTTCTTTGAGTTCCCCAACCTGTCTCTCTTCATTTCTCTTAGTTTTAGTCTGTTGCAGATCTTCTGATAACAGATCATCAATAAATTCCTTCCCTGGGGGTCTGGGGTCTTCTTCATCCAAACAGGATAATCCAAGAATGCCAAGAATTCCCTGCCCATCCCTTCAGCACTCTCAGGCAGCCACAAAAGCTCCTCACATCACACCACTGGCTCCAAATTTTGCCAATAGCAGAAATAAAAGAAATCACACTGATACAACAAACTTCCTCCACACTACACCCACAGCATCCCCTTCAATATTTGTGAAAAGCCAACTTTAAAATGTGTTTGTAACATCACTGTTTTGTGAATTATGCTTTAAAAATTTCACAGTGGACAACCTGTTCCTGTTAAACAGACACAACTTCCCTGGGCTGCTGCTGTGCCCCCCGGTGCTGTTACTCTTCTGTTGTTATCTGACTGCAGCTCTCAGCTCCAGAGACTTTGGCCTGAGGAAATACGTTCAGCTGACACCCCAGCAGAAATTCACCTGACTGCAGGCTCTGTAAATCTGCCTCATAAATGCCTCTTGCCTTTATAAAACACTGAGCAAAACTTTAAAAAATGGGCAAATTCTTCTGCAAGGCAGGAAATGCTAAAGCAGAGAGGAGGAAGGCTCGGAGAGAAAACATTGGATGCATTTGTTTACAGGAGCTGAGGCTTTGTAAATGAAATAGGAACACAAGGGCAAGTGTGTCTCTCAGAGAAGGCAAATTCTCAGTATGGAAATTATTCATTATCTGCACGTCATGGCAAACCAGGTTTTCCAAGCAAACTGCATCCAAAGGGCCTGATGCCACCTGTGGGCTGTTCTTCAGTGTCTGTCAAGTGGCATAAATAATATTGAAGTGATTTTTTTTCTGGATTTTTGTTTGGTTTTTTTCCCAGATTAGCAAAATGAGGGAGACTGGCCACCACAAATTTGCTCGCTCTTTCAGCTTTTTAAGTATCCAAGTTATGTTTGATAATTTGAAATTTAGATTTTGTGTCTGGGCAAATCATGGGTTTGGAAGCAGAAGAGAATGGATTCTGTGTATCATTAACCCCATTCCAAACATCCTTCATCACAATTAGACCAGACATAAGAAGTTAATTATCCTTGGCATGGGAGCTTTGACATACTCCATGGTTTTGGGGGCAAGGCAATGAAAATCTGGAAAATTTAATGGCTGTGCTCTGTAGTACCTGAGAGGAGATGGATGTTGGGATAACAATAATACCTGATCTCACTTTTGCTGATCAGTATAGTTTGGCTGGATCCTGTGTGATTTCCTAACGAGAGGACTTTGCTGTTCTCAGTACTTTCAATTCCATAGAACCTTTTCCCAAGGCTTTTCCAAGGCAAAGGTTTTCCTTTGTTGGTCCTGGGCTTCTGCTGTTTCCTTTAGCAGCCTCATTTAATCCAAGAAAATTGGTGACAGCCCTAAACCTCCCCCTGTAAACTTCTGTTTCCATCATTCTGGCTCCATTTCTATTTCCTTTGCTGGTTCCACAGTGCCCCATTTCCCCCAGCAGGAAAGGGGGTGATTCTGGAGGAGAAATCCAGGGACAGCCTCTGAGCTGCCCCCTGGGGATTTCCATCTCCAGCCATCAGCTCCGTGTCCCACCCAGCACGGGGCTGCCTTTGGCATGGACATCCCCCCTCTGCACAAATTACAGAACACTCTGATTGCCAGGATGCCCTTGAGCTTCAGAAGGGGGAAGGAAAAAGCACCACATGCTGTTCAAATAGGACAGGGGTAAAGGTCTTCTAAGCAAAGGCTCGGCAGTTTTCTGCTCTAGCAGCAGAAGAAATAACCACATCTGGGTGCTTTTTGGTTGTCTCATCTGTCATATTTCAGATTTAATATGATGCATTTGTATTTCACATCATTTTTCATGTTTAGCTTGATTTAAAGATTGTGGAGGAAAAATATCTTCTAAGGCATATCTGGTTTTTTGGTTGTTTTTCCAAGTTGGTTTCTGTTTTTGATTAATCTTCTGAGCTACAATATTCTGTTTTCCACTGCGTACACACAGTTCACATGATTTAAAATCCTGAATCTGAGATGTTAATATTCAAAGCCAGACTTGTATTACTGTGTTTATGACATAAAGATATTTTCAATATGTTCATACCAGTATCTGATTTTTAAATTACCCCTACTTTTGCAGGGAAAAAAAATATAAAATAAAGAATTTTTTGGGTACTTCTATATTTAGCAATAATGATTATGTGCTTATTTATATTCATAGATACTATATAAAGTTATTATTACTGCTTTGTGAAAAAGCAAGTATGCTTTTTATTTTGTAAGAGGATTCAGAGTCAACTTTGTTTAATGCCTCCCTTCCTAAGGGGTAAAGACAACTAAAGATGGGAGAAAGTTTTCAAAACAGAACTCTGGTGCTGTGACTTGTGTAATTTTAACCTCGGAAGGTCAAATTATGTTTTTGCAGAATTAGAGCCACGTGTTTGGTTCCCATCTCTCCCATGAACATTCTAGAGCTGAAATCTTCAGTTTTGGGAAAAAGATTGATGAACTTCTTGCTCTTTATCCTGTGGGAATATTTGATGATGCATCTCCTAAAGCAGCAATGCTTGAGGGTGGACTGAAGTCTCTCCTCTGCCTTCTTGCTCTCATCTCAATGGGTGTTTCTTGGCAGCTTTTTTGCCTACAAATCAATATTTGGTGGTGCTGGGCTTTGGTAGAGCTCTCCCTTTGTTCAAAGGAGAGCAGCAGCAAAGCCCAAAGACACAAAAAGAAAAGAAAACTATTTTTTGTTCCATTGAGAAAACAATCTCTGGAGCTGCCATGTCGTTTGTGGGCTGTGGAAATCAAGGTGTGATTTGGCTTCCACAAAAAACATTTCAGAATTAAAGGAGGAAAGTCACGAGGTCAGCTGATGCCACAGACAATTCTCTCTGTAAAACTGGGTGTTATTGTCTCTGTTTGAGGGCTCTTCCTGGTTTCTCTGTGCCTGGTAATAGAAGGGGTAATTCAATAGCTGAAGAGCATTTGAGCTTGGAATTCTTGGATGGATCCAGCTCTCAGCTCTTCAGACCTTGGGTGACTCAATGGCATTTCTTGGGGATGGATTTCTCTGCAAACCTGGCAGCAGCAGAGCACTGTTCACCAGGAATGGAAATTCCAACTCTATTTCTTTAAATTTTTCACTTGACTTGTTACTATGTTTTCTCCTCACTCATTTAAATATTTTCTTTGTAAGAAGTTGGACAAAATTCTAAGTTTTTTTCTTTTTTTTGTAACTGTTTCTTTTTGGCTTGCATGAAAATAATTTTCTTAATAATGCCACAAGGCAGAGCACTTGTACAAATTAGCCTGAGAGAGATGTGTTGAAGTCACTGTGAGACTCTTGCATTATTTACATCATGACATTTGTCAGGGTACTAATGCTCCAAACTGTTTATATTCTGGGATTTAACAAATATGTAAATCAGGTGCACATTTCCCCGGGAATGCAAATGTGTCTAATGAGGAAAGACAAACCTCAGAACAAACAAACAAAAGCAGAGAAAATGTTAAAGAGCTTGTGTGGAGAGTGGGGATAGAGAGGAAGTGGACTGGAGGTACTGGGATGTAATCCTTGCAGTCCTGGGATTGTTCAATCAGCCCATCTCTGACACATCCATTGTATTTAGCAGGGAGGGAGCTGGGGAGGGATGGCAGCCAGGCAGAGTTTTCCCATTAGAAGGCATGAAAATCTCTGGTTTTGCTCTTTGTGGCAATCCAGAGAGCTGAGAGGATTGAGTTCCACGGGCTGCATTTGTTAACTCGGGCACAAAACCACTCCAAGGGCCAGCTCCCTGAAACACTTGTTTGTGCTGCAATAATTAAAATATCTCTTTGATTTCAGTGGAGAGGCACAGAGTGGGGATTGCATTGTGGTGAATTGGGTTGAAGTACTATAGAAGGATGTGAATGTCCTTCAGAGAAGCATCCAGTCCAGATGCCATGTCAGAAGTTGCCCTGGTTCAGTAAGGATGACTGATATCTCTCAATCACAGTGCTCTGGATTGGGTTTATGCACAGTGGGAATGGCTTTTATTGTGCTGTGTTTGTGCTATGCTGGTTATTATGCACTGCTCACTGAAAACTTTATCTTCCATTACAAGCTGAATTCCTTTCTGAAGAGCAATTAAACAAAATTTGCTTACTAAAATAAGACATCATTTATTTCAAGCTGGCTTCTATTTTGAATTTTGATGGCTTCCTGCTAAATATGCAAGCTTTCTTTTCTGTGAAATTAGCTCAGTATCTAAAAATCTGAGTTCCTTGGTATTTTGTTTTTCATTGTGTAGCTTCAGCCCCCAAAGTTCTGGTAAGAATTATATTTCCCAATTATCAGCCATCTTTAAGAAAATCATGGTAAAATTAGCCTGACTTCTCAAAGATCTATGAATTATGGATAGTGCATGAGTAATAAATGGGGTAAAATGTTTTAATGAACATTCTTCAGTAATCCTTTAGCTGCATATCGTATGTAACTATTGCCTTCTCTGTGTAATTCCAGACTTTTAACTAAAAACGTGCTGTGTGTGTGTTACAGTCAGCGTGTCAGTTGGATCTGAGCTGTGACAGCACCACACTCCTGATGCTCCTGTCTCGTTTGTCTCTGTCACTGCAGATCTGGTCCTGCTTTAGCACAGCCTCATGTGTTTGTGCTGGCAGAGCTGATGGGGAGGGATCATTAGAAGCAGAGCAAAACCATCTTGAGAAAAGCTTTCTTGAACTTCCCATGTGCTGCCTAATCTGTCATGCAGATATGGAGATGAGCGGCTGGGGAAGTTCTCTGAGCAGAATTAGTGCCTGATCAAATGTGTCCCAAGGTTGTGCCAAATCCCCACGTGCCAGTGGCTGTGGTGGTGCCTTGAGAGGCTGCCCTGGAGCAGAGAGCAGCCAGAGCAGGAGGATAAATTGGGATTTATTC
>VYXF01004785.1:90531-109009 GCA_013397295.1 Polioptila caerulea | reverse complement strand
AGCACTGAATGTGAAACCTAAAACTGCCCACCAAAACAGCACAGAACCTAAAAAAAATAGAAAAGCTAAAACTGAAGGCGTCAGTGGAATGTCCAGCCATGACTTGGGGGTGACAATTCCCTGGAATGAGGACACGAGGAGAGCTGTGTTGGTAACAGGGGCCTCTCTTCACCCCACTGCCACCACAAAGCTGGAGCCAAGGGCTGCAGCCAGAGCAAACAGCCCAGAATTTATTTCTCCTTTGTTTCTCAGCACTCCACATCCAGCAGCTCCCTCCTTGCCCTCTGCTGTGAGGTGACACGGTGTGGGAGGTGCAGGTTTTGTGCTCTGTGAACTCTGAACCTCCTCTCTGGAGGAGTGAGGAGGCCGTAATTGCTGGGAGCTGCTGGGCAGAGAAAACCTGATACTCACAGAGCCCTCAGCAGAAGCTGGGCTGGCATCTTATTAAATTGATACCTCTAATACCTCTAATTAATGCCCTGCCTGGGTCTCCAATAGAGCAGGAGCTCAGTGACTTTCTTAAAAATTATTCTTCACTATGTGCACATTAAAGTGACTTTTAAGTAGTGTACAGTTGCTGTCAGCTGAAATGCTGCTCAGAAATCTGCACTGGCAGGTGCCCTTAAGTCTTGTGGATTTGGATTAATGTTTTAAGTACGACCCAAAATTATATTTACAGTGCATAAATAGAACCTTAAAATGTAGCTGCAACACAGAATATTGTTTAAGGACTCAAACCCTCCTATTGTGTATTTATTTTTTATCCTAATTTTGTAGAAAAATATGAGGAAGAAAAAGATGTGTGACAAACTAGCAGATAAATGCACTCATAGCTTATGGTAGTAAACTTGTTTAGGGAGCAGAGTTTATCCAGACTTTCCTTGGAATTTGCAACTTTACCAAAAAGAACTTCCATGTCAGGAATTTTTTTTTATTGATATATTATGGACATCCTTCACTATTTGTGTTCTCATCTCATATTCAAACTGCTCGCTGTGAATATAAAATACATCAAAGTAACCAAAATGGAAGATTTGGAATGAAGAATTCAGGAAAGAAAAAAAAATAACTTTATTAAATAGCCTGCCATTATGCCTACATAATCTTTGAAAAAACTTCAACATGATATGTTTGTTAATTTTAATTTGAAATATTGATTTTTTTCACCAAGATTTTTTAATCAATTGGTTGGAGTTCTTTGTGCCAGAAGTCAATATGAATTGTCAAAGTAAGACATGGATTTTAAAACTACAGGAGTCAAGAAGAGATGAGCATCCTCTTTGTTCCTGTTTGGGATTATTTCAGTATATTTTTCTATATAGAAATATCTATTTGACTCTAAATTATTTGATCCTCCTTTTTTAAAACTTTTTCCTTTTTTTAGGCATTGTGGGCAAAAATATTTCTGCAGTTCTCTGT
This sequence comes from Polioptila caerulea, assembly GCA_013397295.1. Taxonomy (NCBI): domain Eukaryota; kingdom Metazoa; phylum Chordata; class Aves; order Passeriformes; family Certhiidae; genus Polioptila; species Polioptila caerulea. Next base: position 107,590 of record VYXF01004785.1, on the reverse strand, counting down.
TCTTTTCAAGGACAGTAGAAATGAGGGTTTTTTTCATTTCTGAGTTTATGTTGCTCTCTTTTTAGAACTAATCCTTGCAACATTAGTCTGGCTGGCTTTTCAGCTTTAAAAGTTTTCTGAGAGAGTGGAGACAAAAAAAGCTGTGTGAGAACAAGGATTGCATGTTAGTTTGATTTCCTTATGAAATAATGATGATTTCTTTTTTCTAACTATTGTCTGCCAGAAGGATTTGGAGAGGTATTTAGCAGCAGCAAATATAAACTGTGGATTTCAGTTTTGCAGGTTGAAAAAGCCTTGAGGTGAAGGTGCAGCCTGCTGGGTGCCTGGGGAGTGAGTGGGCAATAATTCCCAGAGAACTGGGAGGCTGAAGGAAACTCTCCTGGTTTGAATTTGGTGGTGAATGGTTTGTTGTTGCAGTTGTTGGAGTTTTTGGGGTGTTCTGTTGGTTTGTGTTTGTGCTTCCCCCTGTGCTGAGAGTGCTTTCTGCTCCACCTCAGCGTTCCCTGCCTGCCTCAGCTGCTTCCCTTTCCTCTCACTTTGCAAACTTCAAGGATTTCTGAAAATCCTTCATTCTCTGACACCCAAAGCTTCTGTAAACCTGGCTAAGTCAGCTGCACTGCAGCTCTTTGAGGTGATATTGGTTGACAATCTACCTCCCAAATCTTTCTTGCCTCAGGTGTCTGAGCAGTGACTAAAGCAATGCTACAAATTTGATCTGTGTTCTTATTTTTGACCCTGGTCTTACCCCTGCTGCTTTACCCTTGATTCAGTTCTCCTCTGACCAATTCTTTTTAAGAAGTAGTGGCTGTTTTCTGATCCCACTGATCCCAAGTGGTTTCAAATTCACTTTTCTTTTTTTTTTAAGAGTCATTTCTCCATGTTTAAATAGCAGTCAGCATGAAGAAGGCAGCAGTGCTGCAGCAGGGATTGAGCTGAATATCTTTCCTTCTGAGCTCAATTAGCTCGTGCTGTTTAATTTGACTTGGAGCTATGATTACAGTAACTGTAAAAAAACCAAATTCCAAAGTTTTATGTGACCTTGGGCCATAGTTATTTTTTAGAAGATGTGACTTTAGGTCGGTGTTTTTGTTTGAAAAATGAATTGTGGATCTTCCCAATACTGAGATGTTCCCAATTTGGATGTCCCTGTCATATTTTAAATGGTCTCCTGGGCTTCTCTCTGCTGCTTTACAGGTAGATGGGGAACTCCTCCAAATGGTTTCTTTTCAGATATGGCCTTTCAAGGCTGGATTATGGCTGGATTATGTCTGTGCCAAACTCAGGTGATGCTGGCTTGTGCTGCAGAAAGCTCTGCCCACAGCCAGAGCCTGGCTGCTCTCTGTCATGGAGCGAGCTCAGGGAAGGAGAGACAAGCTTTCATTTGGGAAACAAACAGAAAATCCTGTGTGTTCATCCCAGCTGTTCCTGTAAGAGCAAAATAATCCCGGGGAATCAGAGTAGGCATCCTTCTGCTCGCCCACCTCATGCCTATCAGTCAGTCAGTGTGAGCAGAGGAGTGATGTATGAAGAGTGTCTCCTCTGAAAAATATTTATGACAGGCTCATTCCTGCTTGTCTCCTTGCTTTATTTCATTTTGTTACTGAAAGAAAAGGCTGACATATTCCTCTGTGGCTCATGTCTTTAGGAATATCCGGGCTAGTCCCACTGATTTAAGATTTTCATATTAATACCAAAAGTAATCAGCGTGAAATTGCCAAAACAAACCCACCCTTTCTGTTTTGGCTATAAAAATGCAGAATAAACAACTTCTATCTGTCTTAAGCACATGATGGGTTAATCGCTCATGAAGGAATCATTATCTTGCAAATATGACTTAGAGCTCAGGGGAAATGAAAAATAAAATAAATACCATGCTGTTATTTTTCTTTATTATTGGAAGACATTCTATGGTGTCAATGCATGCAGAGAATGTTGGACAAGTGTTTAAAGAGATTAAGCCACTGTTTGGGAAGGATTTTCAGAGAAAGCTGCAGAAGCTATTACACAGTGTGGTACTTCGTGTTTCAAAGGTTATAAAAACTCGGAGAACAGGTAACAAGATCGAATAAACAAATATTTCTACGCCTGCTGAACCGTGGGGGTGTTTGCCTAAATAAGAGAGACATAAGCTTTTCATTTTTAATACAGGTAGAATTTCTTTCAAGTACCACTTTGTGTGACATAACAACTGCAGATCACAGAAAAATATGGCTGAAAGAAGCTTTTCAGCTTATTTTTTTAGATTATTACTTACCCATAAGACAAGATGAACTCAACTATTTGTGATTAATATTTACTCTGTTTTCTAAATATCCTCCTTTAGCTCTGTCACCCCATGGTTTTTTCCCCTCTTTTTTCCTCTTTTAAATTAAACTCTGAACCAGTTCACTGTACCAGTGATGGTTTGGACATAAAAAGGGAAATTCTTGAGAACCTTCGGGAACTTTGCAAGGTAACTCATGTATACAGTAGTAAGAGTTTGACTTTTTAAACTCTGTCTTAAGGGATATTTAGGGAGAAGAAGAAATGACTTCTATGTCTAATTTTTTATGGTCAACAATCTTTTGCTACAGACAAATGAAGATTTCTAGCTGTGTGCAGCATCACATTGTGATGTGCATTCTAGATGTGTGCAGCATTCACTGTCTTTGAAAAGGACCAGAAACAGTTTTATAAAATCAGTCTTTTATTCTAGAAGGAAATAGGAATTGTGGACAAACCCATTATATTTTTAGTATCTCTCCCCATTTCCACAGCCCCCTATCCAGTCAAATCCATTTAGAAAAAATGGTGAAATTTGTGGAGGTTGATAATGCTGAAGAATTGTCTTAAGAAAATCATGTGTGTGCCCACCATTAGAGATCTGTATGAGAGGAGTGTGATGGGTGAATCAGAAATTCTAACAAAGCCACAGGAAATCCGTGGAGATACGAGAAGGTGGGAATGGGACTTAGAAATGTTGGGTTTAAAGCCACTGTCCTATGGAACTGAAATGGACTCTGGGAGTGTCTGGAAAATATCCCTAAAGTGAGGAATACACCACCAGAGCAATGCTGCTTTAAGCACTTGTGTCTGAAAGCAGAGCTCTGCCAGTGCTGGCATTGAAATGGGCATTTCCTCTTTGCTGGGGTTTCTGTGGTTGTCAGCAATTAGCCTGTAATGACTTGCAGCCATTAGCACCCGGGGGAGTGAAATCCAGTGCAGGGAGCACTGGGCAGAGCCGAGGAGCCCCAGGTCAGTGCCAGTTTGTTACAGCATGAGGGAATGTCAATGTGGGAACGCTTTTATGTCAGAAAGAGTCACGGAGTTAAGTGGGATAACATTACTGTGTCAGGATAGTGGGACAATAAATGCGTAACAGCTGTTATTAGCCACTGGAAGTACAAAATAAATCTGTTTCCAAGAACACCATTGTGAATGAGAAAGGAGAGAGAGAGAGAATTATCCCTTGCTGGTGGCTTTTAGCATGGCAGGGTAAGCTGCTTTCCTCCTGATTTCTGTTTCTCAGGAGTTCTCCAGAAAAGACTCTTGCACAGAGATTGTTGGCTTGGCAGGAAAAGTCAGGTGTCCAATTCTTGTTAAGTTGGTTTTTACTCAAGATTCTGTACGCTGTGTTCATGGCAAATAAACTTATGGCAGGTTTGCACAGTGTTTGCTCTTGATGAAAATGGTTTTGCCCAGTGTTTTGGAACTTGCAGAGAACTGGAGGGAAAAGGGCCCCAGGTTACACACTTGTGTTGGTCTATTTGTAATTTTTACTACTTTTTAATTGACATCTCTGTGTTTTGGTATTTAGCTACTGCCCTGTTGTTTTTGATCCATTGCCTTTTCTCGTTTCCAGAAATTGGATGTATGAACTTCAAATAACCTTTAAGTGACTTCCCTGGGAAGAACAGTGAGCTCCATGTGGAAAGGCACCAAAGTCAGTTCATGTCATGCACACTTCTGGGTTCCCACTTCCCACAGGAGCACATCAGAAGACAAGGTACATTATTAACTTAACCAAGCACAAATTTGTCTTACAATTTTCCCATTCATTCAAACGGGACATGAATATTTTGTTTCCTAATCAGCACAATTACCCCGGAGCTCACGTTGCAGTGTGTCACTACAATGACAGCTCCCCCTGAGTGACAGCTCCTATCTGGAGTGAGGAATGACAGGATTTGTAAACCAAGGTTGTTTAAAGAAAAGACTCAGTTCTTGAGTGACAATTTCACAGTTAATCACTGCTGCATTTTACAGTACACCTTGAATATACCGATTTTCAAGCTGATCTAACTGGCCTGCTGAAAGGGACTTAATGGTGTAGAGCAGAATATTCTATTTCAGCATCTGCTGACAGAATATTGTTGATGGCAATTAGAGGCTTCTCAGACACGCTGTGAGATATGATCTAGTAAAAAAATCAGGAGTGATGGATGCCAGAGTTTGTAATGCTCACCTTGGTGGCAAAACTCTTTTATTGTGCCTTTTGTTGTCACTTGGACAGTTACTGTCACCAGCCTCTTCCTAATGGGGGCTTTATTTTTTTATGTGGCAGAAGCCACCACTTGTGTCCCTGAAGGTGCATTTGCATGCAGCTCTGTTATATCTATTTTTCTATATATAATAATTACATATAATTGTTATTCCATTCACCCTTCCTGGCATCTGGCTTAACAAAAAGGGAGAAATGAGTATTTTACACTCAGGAGTGCAGGAAAGGAGTTTTGGACTGAAGGCTGACTGGAAACCTCTCAGGTGATTTTTAGGCTTATGAATGTAGGCAGAAATCTGAATGCAATCAGTGCAAGGTTTGGTAGGTATTTGAAACACAAGTTTTGGAGCTTCAGTTGGTGTCTATGCAATACATGGACTGGATTTAATTTCAGACCTTGGGACAAGGGAGCAACTCAGCAATGTCTGCATGGCAGCAAGCACAGGTCTCTATTTGTACTTGCAAAATATGTCTCTAATTCTAAGAATAATATCATACCTCCTCCCAAAACGAGGAAAATAACTGCCAACACCAGAAGTGCTTCTGAACACTTTCAAAATGTTCAGAAAGTCTGCAAATTGTCAGAAAGTTTTAAGGTGTATTATGGCAGAAATCTTGACGTAAATGTGCTGCAGACATCAAAAAGACTAATGCTGGTGTCAAGCTGACTTCATTTTCCTTTTGTTGTATAAATATACACATAGTACTTTAAAAATATTGGAGGTGATCTGAAGTGGTTCATAAAACCTTGCTGGTTTGCAAATCACTCCGATATTTTAACTGCATTGCCTGGATCTGAGTTAGTGTCTGGAGGCATCTTGCATTATATTATGCCTTGGAATTGCATCTGCAAGCTGTGGATATGCAATATTGATCCAGAAACTTGGTATTTCAGCTTGGAGGAAAAGAGCAGCTTCTGTGTAGGATCTGTGGTGTGAAATTCTGCTCGTGGTAACTCCAACAGCTTCTCCCTTGTTTAAAAAATGCTGCTGGTTTTGTCTTTCCACTGCACTTCAGTGCAAGAAGCTTTTTTTGGGCTCTTTGCTTTCAGCTTTCCTTCTGAGATTTTTCTCTTATGAATCATGCTGTGTCTTTTTGGTACCAAAACCCAGAGACTTTGAAAGGAGCACTGCTTCCTAGTGCATGAATTTTATTCACTGTGTGTAGACATCCATGGTTGGTAAATATTTGGTGTGCTGGCAGCTGAAGAAGGTTTCTCTGGAAAGGGTGACTGAAACCAGCGATAATTTTGAATTTCAAGTAATTAAATGATGTTCAACTAATTTCCCAAACATTAAATAATCTTAGTGAATGGAAAAAAAATTTCTAACGTTCAGCAGTTAATGACCAAGAAAATTTGTTTTCAGCAGTTTAAAGGCACTTAAAATATTTCAATATTTTACAGTGTTAATGTTTAATTTAAGATAATAATAGGACATTTAACTTGTATGCCTATAAGATCTCCCTCAGCCATTTGCCATGGGACAGCTGAGTGTACCTAATTATCATTCTCAAGATCCAGTATCTCATTTTTTCCCCCACCCTCATGCTATATTTACCTTTCATGTGATGGATTAGAAAAACTCTTACTCTGAGGGCTCAGTAATCCAGGTTTTAGCAGGGTGGGTTCAAAATGTTCTGCAGTCACAGATAGTCTTGCCTGGGCGTTTTACAGAAAGCCAAGCCAAGTTTATGTAACAGAAACAGAACATGAAACGTGTGGCAAGTAGTATTTGTGATCATCCTGCTCCCCAACTCTGCTCCCTGAAACTGGGCTCGCTTTGTTTCGTTCTTTTTGTGCTCACAAATTAACAAATTTCTCTGTCCCAGCACAGCTGGTCACACGTGCAGTGACTCCAGCAATTATTAGAACTCCTGGAATTGCTGCCATGATGAGAGCAGATGACTAAACGTGTAATGAAATGCCGTGTCTCCAGCAAAATGCAAAGTTGGTGTCATGTAACACTTTTTGATGATAGATAAGCCAATGTAATTGCACGAAATAAATGTCATCACCTGTATGAAGATAAATAGATTTTCCTGCCCCAGCATGCTTTTGCACATAAAATGCTGCCATTTTACCAGTTGTTTGTATTTTTTTGCCAAATAAATTTTATAATGGCCATAAAAGGCAAGTGTGATCTGTCTCCTTAAGTGCTACAGTGTTAACAGAGGGCATTCTGTGCTTCTGTGTAATTGAAATCAATGACGTTGGTACCTGAGAAGTTGTTTTGTAGCACTGTTACTTGACAGAAAGGTTTCTCTCCATTCCCTGACATATCTAAAAGTCAAAATGGGTGGAATCAGATGCACATGCATCATTAGCATGTGGGTGGCTGGAATTTTATGCTCACAGTGCTGCCTTTTGCCATAAATGCCTGAGCTGGAGCTCTGGTGTGTTACCCTGGGACACGAGGCTGTCACCTGGAAGGGTGGCAGTGTCAGTGGAAAAGTTCTGTCCTATCACAAGGATTTGCCAGGGGAAAAGTGTCCACAGCACATCCTTGGCATAAAAGAAAGGTCAAAATAGGATTATCAAAAGCATTTAAAAGTATGAGAGCCGTTTCAGAGTTTTTTAGTGTGGATTGGAAAGTATTTCCTCTCATGCACGTGTACAGGGGATAAAGTGAAGATATAAATTGTAAATTGCTAAGGATTCTATGATGAGTTAACTGCCAGGTGACTACTTTGTATCATATTTGCTAGGTTGATTTGGGGTCCAAAACCAGTTGTCCGAAATTTTTACCACAGATGTCGTGAATGTCTGCATTTCATCTGACACACTGATATCCCAGAGTTAATGAAAGCAAACTTTTTAACACTTCAGTAAACAAGCCAGTATGTATTCAGATGAAGAATTAAATTAATTTCATGTTTGCTAAGTACCAACTCCCCTGGACAGGTTTGGACACCTCCTTACCCTTGTTACTCCTGTTTTGTGCAGAAGTGGTTCTCATTTTGCTTTTTATAACTAATAATAATTTAATAGTAAGTGGCATTTGAAAGTGGATTTTTTTTTCCTCTAGGTCTCGTACTGTAACTTTTCCCCTGTGAAACACCAGGAATAACATAATTTCTCTTTTAGTGTCTTCTGGAATCTGTCTGAATGTCTGGGTGTGGGACACGCCGTGTTTGGTGATCATGGGAGCGGGTCCAGCACAAGGGCAGCAGTTTGTTCCTCCATGGGATTGCTCCAGTTTGTGCCAGGAGGTGCAGTAATTGCTGGTGCACTAATTAGGGCAGTGACAGCTGCACAGTGTCCCGAGCTGTGTGCCACTGCTGCTGGGTGGGTGTGCTGCTAAGGCCCTGCTGCAGATGTTTGCTTCGGAGTCTTTCAATCCTCACAGCTGGCAAATCCCCAAAGGAACTGCGGAAAACTTCTCCCAGGAGTTAAATCAGCTTCTGCAGGAGCCTCAAGGGGCTGGGTGGCACTTCCTGGGCAGTCAGCCTTGGGAAACTTCAGCCTGTGGAATCAGGCAGGGATTGTCCTGTGCAAACACGTCAGGAGCAGCCTCAGCAGGGCCTGATTTTGGGTGATAAGGAGCAGGGAACACTCTTGGTTTTTGAGCTGCATATGTTTTTTAATTTCCCCCATCAGGAGATCCACGTGAATGTACTTTCCCACAGCTCGTTGGATCACAACCCAAACTGTATTTGAATATTCCTGTTCCTGTAGCTGAAGGGGTCATCACTGCTGTACTGGGACCCAGTTAGCACTGTAGTTAATGATGCAGGGATTTTCTGGCTTGGCTGGAAAGAGATGTTCCTATTCCTGCAGGAATACAGTTCCACTGCCTGCCTGCTGATAGTCAGGAGAACATTGCCACCCTTTGGCCAGAAAGCAAAGGCATGCAGGCAGAGAAGCACATTATGCAAGTTGGGGATGCTGCAGCAAAACTATTTAAGAGTATATTCATTTGTAATGTAACTGCTCAGCAATGGGAGCCCAGTTGGGTGGAGGTTGTAGGCATCATTTGCTTTGATTTAGTGTATTTCATAGCGTGGTGATGTGTTTAGAGAGAATATATTATGCTACGTACTAATTATGTTTTCCTGAGAACTGAATTGCATATGCATTGTGAAGATAGGATGAAGGCTACCATGGTTACCATTGTGCACCCAGGAACTTATTTTATACAGTGCCAATTAATCTGAGGTAATGCTTGAGAGGGAAGAACATTGAATAAGAAATGCTAATGTCTCAGCTGAAAGATGGAAATTAGATAGAAAAGCACAGCTTTTATTGAAAATTATATGTCAGGGTCAGCATTTATAAATGAATCCACCTGTATGACTAAAACCAGCACTTCTGTCTTACATTAAAAGCCCTGTATGTCCCTGGGCCTAATTGACACCCAGGGCACTGCTGCTTTCTCAAGGATGTTCTCTCAACAGGAATTTTTTTCCCTTCTCATGATTTTAACAGCGTATTCCAGCAGTGGGGACTATAATTGGGGATTATTGCTGTGTCAGAAAGAGAGTGCATTTGCATGATGCAAAGACATCTAAACCTTGTGCAGGTTGCAGTTTGCTGGGGACAAATCTTGTGCCTGTGGCCAGAGGCTTGCAGGTGGTGGGGACTGAGCGTGGCACAGCTCTGACTCCTGCCTGCTCCTGCAGCTCTGTTTGGCTCCTGCACTGGGGCTGCTGTGGCTCTTTGGTCACCTCTGTCCTGTGAGCACGTTCTGGTGGGGGCAGGGATGCAGGGATCTGTGGGAAGCTGCTGGAAGGTTCCCCCATGTCCGACAGAGCCACGGCTCCGGCGTGGAGCTGCTCTGGGTACGGCTCTGCCTGGCAGTGGCAGCACAGCTGGGCTGATGTGGGACAAAGTTTCTGCTCAGGAGCAGCTGCAGCTGGAAGAGAGGGGGTGAGGATGGGGAGGAACAGCCCTGCAGGGTGCAGGAGGGGCAGGAGCTGCTCCAGGCCCCTGCAGGGGCAGCTGGGATGCACCTGCAGCCCTGGGTGTCCCTGACAAAATCTGTGTCCCCACGGGAATCCCACCCTGGAGCAGCTTTGCTGGCAGCACCTGTGTTCCTGAGGGGCTGAATCCCATGGAAAGGGAGCAGTTTGTGAACAGCTGCAGCCCAGGGAAAGGGCTCAGTGTTGGAGCAGTTCTTTGGATAATTACATTTATTTTTACCATGTCGCAAAATGGATGTGACACTGAACATTTAATCTTTAGAAGAAATCCTTCCATCCCTTTTGGATCACTGCTGTGCAGGACCAGTTGGACTGGAGTTAACTTGGCTGATGTTGCACGGAGGCAGATGAGGGAATCCTGGTACTGTGCCTTCTGCTGGCTGAGCAGCATCCCTCTCTGTGGGACTGGCAATTTTTGGCAAAAGAGTGATGGTAACAAACAGCTGGGAGGCAGCAACTCCAGCTCCCACAAATGTCCCAGCAGTGAATAGCTGCTCAAGGCAGCAGCTTTGATATCTGAGTGATGAAATGTTTATCTTACTGGAAATTTAACTATTGAAATGCTTTGGTACCTTGTCCAAGTGTTATCCATTAAACATAGTCCATTGGCTTATGTGACTTGTAAGTGTATTATTGCTATCTTTCATTAAAAACTGATTTGTTGTGCATAGTAAAGCATGGCAATGAAAATAAAAGTAAAGCTTTTTCAACAAAATCTCTTATTAAAAGAGAATATTTCTTCTAAGGAAATATTTATAAGCCAAACATTATGGAAAATGATTAGCTGCTGATTCACATCCATGTCTTGAACTTTGTGCTGAACTAAAAAAGAGCTGCACAGATGTGTGACAAAGAATTGAGGGCATTTCTGCATCTCTGCTGAAGCAAGTTCACATTTAATAATCAAATTCTTGGCAGGAATATTTCTGCAACCTGTGTCAGTGGAGCATGTACGAGCTTAGAAAGGAAGTTTATACAATTATCTCATTATCTAATTTCAATAATAAAATAATTGAGTTGCCTAAATGCCTATCAGTGGCAAACCAATGGAATTGGCACATCTGTGGATGTGAAAGGAAACTTTAACTCATCAGTCAGATGGAATGTGCCTGATCTCTGAACCACTCTCCTTCCTGGCTGAAATGTTTGCTTTCTATTCACTTTTGTTAGAATGCTTCTTGTGCATAATTTCATTTTCTCATTATGACCCCACTGTGCAGGTGCCCTTTGGCAGCACAAAGCTGCCTCGTGGAGCCAGAACTGCACCTGGGCAGGTGAACAAACCCCAGGGCTCTGGGCAGGGCTGAGGCTGCCTCGGCCTGCAGGGCACTCTGGGGGGAGCATTTTTGTGTTAGGAAAAGGTATCCCCAAACCCCAGAGGTTTATGTCCAAAAAGGAGACACAGGAGTCCCTTTACTTTATTCCAGTAAAGGCAGAGCCCATGGGGCATCTCCTGGGGTCTTTCAGAGTTTTGGAGGACACAGCCTCCCTTTTATCCCAATTTCCAGCCACATTTCCCTCTCTCTTTCCCCACTGGCTGAGGCACTTGGGAGGTTCAGACTTCCCTCAGACTCCCCTCTAATGTAAAACCCTCCCTTTTAATCTTTAATTCTTAGGGAATTGATGGTTCCTCCCCATTGTTTCTTTCACCTCTCAATATCCAATTTCATTTCTCAGCAAACCCACAGTTTATTTGTAAAGGCAAATCTCTTTTTTCCTTTCATCAATCAGTGGAACCCTTCCCATTGTTCCCTTGCTCTCTCAGTGCCAGTTTGATCCCACAGCTGCTTTGGAAAGACAAATCCCCCATTGCTCTCCTTTGGGATTGGGATCCCCCAGGTGAGGGGAGAGGCACCCTGAGAGCACCTGGGTGATGGACTCACAGCCAGGGGGTTCTGAGGGGTTGTTCAGCAAGCTGGCACAGATTTGTCACCTGGGAGCAAGCCTGCAGTGGGGCTGAGGCCATTCCAGCTGAAAACCTGGAACTGAGAGGTGCAAGGTGGTGGGGAAACACAAAAAACATTGTATTAATTAATATTAATTTCAGGAGATTAGCTTTTAAGTTAAAATCTTCAGATAAGTGGTTATAGAGGGAGCTTATACATTAGGAAGAAGTAGGACGTGGTAGAAAAGCACCTTGCTTCATTTGCAATCCAAATGAAAATGTGCAAAATGGTTTTTTGCAATTTGTGATACTCTTAGAAATTGGGACTCATCCTACACCAAAAATCATTGCAATAAGACAAAAAAAAAAAATTGTATGCTTGACAGTAGCTGTCACAGGATAGTGCCTGCTAAACTGTATCCATATGGATGAAATTTAGTGATTATTGACCTGTTGAATAGCACATGGAATTATTCTTTTGAAGGAGGCTAACAATTGCTTCTAATGGCATTAGCTGCTCCCTCCCATCTCTTCTGCTTTCCCAATTTATAAATTCCCTGATTTTTGGCAACTTTTGGTTTTGTACTTAGGCTGTATAATTTGGCATCATAAATAGCTGAGACTGGCAGGCAGTGTGTCACTGATAATGTATCCAGCAGTTTCTTTTATGTTCTGGAGTAATTGTAAACAAGAATAAAACTGATTATTTCAGCAAACAGTCACAAAAAATGGTTTTAATTTTAGATTTTTGTCTACAGCCAATAGAAAGAGGATGGTTTGTATTGGTGAATCTCTGCTGAGGATGGAAGGAGCCTGGCACTGCCACAAGTGCACTTACAAAGGATTGCCACAGATCTTTGTTTTGTGTGACTGTGGAAAAAGGGGAATTTGTGTCCCCTGCAAGCTCATCCCCTCGCTGCTGAGCACTTTGTTTATCCATTCTCCAGGAGAGATGCACTTTGCTGGTGTGTTTGATTGTTAGGAGGTTTCATGAGGTCTCTTCAGGCTTGACTCCGTTTGGAATGGCTTTGAGGTGGCTCTGCCCTGCAGGCAGGAGCAGCAAGGCTCTGCTGCTGTCCCTGGAGGAACCAGAGCAAGGCAGAGCTGCCCATGAACTGCATCCTTCAGGTGAAGGAGGGAGTCCCAGGGAGCAGAGCTCTGCTCATTTGCTCCCTGCAGAGAAATGACTTTTGTTCTCCACAGCATTTTCTCTTGAGAGGACCAGTTATTGGCTTCTGCCACGAGCAGTCTGCCATGGCTCAGGGATTTCTTCCTCCAGGCATACGTGGGTCCCTTTCACTGCTCAGTGATCCAAATTCCACTCTTACTGATTGCAGGGCTGTGTGGTGGCTGTGAGGACAGAAATTGTTCTTGGGTATGAGTTAGGGTTCATCTGGTTTTGTTTCTGGTCCAGTGCTGTGATGGGTGTGTATAAACACTTTCTTATAGGGATGGAAGGCTTCAGTAGCTTTTATATTTATCAGCTGACCCTGATTCTACCCAGGCCTGTGCCACTGGTTCAGACCTGCAGAGCCTGTCAGGATAACCAGGACAGCAGCAGATAATCAGAATGGCAAAATTCCCCTTGTTCCTTTACCTACTGCAGCTGGTTTGAGGGCAAATAGCAGACTATATATAAATCATAGACAATATTTTATTAGCCTATACATTATTATGTGTAGGGTAACCTTTTTATTGTTTTGAGGGTGATTTAAACAGCCAAATTCAATACAGAAAGCAAAAAATAAGACCGAGAACATGGTGTTAAAATGTGATGGCAAGCATACGAGTGCCTCCCCACATCCCTTACAGCCCTGGATTTCTCTGGTGACATTACATTTGTTTCACTCCTGGAATTAAATCTGTGTTTCCTCCTCTGAGTAAAGCTCTAGAATTTCTGCTCTTTGTTGCTTTCTGAAGGAGCCATTTAGGAGATGAACTCTATAAGAATGCAGTGAAATAATTAAATGCTGTGGCAGCTGTTGTGGTGAGCAAACCTGGTTGGCTTGGGCCAAGTGTCACTTTGTGTCCCCTGGAGCTCACCTCAGCTGGGACTGAGGCCCTTCTCTATTGCAATGCAGATTTTCCAGGCTTGAGCATGAGCAGGAAAAGAAATAATTCAAAAGTAATCGAGAAGAATGGGAAGGGAACCCACTGATGAGCTCAGTCCAGCCTGGACTCGTGGGTTTTTTGGCCTTCCTGGGTAAATATACTGAGCCAAGAGTGCTGGTGCTTTGCACAGTACATCAAACAGCTCAGTCACACTGTCCTCTCTCACATTCATCAATTTAGCGTTTGTATTCCTAAAGCAGCTGTTTTCTTCTCTTGCTCTACTTTAGCTCTTCTTCAGAATACAAATTCCAGCTCATTTCCATTTTTTCCAGACCTAACACTTCAAAGTTCTGTTCTACTGTTTGGTTTTTAACTCTTTAGACCAAAAATTGGGTGGTTTGAGGGCCACTCTTTCATTTTTCAAATAAAATATTCCTTTGCTGTTAAATATTTCCCAGTATTCTTGATCATCCTTTTGGAAGGAGGGTCTTCTGGGACAGTATCTGAGACAGAAGAGCTCGTTCCTCTTCTTGAATTTGACTTGATTGCTTTCATGCAGAACTAATTGCCATGTTTTCACAGGTAAGTCCTCATTCTGGATGCACTTCAGTTTTTACACATCAAAGAATAAGACAGACTTTGGAGATGGAACTTTTAAGATGGAAATTAATAGGGGCTGTGCTTTGTCCTTCAGAAAACTTCAGACCCAAAGGATTCTGGATTTGGCAGCTGAAAATTCTGGTAGTAGTGGCAGAAACTGCTAACACTCCTTCTCTCCCTTTGCTACAGGTTCAAGTCCTGCACAGTAAAGTCTGTTTCTCTTTAAATCTGAAAAACATTGCAATTATATTCTCAAACAGTTCTTAAAAAAAACACACCTTGAAGTTATAGATAGCTTAAAATATCTCTATTTGTGCAAAATTTATATACATGCTCACTAAAATAACTAAAAAATCAGCTAAAATGATTGTTCCTTGTTACACATTTACAGCACAATGGATAGAAAAGCTTCCAGAGGTACTTGGGGAAAGATCTTGGCCCAGATTTGTAGATTGAGAGTCTGATAGAAAATGTGGGAAAGCCTGTCTAGCTTTTCTCAATGCCATCTTCTCACTTGTTCCCTCCCAGAAGGGCAATCTGTAAGTGTGGAGAGACAACTGCAGAGCCATTGCAGCTGGCTGGCAGGCTGGAGAGAAACATCCTGAACAGCGAGAGCTGATGTGAAAAAAAATATCCTAAAATCACTTCTACTACACCACCAAGATCATAGGACCCTTCACAAACAGACTGGGATAAAAAAATGTTCAGTGGTAGATTAGACTGCTCAAAACCAGGATTTGAGATAAATTTTTGTTGCTTTGCCTTGCTGTTGCATTGCACAAGTGCAGCAATGTTTTCAAGTTTCAAGAGGAAGATGTCCTGCATGGATGGGACATTTAAATTCAGATACTTCCTACACAATAAAAGCACACACAAGTGTAGGGACATGGAAAATGTTCAAATCCATCACCAGTAATACTCCAGATGATTATATTTGGCACCTGGTGTAGAACATTCCTGTGAAGCAGGAATTGCCATCTAAATGACTAAAACTCCCAGGGAGATGATGGAATGTATTTATTAGGTGGCTGACAAGCTGACAACAAAGACTGAGCTGGCTGTAACTCTGGGTTTGTCGGGTTCAAATAACAATTTTCTAGAAACTGTGCACATGAGCAGAAGGCTGAGCTGTTGCACTGGGTGTACTGGGTGCAGTCTCCTTGCCTTTCTCTTGACCCCTGAATTTCCTGGTTTGTGTTCTTCCCATCCGTGCCCCCCTGGTCCAGCTGAGGGGAAGGTGAGCCAGGAGCTGGCTGGGGCTTTGGGCATCAGCCAAGGCTGGCCCAGCACAGTTCTGCACAATCCTGTGTCAAAAGTGCAGCCCAGAATAGTCTCTGAAGGGAATGAAGTGATAAGAGCCTGGAAATGAGACCTTCCCTTCTATAAAAGGTGGATTTTTGGGATTTATTTGTTTTTTGTTTGATCCATTGTTAGTTTGATTTTTAGCAAAGAACAGGTATAAATGACTTGTCCTGGAATGAATTTATGCTGGAAACTGCTTCTTTAGCTGTTGGATCCATTGGAAGCAGTGTTTCCTCTGAGGAAAATGACTCAGGCAAAATTCATTAATTTAGAATATCACTTAATGGAGGTTTATATGACACAGTGGTCTCCAGCAGTGGAGGGCTGGGAGTGATGCAGGGGGTGCTGTCAGTGCCTGTGTTTGTGAGGATTATGCAGAAATTCCTCCTCAGCTGTGAATTTACAATAGGAAGCATTGCCAGGCTCCTGAGGACACTCTGTTTATTTTGGTGATGCTTTTAGGTACGTGCAATGCCATCTATCCTGAGACTACTTGGCCAGAGGTTAAATCTCTCAGGTATTTATTTGTATTATAATCATGGCTTGGTTCTCTTTCCTGCCACGTGAGAAAAGCACAAACCAGTCCCCAGGTTTGTCAGATAACTGTTCAAGTAAGTGAAAAGCAAAAATGACTGGCTGCTGTTGTAAACAGAATGTGAAGGGAGTGACAGAGCTGTGAAACTGCTCCTCTGTTATCAGGCTGGCATGAAAAGAGACAGAGATTTTTACACATTTGCTCTCCAAATCCAAGTGGTCCACTGAGAAGTTTAAAATACTGCTATAAATACATGAGGCTTAAATTAATTATGCTTGCATCTATAGTTCCCAAAGCTTTTTAGTCACACAAAAGGATCAGGAAAAAAGCCTATGGCTGAAAATAAAACCAAGGGTTCACAAAAATTCTGGTTGGTCAGTAGTGCTGTAAGGACAGTGTGTAACCAGAGGTGCAGTCATTTGATGTCTAAAGTCCATAAGTAAACCCTTGGCCAGGTCTTTTTCCAAGATTAGTTTTATAAGAAAGTGACAATTTATTAAAAGGTTTTAAGAAAAGGTCAGGTTCTCATAAAGCTTCAGAAGCAAAGTTATTTTAGGTCCAGCATGATTACCTGATAACGAGAGACCCAGCAGGCTGGGGTTTATGGCATTTCATTAAGGGGTGAGAGAAGGGAGATCTTAGTCTGATTTAATGTCTATTCCTGTCTTCTCCCTCAAAAAAAAACTCAGGTTAGCTGAAATTGAGAAAGCAAGGAGAAAAACTAAATTATTTTTGCATAGATGCCTTTCTTCAAGAAACTTTTTACAAGGACATATAGTGCCAGGACAAGGGGGAATGACTGGGTGTAAGTTTGGAGCAGATATTGGGAAAAATTCTCCCCTCTGAGCTCTGGCACAGGTTGCCCCAAGAACTGTGAAGTGCCCAAGGCCAGGCTGGCCAGGGCTGGGCTAATGGAAGGTGTCCCTGCCCATGGCAGGGGTGAATTGGATGAGCTTTAGGGTCCCTCCCAGCCCAGTTCTGGGTTCTG
The DNA here is from genome assembly GCA_013397295.1 of Polioptila caerulea. Classification (NCBI taxonomy): domain Eukaryota; kingdom Metazoa; phylum Chordata; class Aves; order Passeriformes; family Certhiidae; genus Polioptila; species Polioptila caerulea. The sequence continues at coordinate 90,828 of VYXF01004785.1, read as the reverse complement.
ACTCCAGTCATGGTTTACCTGAGCCTCAGCCCTCCCTCCTTCTCTCACTGCCTCAGGAACTTCACAGCAGGATTTTTACAATGTTTCCTCTTTCCCACTGAATGCACAGAGCAATACCCAGCAAGGACAAAGATCCCTGACCCTGAAATAGCCCCACTGCCAGCCTCGGGGGGCAGCTCCTTCCTGTATTAGCTGGAAAATCCTTTCCCCTTTTCCTTTTCCTTTTCCTTTTCCTTTTCCTTTTCCTTTTCCTTTTCCTTTTCCTTTTCCTTTTCCTTTTCCTTTTCCTTTTCCTTT
>VYXF01004785.1:61332-90213 GCA_013397295.1 Polioptila caerulea | reverse complement strand
TTTCCCTTCTTTCCCTTCTTTCCCTTTTCCTTTTCCTCTTTTCCCTTTTTCTTCCCTTTCCCTTTTTCCCTTTTCCCTTCCCCATTCTGTCCAAGCAGATTTGCTCTGGCCCTGCTGAAGTTGGGAGTTCTGAAGGCTCTCGAACTTTTCCTGTGGAATCAAAAGTAAAATGCTCTGCCTTTGTGTGTCACCACAGAAATGCTGTTTGAGGCTGGAGAGAGCAGAACTGTTTCATTAGGGATGCAGTCAGAGCCAGCACAGAGCAGCTCGTTAGAGCACTGCAGCAATGTGTGGCAACAGGCAAATAATACATTCAGATACAGATTTTTCTCTTATTTCATCTTCCTTGGATATCTTTATTTTCAGAGGGAATCACGTAATGCCTTTACCCTGATAAAAGCCAAAGAAAAATATTGGTAAAAGTGCTCAGTGGTGTTTGGAAGCTCCCACTGCAGCTTGCCAGGACTGAGTTTCTGTCGGGTGTCTTTGTGTGTTTGATTTCTGCCTTTAGCAGCTGTTTCAAGTCAAAGAGGCCTCGACTTGTATAATTTAGTGCTGATTTGTAGCTGGGATACATATGTGTTCAAATAAACATAACCTCCCATTCCGAGGTCCTCACTGCCCTGTGCTCAGCCCCCGATTTTCAGAGCTGACTCTCATTTACATGCAGCACAGGTACCCGTGCTCCATCTCCTTCTAGAGACAAGGAGGTGTCCTCAAATTTAAAAATCCATCCTCTGATATGCTGCTGAAGAAAAAATTAAACCAGCTTTGCACTCTAGATGCCATTTAGTGTTTGCATCACAAGGGGTTCACAGGGAATACCTCAGCGTCCCAGGATATTTTGAGTTGAAGAATGATAAAAAAAGTCCATGTGGAGATTCTGAACAATATCCAGGAGAGAGAGAGATGTAACAGCTTGTGTTCACAGAGGTGGCATGGAGGCCACAATGATGTGTTCCTTTTTAGGAGAAAGGAGAAATTAAGGCCATACAAAACCAGACCCAGGAGCACACACTGTCAGTTCTTGTAGCTATTTCCAGACTTCATCAGAATACAAAGTGAGGCAAATTACTGAAGGCTGTGCTGACAGAGTTGTAGAAGTTTGTGAGATTGTCATTATCAAAACTCAAGTAGGTTTCCAGCCATGCTGTGGACAATTATGAATTCATAATGTTTTGCATCAGTGCAAAATAGTGACTGAAGCAGTGAATTGCAATGCACATTTATAGGCAATCACTGTCAAAATGGTGCTGGACTTTCCAAATTTTTACTGACTGATGGATATTTTTTTGACTGATGGACAGATGCAATACATTTCTTTCTAGGATGAGCTTGAAAGCCTTTTTAATCCCTTAGTGCTGCTTTGTTCCTTCCCCCCACCTCTCTTGTATGTCTCAAATGAAAATACCACATGAAAGAAATTCAAGTGTACATTTCTAATCCCTGTAACTGAATAGCTGCAACAGACTTTAGGGATCTCAGCTTCTATTTGTTGAATACCCAGATGATGGAGACATACACTACATCAAGTCAGACTTTATAACCTTTGTCTGTCTCATAAAACCAAGAAATCCTTTTAGAATATAAAGTGGGCTTTGGCTGCAGTGAAGTTTGGCAAGTGTTCCCGACTGCCACAGCACATTTGTAGCTAAACTGACAGTGCAGATTCTCTAAACATCCAAGCACAGCCAGGTTTATCACATTCTGCTTCTTGATGTTTGTAAATTAGTCTTGCTTCTCTCTAATAAAAATCCTTGTAGCAGAACCAAGTGTTCAGCAATTCTATGACAGGAGACACTATTATTTTGGAAGCACAGCTATTTTTCTTCAAATTAACTTGTTGACAAGAGGAAAACCATGCTGGAGTCACTCTGAATGTTTCCTGCTACATGACAAAAAAGCCTCCTCTATCACTTGTGATTTTAGCATGCTGTGCTTTTGTGGAGGAAAGAACTTTATACACTGACATCTCGATGCCACTCACATCTCTATATCTCAAAAATAAAAAAACTAGAGGTCAGTTCATGAAAGCAATTCCAGATCTGCTGAAGGCTCAAAAATCAGCTTTTGTCTCAATATTGACCAGTCTTTGGGTTGACATCATTCTTAGTTTAATGGTTTAAATTACTTCAAACTCTTGGTATAAGTTTCCCAGAAGATAAAAATAAAGATTGCCATATGTGTTATAGGAGATTTAAGCTCTATCCTGAATTAGATTAAACTAAAATCAAATTGCCATTGTTGTTTTAGTTTTGAGTGCTCTGCTGGTGGTTTGATGTTATGAAGCATTGCAGTTTAAGGCCAGAGAAGAAAACAATGTTAAATCTGTTTATCTATGTCCACAAAGAGAGGGAGGGTGGCAGAATTTCAATCATTTCCTTTTAATTAAAAGCCTCCCAATTATTAAAGTGTGTGGCAGCCTTATGCAAGTGCATGTCCAGTGCCCTTGGCTGAAAAAGAACTGCAATCCAGGCAGGGCTTTGCCCTCCCTCTTCCAGAGCCTCCCTCAAACCTTCAGCCCTTCCCCAGACGTGTCTGCACACAGCAAAAAGAAACATAAATACAAAAAAAAAAAGAAAAAGAAAAGAAAAAATTTTAAAAAGCAATCCCACCCCCAAATGTGGCCATTTCTGCAGTGCAGCTCAAAACCCCCAGCCCAGCTGCAGCATCAGAAAGCTCTACCCAGAGCTGAGGGGGATAGGACGGATGATTTTTTTGGTTTTGAAGTGCAGGACTTAAATGAAAAGGCAGCCATCCTGGAGTTTTGTCCCTGTCCCGTTATTTCAAGGGCAGTGTTGTCCCCCAGGACCCAAAAGAACAGCTCCTCTGAGCTGTGGCCTTTCCTGGGGAGGAGCTGCCCCCAGCCCTGGGCTGTGCCCAGGCAGTGGGGAGCCCTGCTGGCAGGAGCTCTGCTGGCCTCCCTTCAGAGCCACCCTGGCATTTTCCATCTGTGCTTTTCTCTGAGAGCAGTTAGTGGCATGAAAAGATTTGATTTGTAAACGTCTAAGGCAATAGACTTCATCTTTATGGTGCTCAGAGAAAGGAAGTGTGAGGCACTGAATTGCACAGCTGCCTGCAGAAGAACCACTTTCCTTTCCAAGATCACCATTTATCAGGCAGATGAAACAGGAATATTTCTGTGAGCATTGTCTCAAGAGCAGTACAGAATATATCTACCACCTCCTCAAGCATGTGCAGCCTTAATGAGTTTCCACCTGCCAAAAAAAGCTGAAGTTCTGCAGACTCCTTTGCCCTCCTGCTACACCTTTATTTCCACTTGTTAAAAACTGATTATTTGAGCGTTCACTGTAAGTAGTGGGCTGAATTCACTAGATAAAGAATCACTCAATAATCACCTTCTCTTTTTATTTTATTTTATTTTTTTTTTTAAAGTAAAAATCAATAATCAGGTTGGATATAAGGAAACATTCCCTAATTGCAGGAGTGGTCTGCCATTGGAATGAGCTGCCCAGGGAAGTGGAGGAGTCCCAAACCTTGGATATGTTCAGTAAATGAGTGGAGCTGGTGGCACTTTGCCCCATGTCCACTCAAGCATCTCCCAGAGCTCGGGTTGGGTGCTCTTGGAGATCTTTTCCAACCTGAATGATCCCGTCATTCTGTGATCACTGTTTGTGTCAAGCAAGAATCAGTATCAGTAATCACTCTTTGTTTTTAGGGTGTGGACATCCAGAACAATTTGTGTATCTGTCACATCAGGGAATGTGTGAGGCACGACATAAAGACAACTCCAGCCCCAAAATGCACAAACTCCTGGCACATTTTGGATATCTGCAGGTGTAAACAATAAAAACCTAGGTAAAGAATCACTTGGGAAATGATTTATGCTTGATAAAATGACATATTTGGACAGTGTGGGGTGTTTTTAGTAGGACACATCTCTTAGCAGCTGTGAAGGTTTAAATGGGAGATGGTTTAAGGCATTAAAATGCTCTTTTTTAACTCTCTGCAGATGCACCCAGTGCTCCGTGGTGCTCCTGCTGCTCTGGCAGCTCTCAGAGGCTCAGGCATGGGGTAGGTGGGAATTCTGTCTGGGAAATGGCAAAGGATTTCAATCTAAACTTCAGCAACTCTCATCCGATACTGAAGTGTTATAGCAAACAACAAAGGGCATGAAATTACAGACAGAGCACAATTAATAATTTAAAAGAATTATTTCAGGGGATAAAATTGAAAAAAAAATGTATAAAAATTTAAACTGAGCTAGACAAAGAAGATAAGATTTTCCCTTTAATAACCCCATCTTAGATATTGATTGCTATTTTCCTTACAAGAGTTTTGCCAGCTATCTCAAAGAAACTGTCCTTTGAGCATAAAACCAGTAGAGACCAATTAAATCACAGAACATCCTCCAGTAACTTTCATTGGACAGCCAGAACTAAAATATTTTTAGTGCAGCTTAGGAAGTCAGAGCATTCTGAAATTTCATACTCTGTTTGATCTTTCTGCAGATAAATGTAGAAGGCTCAGAAGAACTGGCATTTATTTGAAAAATTGCTTTTTATATCCAGCAATAAAATATGCAAATATATGAAGTCTTTCCCTACCCCATGTTTAAGTTATCTGAACCAGTTCTCCATGTATTTCTTTAGATTTTAAGTCAATTTTAATTAAATGTTTCACATCTCATGAAATCAAGAGAGACGTCTCAAGACTTCAGTCAAATATTTGAAGATAAATTTCACAGAAATACAAAACTGAAACTTGAATAAGTCATTTTTTCTGTCAAAGAAGCTTTAGGCACCAAGTTACTTAGAATCTTTCAAATATTCTTAGATTTTGATATTGCACAGAGCATCCATATTTTTTGACAGTGTTAGCAAGTGAGAATCAGAAATATTTATTGTTTAAGGCAACTTTCATAATAAGTTTGGACACAAATGTTGGGGTTTTTTTTCCCCCAGCATATTACAAGAGTTTTCCAGGCAAGTTTTTAGGTCTGCAGTTGTCTCTCAAGGCTCCAGTGTCCATTTCTGTGCTTTTGAGGGGTCAGTCACTATAAACCCTGAGCAGTGAATGTCATCTCTACTCCAGATTAACCCACTCCTGGTTACTTTATCATTTGAAAAGATTCAAGGAATTTATAATTTGACTCTCACTGAAGAAACACAGCTAAATATTGGATAACAACAACAACAACAATAATAATAATATTAATAATAATAATCTAACTCATTCTACAGGAGCAGCAGCAAATGCTGACCCCCCTTCCCTGGCACGGGTGACTTTGGGTGTGACATTATTTAGGGGCTGATTTGTCTGCTTTGTCCAACTCTCAGTCCAGGCTCTGCAAGATGATGTGGATAAACTCTCTTACTTCTTTCTGAAATTTGAAACATTCCTTCTGCTCTGTTCTTTCCTGAGCTTTTTTCTGCTCTCCCTATCGTTTATTCTGTCAGCTGGAGTCTGAGAATCTCCTGGGTCCCTCACCTCTGCCTCCTGAAGTATCAGACTCCTCTCAGCCCTTTTTTATTCACCTTGCTGTCTGCAATCCTCTTGAATTCTCAACCTCGAACTTCCATTTCTAAAATTCCTGCAATTCCTCTCCTCCATTCCACCCCATTTCTCAAGAGCCCAGTCAACTGCCAGTGCAAAAAAGAAAAATAAACCCACTTATTTCTTTCTTTACAGTGCTGAAAAGTCTCAGCTCTGCCTGCACATCACAGAGGGCCTCTTATCTCCCCAGTTCTGTGCTGTCAGCACGTACCAGGGAATCTGAGCAAGCTTTAGATCTCCATCACAAACTGCTTCGTGTCCTTTGCTGCTGCTTGGCTCTCAAAGCAAAGTTCCCAGCCCAAGGGCACGGCAGCTGTTGCACTTTTAGGCTTCTGCCCCTTGAATAAGTTACTTTTTCTGTCAAAGAAGCTTTAGGTACCAAGTTACTTGGAATCTGTAAAATGCTCTTGGATTCTGATATCGCACAGAGTGTCCAAATGCAGACCCTGCCTGAGCTTTCCCACATCAGCAGGGGACTCAGAGGAACACAAGCTCCCAGCCCTTTTTCTGCTCCCCTCCTTCCAGCCTGCAGCAGCTGCTGCACCCCAGGATGGCAAATTCCCAGTGCTTTGCCTTCCCTGCACGCTCAGGATGAGGAGGTTCATTAAGAGTCTGAACATGCAGCTGCTGGGTGAGAACAGACAATATCCAGCCAGCTCAGGCAAAAAAAAAAAATCTCGTGAAGGGCTCAGCTTCATTAACAATGTACCTGTCCAAGAATTAGCTGGAGTTCTTAGTCTTGTGGTTTAGAAAATGGGAAGAGGTTTCCATGGGGGCAGCAAAGGCAGCTAAGTGCTAAAGTCTATCAAGTGTAGTTTCTGCAGCAAAGTCTAAATTTCCCAAAAATCAAAGGCTGGAGAGAATGAGGGGAAACTAAAATCCGACCTAAAAATATCCCCAAAATAAAACCCCCCACCAATAATATTCTGCTTCCTTAGGTTAACTCTCAACTGCTTTGGCTGAAATAATGAAATGAGCTGGAACAAAGCATCACAGGGAATGTGGCTCTGCGTGGGTGGGTGTCTGAGAATCTAGAAAAGCCATTGAGAATGGAAAAATTCACATAGCTGCTTGACAAAACTGGGAGCTGGTGAGAACTGCTTGTTACTAAAAAAAAGTACCAGAAAACCTTAATGATGGCCCTGCTGCCATCCCCACTCCAAATGTTTGTGCTGTTGAGACAGCCAGCAAAGACTCTCCTGCTGATGGGGCTCTGTAAAGCAGTGCAGCTTCTGGGCAATGAGACCCTGCTGCCATCCCAAATGGGGTTTTGGGGAAAACCCCAAACCCTGCACGCCCTGCACGATCTCTGGTGTGTACCTGTGCCTAGCAGCCTTGATTTGCATGATCCTTCCCCAGAAGGTCCCTGCAGCCACCCCAGGAGAGGCAGGGCTGGGATGATGCTGGTGCCACATCCCTGCTGCCTGGGCCCCAGGAGAGCACTTCAGCTGCTTCAGATGGGTTCTCCTCCTCAGGAAAAGCTGCTGCTGCTGCTTTTGTTGATAAGGAAATCAGGCGGCTTTCCCCAAACATTTGATTTCTGCCACAGTAGAAATGATTTGTCGTTGTGAGGGAAGTGCCTTGGGAAGTGAAGCATCCTGAGGTTTTTTCTGGGGTCACAGAGTGTTGTTGGAAAGACAAGGAAGTGCAAGATGATCACAAAAGTACAACTTAAAAAAAACCCCAGCAACCCAGAGGGATATAATTGGACATCCCAAAGCACTACTTTGTCTGTTCCACATGAGCTGGAGAAATCTTAAGGATATCCTGGGCTTCAGTCTTAAAATAAAAAATCCCCGGTGCCAGTCACTCCTGAGAATAAGGTAACTCAATAAATTAAGGCAACTCAAGCTCAGTGTTTTATACCCAAGGGGTGTTAGACTGAGGAAGGATAGAAATTGAGCCTGTCCTTTATCCAAGAGGAATTCTGAGTGAAACTCACACCTTCACTGCAGCTTTTAAGATTATATTTGTCTTTAATCAACTTTAATAAGAAAACAGGGGAAAACAGCTTCAGAAACACCAACTCCCAAGCCATTCTGGTTTCAAAAATTAATGGAGAATATTTCGTGGGGTATGCATTTCCCCCACAAAGCTTGGTACAGACAGTTGGAATAAAAATCCCTCATTCCACTTTCATTACTGAGGCAGAAAAGCAAAGCAAATGGGAATGGCTCTGTAACCATGGCAACATTTGCCATTATTATTTTTTCAAAGAATTTCTGAGGCTCTACAATTTGAGTTCTGCATTCTGAGGATAAAGTTTGTATCAAGGAAAAGAATGGAAGAACTTTATTTGGTTGCAGGTCCTAATGGTAACTTTTGAAAAGGTTTTTTTTTTGGTTCTTTTTCCTACAGAGTAGTTTAAAAAAGAAGTCACGTGCAAACTGTAAGGAATTTAATTGTTTAAAATTTTATTAAATAAAGTGTAAGGTGTATGTAACTCTCAGGAGATAGGGCATGGAAATTATGACTGGATGAAAACATGCTAATTGAGAATGGTCAATTAAAAGAAATTTTCAATAATGGCAGGAAGCTTGTAAAAATAATTATGGTTTTCATACAGAACATGATAATTTTCATAATCATGAATACAAATTTCCTGGGTGCTGTTGCTTGGGTCAAATACAAGATTCTTTCTTTCTGTCCCCTTCACCTCAGTGGACACATTTAATCTCATCTTACATTTGTTATGAATAACTGCACTCACAATAACTTAGAAGCACAGCCAGTTATTTGAGAAGAAGCTGGAATAAATGTAAAGTACTACAGAGACACAGCAANAAAAAGAAAAAAAACAAAAAAACAAAAAAAAGAAAAAAAAAAAAAAAAAAAAAACAAACCACCAAAACACAAAAAAAACCCCAAAAACCCAAGCCCACCATGAATAAGAGTCAGGATATACATTTAGCAGAGCAGAAGAAAAACCCCAATTGGAACATGACTTATTTGTTATATTTTATTCCATAGCAGATGTCAGCAGGAACAGCACTTCTGGTGCTCCATTTAAATGGGAAAGGTGACACTTAAAAATCTATTTCAATCAAATCCCGATTGATTTAATGAACATTAATCAGATGAAGAAGACTATGCCAAAATATTAACCTGTTAATTGGAATAATTCACTGCAGGTAGGAAAGCCACCTCATGTTCCAACAACCTGCTGGAAAATACAGCTGCCCTGAGAGCTGAGTGTGCCCAGACTGGAGCAACAGAACCCAAAGGCTGAGAGGGGAACAAAGCACCAGGTAATAATAATAATAATGTCTCTGCCTCAAATCTCTTCTTAATCTTTCTCCTTTGTGCCTGATCCAAACATAAATAACTCCATGATGGGTAGACACAGAGAGCTATTAGGTCTATTGTGCTAATGATCTGCAAATTAAACTGTAGCAAACCCGAAGCCTCCATGCTGAAGTTGTTAAGACCTTCTCTGTCAATAACCTGCAGAAAATGAATTACACAATTATACCTCAGTGCAAACTGTAATGACTACAAATTACAGCAGTAATTGTATTATACAGCAAAGTGATTTGATTCATTGCTTACAAGGCATAATTAATAAGCTGAAATAAGATTATCTCTATATTCTATCTTTAGAGTCTATTTTTCCGAGGAGTAATTTGTTGGTTGTTTTTTTTTTTTTTTTTTTTCCTGCCCAACATCTCATTGCTCTGACTGTCAGAAATATTTAATGTGTTTTTTGGGGTGAAAGTCATCGAGCATCATCTTAAATTACTGAGGTAGCTCTGGTAGGGTCTGTGAAGAATCAGGAGGCATCGCTGCTCTCAGGAGATGAAATGGAGAGATAAACAGAGATAAATAGAAGCAATCTTGTATGCAGAGAGCTCTTTAAGGGTAGCTGTTGATGAGCAAGGGCAGGGAAATGACTAAGGCAGATTACATTTGCATTTCTGTTAGGTGACAGTTCATTTTAATTTCATTGATTGTTTTTAAGTTAGGATAACAAAGTAGCCTTTATTATTTCCCAGGGGAAAGAGAATTAGGAGGAAAGATTTGGGAGCACGATTGCACAAGAAACTGTAAACCAGAAAGAGAAGGAAAAATATCTTAGTTCTGGACTGGGGGAAACGTGTTAAAGGTTCTTGATGGTGACAGAATGAGTGGAAATGATCATGAACAGCACTCCCCCAAATCCTTCATATTCTTGCCAGTACTTTTCTTAAAAGCTGCTTTATTAGGATGCTATTGAAATACCAGGAGGTGATGAACTGAGAATAACCAGGGGTAACACATCAATGCTCTCCCCCTGTCCTGGTAGCACCTCGATTCATTTCAGTCAGATTTAATTGGGACTTAGTTGCTGGGTTTGATTTTGTTGTTTAATAAATGGTCTTCATTTTATAAACCTACACTATTTCTGCTCATTGCAGAAGTTTTTCTAGAGGCTTCAGGCTTGAGCTTTGTGTTCTTAAGGGCAATATTAAATAGCAGAGCTGCCATGGAATGCAGTTCATCCTCCTGCTGCAGTGAAATGAAGGAAATCTGGGAGCTCCAGAACTTGCCTGGGAAGATAAGGCTCACAGAAACAAAAACTTTAAGGGTTCTCTGGCTGCTATTTAGCTCCAAAGTAAAAACCCTATTAATTTATTATTAGAACAATCTCCTTCATCAAAATGCTGATTCAGCTTGTTATTTATTAGATGATTTTAATGAAGACTCTGAAAATCAGGAAAGCAGCCAGAACAGCAATCAACTCCATTTTGCAATAAACTGAAGAACACCTGGTGCTTTGCAACTTTGTCCTTTGATAATCTGGAAAACCAATTTTCAGCATCTGGACAAGTATGTTGGCCACCAGCAGAAGCTCTGTTACCTTTCTTTTTCTTCACACTATGCTTTGAAAACATGAAGAAATCTATATTAAAATGTTAATATGAAATTCCAGTGAAAAGCCTGAATTTCTGAAGGCTTGTGTTTTTTTCCATAACAGTCTCTGCAGTTGTGCTCAAAACAGAGAGAATAATCTGAATGTCAAATATTTGACAAGTCAATTTGAGCAGCAGTCGGTAACTGTGGAGCCAGGAATTCTTTTCAATAATTGATAGCACTTCATATCATGCAAACTACATATAAGAAACATAATTTTCAGCTCAAGAGCAAGGCCTGATAAACCCTTAATTTTATTAAGGATTCTTTTTTCTCCTCTCACATCTTTATTTTAAAAATACATCACTGCTGTCATTTGTATTTGATATTGCTGTGTTCAGAGATTTCCCTTTATTCTCCCAAACACAGCCAGGTTAACTTCCAGCCCCCAAACACAAAAGATTGAAAAAATCCAACTGCTTTAATTATGGACATACAGAAATATCTTGGTCATTGAGAAGAGGAATTCCCATGACCTTACAGTAAATCAAGCTTGTGGACACAGTAAAAGAAGCTTGTAAGGGAAGAAAACTTTAAGTGCAAAATTGTTTTATGGTTTATTAAAATTATCAGCTATGTAAGAGTGGGGAATGTGTTCTCAACATGAAAATTACATCATGAATGCCTGTAAGTTCTCCGTGAAAGCAGAATCCCTGCAGGATACACAATTCCCCCATCCCTAAACAGGGACAGGCAATGTCCCTGATCTGATCAATCCCAGATCTGTTCATCTGGGCACAGCAGAAAATGCTCAGCCTTGGGAGTGAACGTTGGCTACTCCAGGAAACCAAAGCTTCCACCCACTCTGCAGTGTTTGCTGCCCATGGACTGGTTTTAAGAAAGAATCATTGAAATCTTAAATAGGAACCACAAAAAGCCCTCTAAGATCTCTACCCAAAATTCTTCTTCTCTCTTTTAAAAGCAGCATCTTTGAATAAACACCATTTAGTGAGTTTTGTACACTGGTTTTTGCAGGACTCTGTTCTGATGAAAAGGCTGAAGTCAGTGCACTCTTTACCTCTAAAATAATCTGATGTTCTCACACATCTGATTTTTGACAGCAATGTGAGAAACCAAACAAACAACAACCAACCACCCAAACCCCAAACCCCTGACCTGAATGGCTCCTTCCTCTCAGGAGCCTGCTCAGTAATAATTGACATTATTACTCTTCTCCATTCAGATTTCTTTTCTTATAAAACAGAGATGAGAACACCTTTGAGCATAATGCAAATAATTGACTGTCTGCATCTATTTTTGTTGATATATGCCAACCAAGAGAGCTGTAAGTCAGCTAAAGCAATTGCACAGCACCAAAAGGATTTTATCCAGAGCAGCTCAGTACATGAAATAATTCTTTTTATGCACCAGAATTCTTTTTATACCTCAGAAGTATTACTTTCTATTTCAAAACAATGCAGGTACCCTACAACACTAAAAAGAAAATCAAAGAAATGCACTTGCAAGTCAGGTTTATTGTGGGCACTGTGACATGCAATTATACAGGCTACTACTTTTCAGCTTCCAATTTTAGAGTAATGAAAAATCAAAGTTCACTGAATTCTACTAAAAAGACTTGGAGGTTGAAATTCAGTTGAATGATCCCTGAGGTAATTCTGTTTCAGAGCTGCTTAAACAGAGGTGCAATCAGCAGGGTGTAGGGCTGCTGAGATGGAATGGCAGGATGGGATCCTGGTTGAACTGGTATTTCTGTGCCATGCCAAAGTGCTCATGGCTTTCAGGGGGAAAAACTTCGTATTATTCAGCTTTTCTCTGTGAAATCGGCAGAAATTCTGTCAGCACAGAGAGATTCTGTCTCTGTCTGTCTGTCTGTCTGTGAGGTTCTGGCACAGGTGCCCAGAGAAGCTGGGGCTGTGCCATCCCTGGAATGTTCCAGGCCAGCCTGGACAGGGCTTGGAGCAGCCTGGGACAGTGGGAGGGGTGGCACAGGATGAGCTTTAAGGTCCCTTCCAACCCAAACCATCCGTGATTTTTCATTTTCAACATCCACTGATGGAAATGCTGCAGCTTTTCCCACTCCCTTATTCTTAATTTCCAGGTTTTGCATTGAATTCCACGAGCCTTAGGTAACTTCCAGCTTATTCTGATGCATTTCAGTTGTGACAGCTAAAGCCACTGTGGTTATTTATTTCTAAATCTCTGATAAATCTCAGGTGTTCTGGTATTTCAGGACGTGTCACAAACACAGCACAGTGAAGCCATCACCACAAACATCCCTCTCTAGAGGCACATTAAGAGCTCCATATTTTCTGCCCTTTTCTATGTGAACACACCATTCCTTGGGCACAAACTGCCCCCACCACAGCTAATGCAGTTCCAGCTTTTTTTTCCCTCCTTCACTTTGTTCGTTATTTTTCCAACAGTTGAAAAGAGTGAACAAAATCAATGCAAAAATTTATTACACTGGCATTAAACACTGGTCAGCTACTTGCACGGATTAGACAAAACTTGATATGGTTGAATTTGAGTTTCACCAGGAATCTAAAACTTAAATGGATGGAAAATTGTGGTGATGCATGCTTTATTTTTACTTGTTTGCAAAAAAAAAAAAAGCTGTAACTTTATCAAACATTATAAACACTTTCACTGCTGACAACCCTCTTCAAACATCAACTACTGTAATTTCCCCCACATTTACATAATACTGGCTGATTAAGCTGACAAAATTTTCTTTGCTGCTTGCTGCAGAAATCAAAAATAAAAACACAGTGTTAGCAATGGTTTGCCCTCCTAAGATTTTCACATTGGAGTGTAAAAAGAAAGAGGAAAATGGTTAATCTGAGGCAGAGAGAGGAATATTCTCCTCAGTTCCTAATCCCCTCATCCATCCAGAATTTAGCTTCTTTCCCCCAGTATAAAACCCACTCTTGTTGGCAGCAGCTCAACACCAGCCCAAGCCCTGGGTCTGCAGCCCTGCCTGAAGAGAACCACTGGATTCCCTCTTCCTTCACAACCCTCACTGAAATACAGCCTCTTACCCTGATAATTTATTTCTCAGAGTTACTGCAGAGCCTCAAGGCCTGAATTGTCTGGCTCTTGCATGAACACAGCTCTCCCCTGTGTTATTTCACTGTATTCCCCTGTGTTATTGCAGTGTATTCCCCTGTGATCCTTCAATGTATCCCCATGTATGTTATTTCATGTATTATTTTCACTGTATTCCCCTGTGTTCCTTCAATGTATCCCCATATATGTTATTCATGTATTATTTTCAATCTATCCTCCTGTGTTATTTCAGTGTATTCCCCTGTGTTATTTCAATGTATACCCATATATGTTATTTCATGTTTTATTTTCAATGTATCCCCCTGTGTTATTTCACTGTATTATTGTCACTGTGTTCCCCTGTGTTATTTCATGTATTATTTTCACTGTATCCCCCTGTGTTATTTCAATGTTTTCCCATATATGTTATTTCATGTATTATTTTCACTGTATCCCCCTGTGTTATTTCACTGTATTCCCATATACGTTATTTCTTGTATTATTTTCAATCTATTCCCCTGTGTTATTTCACTGTATCCCCATATATGTTATTTCATGTATTATTTTCAATCTATTCCCCTGTGTTATTTCACTGTGTTCCCCTGTGTTATTTCATGTATTATTGTCACTGTATCCCCCTGTGTTATTTCAGTGTGTTCCCATTTTCCCACTCACCAGCCTGGGTTGTGTAGAGCAGCAGTGATGTCCATCTCAAGATGCACATGGCAAGATCTGTCACCGTGTGGACAGAGCAGGTTTGTAACAAAAATTACTGTGTAATTGTCATTGTTTCATTGTCATGCTGTTTCCAAATAATCCATGTTTCTCACAGGTTATAATTAAACCATCATCTCTTCCACAGTAAAACCAAAGTTTCAGAGTTGAAAGGGAGGTCAGCAGAGAGCTGCCAGTAACACAGGACAGCCATAAGGACAAAGAAATACTCTGCTGTGGTTAAAAGGAGAAATTTTAATTCCTTTCCTTCCTGTAGAACAGGAGAAGTACAAAAAGTTTTGCTTGTGGACACTTTTAAAACCAAAATTTTTAAAGTATCACGGAAAAAAGTAATCAATAAATCCCTTATGAAATCATCCCATCTGGTTCCAGCACACATTAAATTAATTCAGACTAATAGCACCCCCCCCATATTCCAGTTTAACACTATTCCAGAAAGGAATTTAATGATCCACAAGAAGCAACCATAAAACATTCTGCACTGAGGCTTCCCGAGCCACAAGAATTTACTCTTTTGAGTTGGTCTTCCTCACATCAGCAACCAGTTTCAGACATAAATCAACTTTAGAAACCCAATTTTAAACCGAGAACAAATAAAAATTGTCTAGAATTCCTGTATAATCACACAGTGAGAAATCTGGCATTCTTTTCTTGTTAAAAGAGCAGCTGGAATTGCCTCTGAACTCCCATCTCAGAACATCCAATTTCTCTGTTGTCATTTTCATACTCATTCACAGTAATTTCCATGGCTCAGAAAGAAGTCTGGTAAACAAGAAAATGGATTATATTTTTCTCCTGAAAAAGGTGCAGCACAGTCATCAGCACTGTGGTAGAGCTGGGGGCTTCTATCCTGGTTTGCAGCTAATTTTGCTCCTATTTTCTCAACAAGTTTTGTGAGTCTGGAGTCCATGAAAAAATGCTTTCAGGAGAGCAGGAAAGCCCACATGACTTGGTTGGTTTTAATTGTGGCTTGATCTGTTTATTTCTTGTGGAGTGCAGAGGAAGCAGAGGTGGGAAATGACTGACAGAATGTTCCTCTCACAAGCAGAGAGCTCTCAGGTGTGCAATAAGGGCTCGGGCAGGCTCTGCAATTATGCAAAATTCAAAGGCAACAGGAGAACACGAGCAGTTACTCCAGGAGTGAGCAGAACAGGGATATTCCATGTGTGAGCAGTGGCAGGCAGGCATGGAATTTCAGGCAGTGCCGTGGATGAAAGACAGAAGCACAAAGGAATTACAGCGAGCCCCTGTTAAACAGGGGTCAGTCAGGCTCCAGGGACTGTCAGACTTCACAGGATTATGAGTGGTTTAGAGTTCTGTATTTCCTCCCCAGCCTATCCTATTAATCTGTTTTCTAAGATCCCTTTCCCCTCCCACATTTCAAGGAAAGAAATTCTTTTATCCCCCTCCTGGACTTTGCAGGCTGTCTCCCGTGTTCTCTGAGCAGCCCTGGTATCTCCATCATTCTCTAGGATGCAGATCCTCCTTTCCTGCAAATCCCCTCTACCCTCCAAGAAATCCCAATTTTCCTTCCTCCAGCTGCCAGGAACTGAGGGACTGTGGTAATTAATCAGACATGGCTCCATTTTCTTCATGCAGGAAAAGCCAATTCTTTATTCACATAACCCATTTTTATACAGTTTTCACAGAGCTGGGGTTGATCTCCAATTGATTAATAGTTTTCTTGCCAGTTACCCTATTGGTTTGTAAAAGGTATTTTACTTATCCATCAAATCTCTCAATTCTGGGGGAGTTTACCTATTTTATTCAGTGATTCCCATGAGACACATTTCTTGTTTATAGCAGGTGCAGTTGTTTTTCACCCAGGAATAGTCTTGTTTTGTTAACAAACTCTCATTCCCAAGATCATTTCCACATGGGAACTTGCAAACCACTTAACTGCACTCAGGAGAAGTGACAGGCCAGCTCTTCATTTAGCAGATCAGATATTAATGAGGCTTTTTTTAAATTTAAATAATTATTCTACCTGTCACGACAAGGGACAAGAAGGAATAGGGCGGGGCAAATTGTGCCCTGAGGATCAGGAGGGATTGGAGACAAGAATCCCTCTGCTGCTTTTTCCTGGGGGCAGCCAAGTGCTGCCTCATGGAACTCTGCAAACTGGGGAACTCCTTCCAGCTGCCCCTGCAGAAACCTGGCCTGGGTTTCTGCTCGGTATTAGGAGATGTCAAATGGCTTCTGTGAGTTTGAGACTTGTCAACACCCCCTGCCCCTGTCCCTGTCCTTGTCCCTGTCCCTGCCCTGCTTGCCTCCACAGATTAATTCTTTCCAAGCTGTGAAAGACTGAAGCAAGACTGACTGTGATGGGGAGGAGAGGGGAGGCTTCAAAGTTATTTTACTGTTGTTGTAGGCACCGAGGTGTCTGTCCAGCCTTGATGAATTATTCCTAAAAATAGCACTGATGCAGGTGATCAGTCTTAGAGCTTTGGTCAAAGGGATAAACTTCCCCCAGCCCAGGTATTGATTGCTTACAGTGGGGCTGTGTTGGAGAATTACAAAACTCCCTTCAGTCCCTGCAAACTGTGGCCACAGACACCTCGAGGTTGTGCAAGAAAAAAAGGAATTTTTGTTTTGATGTATCTGCTTCTCCTCCTCCTTTATGTGCTGCCTCTCACTCAGCTTCCACAGGCATTGCTGTTCTTATTTCTTTACAGTTTGCAGTTACCTTTAAAAATAGAAAACAAATGAGGGTGAATTTTTTGTCACAGCAGCACCTCCTGAGCAGGTACATGGGCAAAAAAAAAAAGGGAAAAGACAGGATGATGGGCAAGGTAGGAAAGGAGGGATTTTCCTGCTGGCTCTAATACTGATATTACAACTGTAATACAAAGACAACAAATGTTTTGTTTTCCTTTGTTTTAATATTAATTATATGTTGTGATTTCAAAGTTACATAACATTTCAAACCACAAGGTGACTCCAAGAGTATTCTGGGCAATTGCCAGCAATGGTGTGCCTCAAGTGGGCCAGGAATTGATGGGAGAAGTTTGGATCCTCTCTCAGGGTATCCACTGGAACCTCACCACTTAAAAACAGCCCAGCCAGTGCCCAGGGACAGGGATGGCTGTTCCTGCTTCACCGGCAGAGGATTCAGAAAATCAAATTCTGTCATGTACCTGACATGCACTGAACTGCAGTTTGTGCCAGAGCACAGAAAAAAGGTTGACAAGATGTAATAGGTTTGCCTTTTTTGGCAGAATCTTTGTTGTTTCCTTTAACAATGCAAGGAATTCCCTCCTGCAACCCCCCAAAAAACCCAACAAAACCCACCCAAACCTAACCAAAAAAAACAAAAAAATAACCCAAAGACTCAAGATGCAACTCACATTTCAATACCCATCATGAGCTGCCCCAGGTGTTCCATTCAGGAAATATCTCATTTGCATTTGCAGATTTTGGGTTTATTCAGGGCCATTTATTCTGGGTTATCCAGGGTTTATTCTTTCTGCTGCACTGTCTGACTTTAATAGATCTGGTATCTGTTTAATTTGCCTGTGGAATTCTGTGTTCACAGCATGGAATGTCCTGAGTAGTGTTCTGAAGTTTTTCTTAGATTCAGACAACTAGAAAAGATTGATTAATTAACAGAATAACAGTAATATATTAGTAAATATGAGGCAAAAGCAGGACACCAACTATCATCACGTAAAAATTCCAAATATTTTGAAAATAAATTATTACTGAAAAGGAAAGTGCAATTCTGAGCCAAATAATCATTGCTCTTAGAACATCATTTATCTTATTGAAAATTTTAAAATGTGCAGAACACAGAAGTGTTCTCTTCTTATACTGCGAGAGCAGAGACTTTAAAAATGATTCATTGTCCTGTCAGACCATTTGCCTAATGCCAGAAAAAAGCCATTAGCATCTTCCAGCCTCCAAAATATTGGTAACAGAATTGCTCTTTACCTTCTATCACATGGAGCTGGAAGGGGAAGCAGAGGAACAGGAACTCTCTACCACAGTGATTTTACAGAGCAATTTAAGGATATTTAGCAAAGCATGGCTCAACTTCGTGTTCTTCTTTAATCTGAATTAAAAAAGGACATTTTCCCTGTGCTGCAGTAGCAGCAGTGTGGACAGGGACAGGTACATTTTGTTGTGCACTGCACAGATACCTCCCCCCTCATTTCACAGGAGTCAGGCTCCCATCTGAGGCTGCACATTCCTCCCTATCACTTGCAAACATTTCAGGCCTGGGAATGGGACTTTCTGGAATCTCATTAGAATAGATTATGCATGTTTTATATGTTGCCTCCCAGAACTGCATATTTTAAAATATACACATCTCACCAGGAAATACTTGATCTGCCAGTTTTGCTTTATCTACTCTTCCTAGATAATTTGCCTTCTGAGCAGAACTAAAAAGAGATTTTAAGTGATTTTAATACAGGAAGAAATCCAGCAGCTGGAGCCAACTGTTAAAAAATTTGAAGCCCTATTAATTTTTTATCACATGTCCAAAAGGACACTGCTTTGTGTGGATTATACAGGCAGATTCAAATAAGTTTGGGAAGGAAGCTTCAGAATAATTTTAAGTAATGGATAATGATGCCCATGAAAAGATGAGTGAGAAAAAAAGGCTGAGAAAAATCTATTTTGATCAAGCAGCCGAGCACAGGAGCGTGTCAAACACATGCATTTTCATTTCTGTGAGAACAGGCTCAATGAAGCATTAAAGAACATATTACCACAGAGACAGCTGGATTGCAGCATCCCAAATCAGGACACATCCAGGTTAGCTCCTGATTTATGTATCCCAGAGCATCCTCCTGCCAGGGCTGAGTCCCGTGACACAGAGAGCAGACTAATTCTAAAGACATATATGCTACGCCTCATCTTCCCTCTGAGGCTCCAGCCACTGTGATCAGGGCAGAATCTGACACAGAAACTGAAAGATTTATAGCTCTCAGCCTTGCCAAGATTTTCTGAGATGACCAAAGCAGCACTTCTTTCATGCAATTGATAACTGGATCATAAAATCCAAATCACTCTGTTTACAGAAGTTAAATGGCAAAAATCATTATTCTGGATTTCTGAGCTTTCTCTTTCAATTTTAATATATAGAACAAAGGGCATAAGTTTTTTATATTCACACTTCAGCTGGGATCTTCTTTTCCCTCTTTCAAAAAGTTCCCTGCCAAAAAGCCTAATCCTGTTACTTTATACTTGCTTTTATTCAGTGTTCACCCAAATTTGAACTGTATCTCAGAAAACAGCATAGCCAAAAAGCAAAATTTCTGTCCCTTACCACCTTGAAATGACTAATGAAAGTTCTGGATTCTTTGGTATACGAACAAAAAGCACTGCTGATACAGAAAGAGAAGAAAATAATGTCAGAATAGTGTTAAAAGATTTCAGACTGTTTGATGCCATGTACAAGGACTGAGTTTCTTTCCTCCTCATTCAGCACTTTTAGCACATCCTTCTGAGGGGGCAGGCCAGGTTTGGATTCCCTCATGACAAGAGGGAGCGAGTTCAGCAGAAGGACACAAAGAACTGCCCAATTCCTTATCACTGACCTCCCCTTCTTTAGGGAAAATTTCTTGTAAAGGGACTTTAAAAAGTCTTTAAAAGAAATAAATGTGTACAGCAATGTTTTGATTCTAACTTCCAACAAAATAATTTCATTCTAAATCTGCTAATAACCTATTTTTGTAAGAAAATGCTTGATGAAACTTTGTTTTTAGCATTATATTCTCAGAAAGCTGTGGCTAGTATTATATACCATTGTATTTTCTAAATACTGTCATTTTCTTCTGAGGCGTGAAGGGAGGAGGAAGGGGTTGGATGTGCTGAGCCTGGAGAGCAGAGCTGGGAAAAGCAGCAGCTGATTTCAGCCTTTTCAGCTCTGGAGGTACAGAAATAACGGGAATGGGAGTTACAGAGATGACAAACCCTTCTCTGGGGCGAGAGGAGACAATAACAGGTTAAGAGTCAAGGAGAAGACAGAAATGGCACCAATGAAAACATTTCCTGGCCATGGAGGAGTCACTGAGGACAGGAGCAGTCTGTGCCTCGCAGTGTTTGTGGATGTTGGGGTTTGCTTTGCTGCTGACCCTGCCCCGAGCAGGGGCGTTTTCAGAGGCCCCTTCCATCCTGAGGTATTCCATGACTGACCTCCCAACACACTGAAATAATTTCTGAGCATTTGAAATGTGGATAAGGCAAGGAAACCTCCTTTCAATAAACTTAGGGGATTTTTAACAATGTTGTGAAAAACAATCCAAACAAAAGATGGAAGGTGATGGCAAATCAGCAGATCAGGTCCTCTTTTAGGTGGTTCTTCTGATATTTCATTACATGCTGGAGTTTTGGTTGGTTGCTTGGGTTGGTTTTGTAAGTAAAAACCCTAAAAATGAATAGAGAAACTAAATAGTGCCTGTTCAGGTATGAAGGTTGAAAATTGTTGTGTTTTTTTTTTTTTAATCCACTTTAATTCAAAATGTATTGCAAGACGGGCAAGCAGTATAAAAATACAATTTGGACAAAAAAAGTAATAGAAATATTCCAGTAAAACCCATTAGACGTCTCCAGCATTCTGTGATCAAGTTCATCTTGGAAAAGATCACAGAAGCAGATTAGAAAAAGATGGGAATCATTCTCCAAAGCCTAAAACGTCTGCAGGGATTAGGGAGATGTTTGCCACTGCGGAGTTTGGACATTTTCACTTTTCTGATCCCGAGCTCTTTTGGCAAAGCAAGCAAGGCATGGGATGAACTAAACGGGCCGTGTGTCACCCCAGGAGGAGCAGCAGCCGAGCTCTCATTGGCAGCAGGGCAGGAATTGGGTGGCACAGCCCACGCCTTGTTCAGCTCTAAAGAAAAACAAAAGAAATTTCATGTCTGGCCTTTATCTGGCTGTGAAATGGCCCAGAGTGAGCACGGTCAGGGGGGGTCAGACGTGACACCGTGGGGGGACAGGAACAAACACAAATCCCAAACTCTGACTCTTCAGCTGTAAATGTGATCGTTCAGGGCACGCTCCTTCCTGCCACTTCCAAACGTCTCAGGCCTGGCAACGGAACTTTCTGGAATCTCATTAGAATAGGCTGTGCATGGTTTATACATCAGCTCCCAGAACTGCATAATTTAAAAAAAAATTGATTAAAAAAACCCCGACAGGATTTTTTCCGGAGTCCGGAAGGGAGTCGGTAATTTGGAAAACCCGGACCGGATTTCACCTGGAGCCTGGAATGGAGTCGGTAATTTGGAAAACCCGGACCGGATTTCTCCTGGAGTCTGGAATGAAGTCGGTAATTTGGAAAACCCGGACCGGATTTTTTTCCCAGAATCCGGAATGGAGTTGGTAATTTAGAAAATCCAGACCGGATTTCTCCTGGAGTCCAGAATGGACTTCCTACAGTGCCTGTGTGAACAATGTAATTCTGTTCAGAACCAGCAGCATTTTCTTTAGTCCCTGAATGTAACAAAAGGAGCCAGAGTTAAAGCACAGCATGGAAAAGAGATCTTATGACCGCTGTCAACTTTATTTTTATACAGTTCCCATCTATTGAAGTTTCTGTACCTGTATCTAACCAGCACCTGGAGCCATACCCTCAGAATATAATTTGTTGGGGTGTTTTCATTAAAGATTCTTTTTTACAGCCTTTTCACTTTTGCATTATTTTAGTAGGGTGAGGGTGGAAATATTTATTTCTAATGTTTATTTTCATTATCCTTCAGCAGCATCAGCAGAATTGTTGCTTGGAGGCTTTTCTTGTCAGCTTTATCAGGCAACTTTACTTATAGGAGCAATTTTTACTGCAGCCACTGAGCTTAAATCTGCACCCATGTTCCCATTTCCTCTGCCTTGTGACTGTTCAACAGAATGATTATTTCAAAAGGTAGAATATTTAGTGTGAGACACATCTTGAATATTTTTCAGCTTTCCTGAACATGTTCAGCTAAAAAAATATATAATCTAGCTTTTTTTCCCCCCTCCCATCCTTTAACAAAGATAAAATGGAGTGATTTTCAATTACCTAATGTTTTACACAGGTTCTTTATCTCCGTTGTGCTGGAACCATAATCTGCCTAGGACAAAGTGCTTGAGAAGAACCCTTTGTTTTTCACAATATCTGAAATTACTGATGTTAAAGAGCTTATGCATAATAATAAAAGAAAAAAAAAAAATGCTCTCCATTTCCTTATCAGTTACCTCCCCTTCTTTATGGAGAAGTTTCTTTTAAAGAGATTTCTAAAAATCTTTAAAAGAAATAAATGTGTGCAGCATTGTTTTAATTCTTACTTCCAATAAAATGATTTTATTCTAAATTTCCTAATAACAGATTTTTCTAAGAAAATGCTTGATAAACTTTTCTTTTTAGCATTATATTCTTAGAAAGTTGTGGCTAGTATTAAATACCATTGCATTTTATAAATATTGTCATTTCCTTCTGAGGTTGAAACATTACATAACTGTTCAGATGACAGCAGTAAAATTGCATTCAGTCGTGTGCACTGAGATGTCAAATCTAGATTAAATTCCTATTTCTGTAAGTCTTCCATCAATCATAGGTGAGACACATCCAAACCCTCATTCTTTTAACACCCCAAACTTCCAAATCCATGCAAATAACAGTAATTATTGAACATTCAGGCAAGCCAGCCTGGAATTGTGAATTTAGACCAACTCAGAGAAAAGGAATTCAGCAGCAGACTGAAGAGCAACTGAGAAATCAATTTCCTTCCCCCACAGTTTATTTCAGTCCGAGTAAAATGAGTTCTGCTTATGTATATTTATATTAACTTTCATTGCTGGTATTAAAGAACTACCTGAGTTCCCACCATTTCTGTGGCACTTTAAATATCAGAGTAAAACATATTTTCTGCCAGGGACTGCAGCTGGGAAGAGGAAGGACCCTGCAAGTCCTGAGTGACAGTGAATTGGACAGAAAAATAATCACCCCAATTTTGTGAAACTACAGTTGGGTTAGTCTGTCTTTATTCAAGGAAACTAAACAGGATTTATTGGAAAAGCAGGGCAGCAATAAGTCCACCTGCCTTAATGGTGTTAGTGGATATTATTAGTTATGATCCAGGGAGTTATGTAACAATTTTATACATGTGTAGCAGAAACATTTTAGTGTCCTTGCAGTATCACTCCTAAAGCATCCTCAGAGTGAGTACTCAGCCTCCCTACCTCATTAAATGCCAAAAACACAGTTTGAACTATAAGGAATTGCTTTCCTATTACTTTGTAAAGGCAGTCTACTCCATTCACCCTTGGTTTTTTTAAGCTTTAAATTGTACAAGGCACATCTTGTGCTGTAGCCTCCTTCCTGCACAGCATTTGACATGAATTTCCTTTTTTATGTAGAATGGAATGGCGAGTTTTTAATGACTGTTGGATTTTTCAGCTGCTCTGATGCAGAAAGACTACAGGGAGCAGGGGGAAAGTTCATATTCTCGGCTTCCTACCAAAATGTAGGCTCACATGAGTTTCACACCTTTCTCTGGATTTTGTTCCATCTCCATCCCGCGATTCAATCCCCTGTGCTCGTCATCTGAGTTCTGACACTTTGATCCTTGGCTGGCTCCTGACAAGCAATTCACTCCAGTGAACTCTGGGCATGACTCTGGTGAGGTTTTGTAGGACAAGAAAATCCCTTCAGTTTTACATCCCCATGGCCCGTGCAGCTTCAATTCCCTTTGCTCCTGCTCTCCCCCTTGCCAGTAATTGTCTGGGTCATTTCCCTGAGGGAGAAGCATCATTACAGGCCAGACTTGCTGGAAAATTACCATGTTTTGACGTTAATTTGAAATCAAAACTTCATCAGGCTTTTGCTGCAAGCACTGGGTTTCTCCTGGGAATTTAAACTCTTATCAATAACAGATAAAATTTCTGTTGGCCTATTGGTATTCCTGCTGTGTTACTCAAAACCAGCCATGCCAAAATCAGCTCAGAAGCTCTTCTGGGTGTGCCTTCATCTCCTCTGCTCTGGCTGACATTAACCCCAGCTCCTGCACAACCAGGCTGCTGCTTTTTCAGCTGGAGCTGGCTCCAGTTTTGTTCAGGCAGTGCCTTTGTGTGAGGGGCTGTTTGTTCTGCAGCAGGTTTGTGTTTGAGAATGCAGTGTTATGAAAACACAGCTCCAGCACACGCTGCAGCTGACAGCTGACTCATTTTAATACAATGTGCTTCATCTGAACGTTGTTAAACAGCACTGAAAGGTTGTTTTTACATGACCTGACACCTTTGCATTTCATTTCCTTCTCCCAGTAGAGAAAATGGATGTTGGCATTTTGCCACAGAGATTCCTCTGTGCATTGTCACACCCTGTGATGGAAATACTGTGAAAATGGATATGGTGTCACCTCCACTCCCCAGATCCAGAATGGATCGGAGCTCTCTGCCTCCAGTGAGTTTCCAGCTATTCCTTTGTAAGATAAAAATATTTGGTTTTTTATGTACCTCTTGTTTTACATTCCAGGTGCTCAATTAACATTCAGTTAAATTGCAGCTCTCCAGGTTTGCCTTGGAGTTGTTGATGCCTAATCAACATCATTGTTATTCTGGGCACCTCGGTGAAAAACCTGAGTACAAATAAAAGGAACCTGGAATTCTCTTGATAGAACGTGTGTGATGAACTGCTTGAGAAAACTTGCAGTGTTTTTGGATGCCACAGACTAGGGCAATTTGTTAGGTCTGGAACAGGAATTTTAGAAATTAATCAATACAGCAGTCAATGCTATAAAAAACCACTTCTATGCATCTTATAATAAATGGGAGAAGAGTTAGACTCTCTACTAAGCAATGCTTTTAAGTTAAAATTCTCTTTTTCCAGAGGAATTGAACTGACACATTTCCTATGTTAAATTGTTTTAAATGCCTAAGTCTTCTATCTACTACTTGCCTCCTCTAAACTCATCATAAAATCATAAAGAAGCTCCTCTGGCTTAGTATTTATCTTCTGTTGATGTAGTGTTCAATAAGAATCTTCTAACCAACATTTTATTGACAGGCAAATTTGCAAGAAAAGCTTCAGTAAATGCTTCTGGTTTAAGAGTCTCCCTGCAATTTGTAGAAGTTATTAGTGTGCTACATCTTTGCTGAAATGTAAATCTGGGTTAGATTTCCTCTCTTCCAAGAGCCAAGATCCCACATACTCTACCCCTAACATGAACTTCATACTTTGTGCTTGTTGGCACCTTCTGAGTGTTTTAAACTCTTGTAAACAAGTATTTACAAAACTGATCTGGTTCAGCTTAAAAAGAATAAAAAACTGAATTTCCCAAGGAGCTTTTCAAGTCACCAGTTCTCAAACTGTGTGTGTTGAAGGCATTCAGCAGGGAAATGCTGTGATAAAGTCCCATTTTATGTGTAATTTTTTCTTCATACTGGGATTTTGAAATGAAAGGTTTCCATGTAAATTATTTGCTTGGTTTTAGAGAAAATCTCACCTTTCCAAGTGTTTCATTTCCAAAGGGTGGAACAACACCAGGAGTGTCCTGTCTAAGGGTGAGACTGCCAGGAGTGCATTCCTTGCCACCACATGAGCTATAAAACCTGTCCTGTCGTGCATAACTTCATTTCCTTGTAAATAGACTCAGTGGTGCCTGGGAGTACATGGCACACAAAACCAGTGCTTTCTGTACTCTGACTTTCAACAGGAAAACAGCAAACAGCCCTCACCTCCCTTGCACCTTCTTTTTCTGCCATCAGTCATTCAGGACTACATTTAATTAACACAGTTAAAACTGTGGGGCTTTGATTGCACCATCCTTGAGGTTCATTGAGGCTCTGGGGCTGTACTGCCAAGTAAATGGGACTATGGGATGAAGATTCCTTTTCTAGGACCCATTAATTACCATGATAATATTCTTGCCTTTGGTTTTAAGGAATGCTTCTTTCTTCAAAGTGACTTTGCAGCAAGAATCCTAAAATTATTACGTTTTTGTCATTATCAATGCATATTCTTTGGTTTTAGAGTTATATTTTTAACAGCAGAGAAGTCTTGGTTGTATCAAGGTGAATTATATTTGTGGCACTCTCAAATATCCTCATTAACTCTCAAAACCTTTTTAGACTTAGTTCTGTTATATCCTCCTTACTGTGAGATCTGAAGGCAGACTTCCCAGTTATTAAAACCCGTGTCATAGTGCATAAAGAGAAATACATATATTGCATAGTGTATGAAGAACGGGCAGACAAACATTAATTAATATTATTAACTCTGTCTGTGTTCCATCCCCTTTTCCCTGGAACAGAAAAGTCCTAGCTCAGACGGAATTTTATGAGCTCAGTTAAATGCTGATGATTCTTTTCCTGGTGCCCAAAGCATCCACAGCTCACTCATCTGACTCTCCAAGCACCATTAAGCCAGGTCCCTGTTGCTGCTCCGGAGTGCTGATGATGATTTCTGCTCTGTGTTTCTCAGCAGGATCCTGGCTCTCCATGAGGATGCTCACAAGTGATGATTCCTGGGGGCTGCCCCGGGAAGATGCAGCCCTGCCTCAGCCAAACTCCTCTCCATCTGTTTGAGGGTGCTCTTAACTACAGCCCTGCTCTTGCTCAGGGGCTGGCTTGGAATTCACACACCCGCTTGAAATGCAGCATTCCAGGCAGCAAGAAATAAACCATTGACTTGGAGGTGAGCTGTAGAGTAATAAAGGGGACGAGGTAAAGTACTGGCATGTAAATATTCACCAAGGGAAAAAAAAATAATTTTAATTGCTGAGTTCAGCTGGAAGCTTCTTTTCTGATTGGGATCATAAATGGCATTTCTTTCCTGTGAGATGTTGGGAGTGTTTGGTCACAAAAATAACCCCTAAGACATGCGATCAGTCTATTTGGATACTGTTGGTCTGTTTGTTTTACAAACCTCACTGGCCTCTGCTATTCCCTTTATTTCTCCTAAGCTCCAGGAACCTGGCTGACGTTTCTGGGATGTTCACTCTGCTAACTTTGAGGTGCATTACCCTGAGCTGTGTCACCCTGCAGGCTACAGGGGCAGGATAATGAAAGCAGGATGAGCTCTGAAGGTGATACATTCCTCTCTTTTTGTAACAAAATTAATTCTATCGGAGCAATTTGCTGCTTTAGTTTTTAACAGAGCCCGAATCCAAGTAGCTGCTCTGCTTAGCAAGACACACATTTTTTGGCAGGGCCAACGTATTTTTCGACAGGCTGAGAGGTGAGAGCTATCAGAGCTCTTCAGAGCACCAAAGCTGCTTTCCATGAAGTCTGTTGAGAACCAAGATAATATCTGGCCTCCTGTTGGGTTACAGCCAAATCATATTATAATGCTTTTTCTCTTGGCTCATTTACCTGATAAGGTAACAAGACTTTAACAGCAGTTTTAGTTCAAGGGCGTGTTTCATTGTGCATTCAGCTTGTGTGGAACAGTTTCTCCATTAAACAGATTTAATCATGGCCCAGATTTTTGGGGGTACCTGTGGGCTGTAGGAATTTAACACAGGATAGGCAACTGTCAGTTAATTTTCAAGAAGAGTTGAAATACACCTTGCATTAGATGTTGTGAGCAGAATTTTCTGTCCCTTGCAGTTTTTATATTTCATAATCATTAGTCAAGATGATGAAAGGTGCTTGAAAATAACTGTGTAGAATAACACTCCTAATTCTGGCTTTGAGAACTTGTTAGGACAAAAAAACCAAAACAAAACAACAAGACAAAAAATTTCAACCAACACATGAGCCCACCAGTCTAATTGTATATTTAAATTTCATTTCTGTTAATTCTTTCCCTGTACAGCCCTCCCCTATTGTGAAGTACAGACCATGGGCTCGTTGAGGCTCCCAGAGACTTTCCCCAAAGACCAGCTGCTCTCTTTTTCCTCCTTGTTTTACATTTAGCAGGCTGATCCAGTAAAATTGTCACTTTGTAAGCGTGCAGGGAGGGGACCTGGAGCCACTTGAAGCTGTGTTAAGGTCAGGATCAGGTGCAGAACCCAAGGGATGTAACTTGCAGATCCTCCCCACTTAAACACTGCAGTTCATTCCCTTTTATCAGTTCATTCCCTTTTATTTTATCAGAGCTAATATCACTTGGTAAGCAGGGCGTGCAATTGCTCTTATCAATTAATAATGTCTTGCTCTCTGTGAAGAGAACTTGAACCCTCCTTGGTGGTGCAGGGAATGCTCCTGATGCACATTCCTGCCACCCCAACACCTATTCCTGGATTTCAGTGCCCTGAGCTTGCTTCCCTGCAGGGATTAATCAGCACAAATAAACCCTGAGCAGAGCTTTGTTAAGCTTTACCCCTAAATTAGGTGTAGATGCACAGCAGTGGCTACAAGCCCTGCTCTAGAGAAAGAGAATTGGAACACCAGCAGTGCTTTTTATTGAGCCTGGTTTGTATAAACAGCCCTGAGCCTGGAACAGTGAGCTCCCCACAAGAGGTTTTTCCTTGGGGTTTGGGGTGTGTTGATGTGGCAGGCTCCAGTCAGGAGCTGCCCAGTCAGGGGAATGCTGGTTATTGCCACTTCTTCCTCTGCATGGTTTCATCCTTTTAAAGTGAGGCCCAGTAAAGCCAAAAGCTCCCTCCACTGCTGGCTGAATTTCTCAGGGAGTTTTGGCAGAGCAGGGGGTTGTGTGCAGTAGTGGTGGGGTTTGGCTTGGTTTGGTTTGGTTTGGTTTGGTTTGGCTTGGTCTGGTTTGGTTGGATTTGGTTTGGTTGGATTTGGTTTGGTTGGATTTGGTTTGGTTTGGTTTGGTTTGGTTTGGTTTGGCTTGGTTTGGTTGGGTTT
>VYXF01004785.1:37794-60957 GCA_013397295.1 Polioptila caerulea | reverse complement strand
GGTTTGGTTTGGTTTGGTTTGGCTTGGCTTGCTTTGGCTTGGTTTGGTTTGTTTGAAGCGAGGGCCCTTGTGCCACACGCCGAGGGCAGAGCTGTGCTGGCACAGCAGCTGCAGTTTAATTAACACCAGACAGACAGAAAAGGAACGAACGTGTTCCTTCAACCCCAGCTCTGGTGTAAAACCCAGGAGTTCCCGGTCAAAGGCTGCCCTGGGTGTGCAGGGACTTGGGCCCCACTGAGCAGTGAGCACAGCACGGCCCCAACAGCTCCTGCTGACAGAATTCCAATATTCCTGCAGGAGCAGGGGACCTGCCTCCTGAAATGTCCACTGGTCACAGCACAGGAAAAACCAATTTCTGCCTTCACCAGCCCTACATCCTTTAGTTTGGAAACTCTGTGCTGCAGTGTGGGCCTGAAGTATATTTTCTTAGACAGGAAGAACAGGGTAAATAAAGTTTACTGTGCTGAAAAACAACTTTTATTATACAATGTAAATAGGTAACTCATAAAAAGAGCTGGGGAAAATTCAGGGAGGATTTGAAGCTGGAATTTGATTCAGAGACTTCCAATACCTGATAGTTTATTTCTTAACCCTGTTCCTGGGAGACTGGAGATTTTTCTCGTACAGAAAAAATATATTTAATTTTATTTTCTTGGAAAAAAATATCAAATATTCTCATTAATTTTAATGACTTTTGCATAAGCCAAAGTTTCAGCTATGTTTTTTTTGTCCTTCAGAACTAGTAATTTCCAAGGGAGTGAGATTTTAAATAAATTGAGAGTGAGTTAACTTTTTTTTACTTTTTTTTTTTTTAATTCCCTTTGGGAAAATGTAATAGTAATTTTAAAAATTCTGCTTGTTTTCATCACCACTTTCTTTTTTTTTTTTTGCAGATAGATTAGGGTGTTGCAGGCAGTGCATACTTGTTGCTCCTTGGATTTCCATTCATTCAACCTCACACAGCTCATAAATCACCAAAGGATCTGTTCTCTCAGTCCTTAGATATCAAATGTGAAAATAAATACACAGAGGTCTTGAGATTGGTCTGGCACCCTAAAATCTTCCTACTGAGGGCTGACTCATTCCTAGTGTCTAAAATGCTGGTTTTAAGTACAAGTCATAAATATTCCTCCAGCTTTTTTCTGTCAGATACAACACTATAAATACTCAGAGGAACTGAGAAGTCCAAATGCAAATTTTCCTTTTTGTCTCTTGCCTTTGACCATTTTAAGGACTTGCACATGGAGTCACTGAATGAGTTAAAGCTGGATGAGTTAAAGCATTAGCTGAATTGTTCATTAGTTCACTCTTACTTGGTGTAAATCTCCCAACCTTATTAGAAAAAAGGGGCTTTGGCCACAAATTCTGCCCTGCAGTAAATTGCACCTATCTCTAATGTGGTTAATACTTTTAAAAGTGCACATTTATCAATGCAATCTCTAATTTTAATGGCCAAAATCTAGGCTACGGAAGAAACTCTGCATGCAGAAAACTCACCTCTATTAGCAGAGGAAGAATAAGGAGCAAATAAGTGACACTTCCAGATTTCCTTGCTCTCCCCACATTTTATTATTAGATTACTTTGGTCCAATTAATATTGGACTCTGAACTTTTTATTGGGAGTTCTTGTTCTGTTTCAGACCTAGAGAGCTGATCTTAGATAGACAGTTTATTGGTAATTTCCTCAAGTTTCTCCACAATTTTCGAGTGTTGCTTCAGGCAGGGATTGTCTTATACAATAAAAATATATTCATTTGAATTTTTATTTTTATTTTTTTTTTTGCTGGAGGGCTGCCTGTTCCTGCTTTTGCTTTCCCCTCCCATCCAAGAGTCTTGATGGTAGTTAAACAGCTCTTACCCAGAGCAGCTCCTGCTCTTTGGTACTTTGAAGTGACAGAGACTGAACCTTTGGTAGATAAAAGCCCCACATAAAATCATGAAAGCATTGAAAATGGAGGGGAGGATTGCAACCCAACAGATGTTGCTCCTGGCTCTTAGTGCAGCATTGCAGTGGCAGCTGTGTGAGGAGAAGCCAAGAGGCTCCTCAGTCTCATCTGGGGCCTTACATGGAGTGGGATTTTTTGGCAGATCATTGTCTTTAAGGTGTCA
The DNA here is from genome assembly GCA_013397295.1 of Polioptila caerulea. Taxonomy (NCBI): domain Eukaryota; kingdom Metazoa; phylum Chordata; class Aves; order Passeriformes; family Certhiidae; genus Polioptila; species Polioptila caerulea. Next base: position 58,848 of record VYXF01004785.1, on the reverse strand, counting down.
GCAGGAGCTCAAACCTTTAGCATTGCTGAGCAGGCTGGAGAGCTGCAGGGCTTGAGTGGTGTGCTTTGGACATGGGCAACATTTCTGGGGCTCTCTCTGCTGAGAGTGTGCTGTGGATGGAGCGCTGGGTTCTGCTTGAACCATCCCTGACCTTTTCCCCTGCAAACTGGCCATTCATGTTTCCAGATCTTGCTAGCATAACAAAATGTGAGATAATTGCTGTGTTTGTCAGAGAAATCACTGGGAGTTGAATTTCCAGGCAAATCCTTTCACCTGGGTGAAACCTGGGCTGTGGCCACTGTCAGTTTTCAGGGTGCTGGGGCTTCATTGGTCCTGGTGAAAATTGAAGGGGAAATTTGATTTGCAGCTGCTCAGCAGCACTGATTGATAATCAAGGGATGAGGGGGCCTGGGGAGGTTGGAGGATTGGATGCAGAGGGGATTCTCCTGGCTGGAGCAGGAATGCCAGAGGTGGAGCAGCCTGGGGAGGTGAGTGTGGAACAGCCCCAGCATTGCCTTGTGGCTGTCACAGAGTTCAGGGCTCAGGGGCTGCCTTTGGGCAGCAGGATGGGTTCGTGTGGGGCTCACAGGAGTGATTTTGGTGTGAGGGTGTGAAGGAACCTCCTTGTGATGCCTCCTTGTAGAACCTGTGGCCACCATCCAAGGCGTTGCTCTTTCATTTATTTACTTTTCCTTTATTTAATGTTCCAACACAAACCTGTTTAATTTGCCTCAGGAGGTGCACTAAAAATTTCCCAACAAAGGAAACATCTGGAAACTGCTGAATTGCTTGTTCTTGCAGCCAGGGGATAACCTGAATGTTCTTAGCATAATGTGAGTCTGGGGACTCTGGTTTGGACAAATTAAAATCTGTCTGGCTCTAGCAGGATGCTTTTCATTCTGTCTCTAAGAATTACAGATTCCTGTTAGAGCTTTGAGAGAAGACTGAGAAATAATGTAGTCTTTTGTCATATAAAGTGTTCCAGCACAGAGTTTATTTTATGGATAATGGTGTTTGTTATCCTGTCTCTACTTTAGAAGAAGGAGTGGGAAGTACAAAGAGCTCAGGAGTGACCCTTTTGGAAATTGTCTCTACTCTGAGGTTGGGATGGGAGCAGATGAACTCAACAGGGTCTTTCCAACCCAAATTGCTGCATGACTTCTGTTATATTTGCCTATCTGGGACGTGGGTGCGATGTAATTACAGCAGCAGGATAATGAAAGTTTAGTTTCCCCTCATGGGATGATCTTTACAGAAATACAGGGGCTGTGTTTGCAATTCTACACAGAATTTTTGGTGTTGCAATCGTTTATCCCTCGTGCACGTGGGCTGATGGGTGACTTCTGCAGGGAGTCCTGGGAACATCGTTTGTCACAACAGCCACAAATAAAATGAACACTTTTGAAAGACAGCCCTGCTTTTATGGAGCTCTTGTGCTGCTAAATTACGTATTTAAGGCTCAGACATAAACCAGATGTATTTGTTTTATGGCTGGCATAATCTCAATGGTTTTAATTGCACTTGAGTTTATGGATAAATGCCTTTTTGTATGGAGGAGCCATCAGAACCGTGTTTAAAAGCAAATTATAAATATTTCTGTTCTGTTATCCAGTTAGACTGATCTACAGGTTGTTAACAGTTCTGAGAGTTAGACCAGAAGTTGTCCTGTCCTTGAGAATTTCTATTGGAAGAACATTCCTTAATGGAATACCAGGTGAAACTTATCTGAAACAGGAAATTTTGCTTGATTTTGGTCTGAAATAGGCAAATACTTACCAGAGACTTAGAAAATAATACTCAAAGCAAAAACCCCAGGCAAACCCCAAAACAATATTCAGATATTCCATACTTGTCCTCATTTTATGTTCTTTAATTTTTATTTTTAATGCTCCATGTTTTATTTCATCAGAATGCTCTCTACTTTTGTTTTGTTTCTCTTCTCGGTGTTAAGACCTTTTTTAGGGTAACCTGTACTTATTTAAGGTTGGGTCTTCAGCTCTGAATTTTACCTTTATGAATCCTGCAACTCCACTGCCCTGTAATAGATGAAGTTTGGAGACAGTCACCAGTGGGGAGAATTGTGCTGCTCTGGGGACAGGCTTCCTGTCTTGTTTTTTCCTTTTTTATTGCCTCTTTAAATGAGGTGTTACATTTCAGAGGATAAATGTGGTAAAATGTTTCTTTGTGTATTCCCCCAGTTGTTAATAAAATAAATTAGATCGGGCAAGTCAATGCATTTCTTAGCAGAGTCTCGTTTGATTTTTTTATTCTGTTGTATTTTTTTGGAGAGTGGTTTTAGTTTTAATCCTGCGTGAGGCCGCAGTTAAGCTTGTCTTTTCTACCTTTCATCTCTCTTTTAATAAAGCAAGACAAAGGTGTGGTTGTTGTCAGAATATACTTCTGGAACCGAGTAATAAATGTGGTTTTAATGGGAAGTTGGAAACACTGATGATTTATGGCTTCCTACAACACTCATTAGACATCTACATCAGCGTGCAACGTGTCATAAATTATGGTACATGCTGTAAAAAGCCATAAATTGTCATTTTCAATGCGAGTTATCACCATTAAAGACTTTGATTCCTTGCTGTTAGTGTGAGTTTCCACGGCTTCCTCACCAATTCCCTGACTAATGATTCCAGCAGCTGCAGGAAGATGACCCAGAGATGCAGTGGCTGATTAGGCAACACAATTGCCTTAAAGCTGGGGAGACAGAGGTTAAACTGCTTTATAGAGAAAACATGATCTGCTCGCCTGGTAACATCCCTAACACTGAGCATTGCTGAGTATCACTCGCACCAACTGCTGTATTTTTCCAGCATTTTGTTAATATGTGCCTGCTGAAAACCAGAAAGGCTTTAAAAATGCCGATATCCTTCGGAGCTGAGCCCTGTCCCGGGCAGCAGTTCAGTCTCTGCTGTCGCTGTGTCCATCACAGAACAGAGATTGCAGCAGGGGAAATATTGCTGATATTGGAGCTGTAGTGCTTTGAAGGGCTGAGCCACCAGTGGGGTTGTGTGCTTGGTTCTGTGCTGCAAATCGACTGGAGTGGGGCTAAAGGAGGTGAGGGAATTCAGGGAATGCTGCAGGGTTGTTCTTGTGCAGCGCTTGGCTCCAGGGAAGGGGCTGTGTTCCTCCAGGCTGTACTGGCTTCATTTCCAGCTCTGTGCAGGAGGGAGGCAAGAAAGGCTCTATTAAAATACACTTCTGATTTCAGCCACCGTTGGGGTTCCTGTTGTTTGACAAGCGAGTGGCTCCTTTTAGGCTGCTGGCTGTAAAGTGTCACGATGGAAACTGCACTCTGCAGCTTGCAAATGCAGTGCAAACCCCAAATAACTTATCCTGGCTTTCCAAGAGATTCTTTCTGTCGAGTCTGTTCTTTTCCTGAACACTTGTGTGCACCAGGGGAGGTTTTTCTGAGCCACACCTTCCTTAAACCTTGCTTTAACAAGTACCTTTCCTGATCCAGCCTCCTCCAGCTCAGGGTGCTGACGGCAGAGGGACATCTCTCTAAAAAAGCCTGCTTGTAATCTTGTTTTAGGCATGATGAAAGGGATAATTCTGTTAAAATGAGTTTTAACATTTTACTAGCCATTTTCCTTGCATTATAAGAGAAGAGCTTTTTGTGTTCCTCCATCCCCCCACCACTCTCGCTGCCTACAAAAGCACATTTTTGGCTAAATCGTGCCCTCTAGTGCAGAATTCACATTGCAAACCTTTGCCATGACCGAGGTGGTGTTTGTTTTTTTCCTTTTCTCTCTCAGGTAACGTGGCTAATTAATCAAATATAGTTCATCTGAATAGCTAATTTATACTCCTTGCCAGGTGAGAGGAGGGCAGTGGGTCTGGACTGTGATGTGTTCCTGAGGCTGGCAGAGCGTGCAGGAGGGCAGCAGAGCTGCCTGTGCTCTGAAATTTGGATTTAGCACCCAGCCCAGAGCTCTCTGTGGCGTGGGGGACCTCGAGAGCAGTCCCAAGCCAGGAAAGAGGGGACCAGTCAGAAAGAAATTCTGATTTTAAAGTACATCTCTAGTGGGGCTGCTTGATTACACTGAAAAGGGCCAGTGAGCATTAGGAAATAATAAAAAAAAAGTTACCTGAAGTAAATATATAACCTGAATAAAATAACTGTTGACTTAAGTCCAGGAACAGCTCTTAGAGTCAGGAATGATGAACAGCTTTTGCTGACTGCTGATTCCAAGCTCTGTTTAAATTCAGCAATATCTTGTGGTTTGGGAAGAGCGGAATAGATCAGCCCGAGCTTTAAACTGCTCCCACACTTTCCATATTCAATTACACATTGTGTTTTATAGTGATGGAAAGAACGAGTCTGCAGAATGAGTTTGCCATTGTTCAGTTCAGTCAGATTTATTGCCAAAGCAGCCCCTGTGCCATCAGCTCTCCCTTGCCTTCAGAGGGTATCACCGAGGCTTTCATGATCAAATCCTGTGAGACACATCTGAATAGAAAATGTGAGTGAAGGGAAAGAAGTACTTTGTGTTCTGTGTGCATTTTATTAAATAAGCATCTTTCAGGAAAAAAACTGAGGCTCCAGTCCTACTGAATTATTTTACAATTTCTGAGATATGGAATTTATCCACAGGCTGAAGTTTTTTGAAGATATTCCTCAACTCTTACCTTGAAAAGTTATGCAATAAAATCATTTCATTCTCAAATGACCTTTGGTGCTGTACTTGATTTACATTGAGGATTTTAAAAATCTGCTTTAAGAAAACTTACAAATCTGAAATTCTTAAGAATGGAATATCTGAAAAATTCAGTTTCACTGAGAAACTTTGCTTGCCATTTGCTGTAATGTGGCTTCAAAATGGGGCTTTTTGCTGTGTTTTTGGTTTGGTTTTTGTTTTGGGTTTTTTTAATGAATGTTTTTGCATTTTGGGAGTTGAACACGTTGACTTCTTCCTGGTGAACATTTTTTGGGTGATGATGAGGAATCACAACTTGTGAAACACTTAGAATTTGGGAACAGTTTATTTCTCGTTTGTTCAACAGTGATTTTTAAGGAGTCACAAGTACATATCTCAAGATGCCAAGATTTTTTTATCCCTCTCCTATGATTATTGAAGAAAAAAAATTAAAAATATAGAATATGCACTCTAGGGGTTGAATTTAAGGATACTATAATGAGATCTGATTTCAGTTAGGCCTTGCAGGTGAGAGGGTGGGGAACTTCCTCATCTGTGATAAAATCTTTTATATCTGGGCTGAATTTCTGCATCCTCTCACACAAACCTTGCAGCCAGTGGGAGACACAGGCTGCAAGGCCACCCAGAAACAGTAAATATGTGATGACTGAAAGAGTCACACGGTTCATGTCACCAGGTTGTGCCCAATTTACATCTGGCCAGGTTTAAGAACAAAAATAATACAGGTGTGAATCTCCAGGAAGGCTTTTGCAGTTTGCATGAAGAAGTTTTAAACGCAATAAAGGACAGAACTATTGAGATGGTATTTTAAGCAATAATTTCTGTTTTGGAGACTGCTCAAGAAGCTTCATTGTTTTGTCCTAGGCAGGATTTATGTTTTCTCTCCTGTGTCCCATTCACTGCGATTCCAACTGTGTCAGCATGCTCAAGGTCTGTTTTTCAGTAACAGATGTTTTTTCCACTTCTGCACAAAGTAACTGCAGCTGATACTTAATCATAAATATCTCTAAGAAGATATTTTTAAATTAAAATGATATAAATTACTTCCAAATTACCACACGCTTGAAATATACACACTGCATTTATTTGTTTTGAATTGATGAATTGTTTATGGAGCACATACACACAAATCCTTTTGTTCCAAAATGAATGGGTAGAAAAATTTGGAAACATTGGCTGAGAAATTTCTTTCCATTTCTAGCTTGCCTCTCCCTAGCTATTAGTCAGCTGTGTATAGAAGAGCTCTGTCTGGATGAAAATAAATCAGTTGTGCTGATTAAAAGTAGCTTAATTGTTGTCTTCCAGTTGCAAGGATATTACAAAGCTTCCAATGGTTAAAAACCCCTTTCTGATTTCTCACCTGAATTTATTTAGGGCCACATTAAGATCTTGAATGTCCTTTTACTAAAACCCAAAGCTGAAGTACAGACTAAACCCAGAACATTTCTCTTTGGAATTTTTAAGATCCCAGGGGAAAGTCCTCTCTAGCAGAACCTGTGGGAGTATCTTGAGCTGGAGGAGGAGAGCTCTGGTTTGGAAGTAAATTCTTATATTCTCTTCCCTGATGGATGGTTCACAGTAATTTCCAGTCACTGGGTATTAAAAAATACACAACTTTTGAAGCTGGCCTTGAACCCAGATATGGGCAAGTAAAATATTAATGGAGTATTGTAGTGTCCAACTGCTTTGCTGACTAAAATGGTAGGTAAAAAATAAGATTTGGTCCAAATTCCTTCATCTGTGCCAGAGTTGATTTTATAAATACCTTATGGTAAAAGGATGGAATTCATCAGTTGCACAGTATAAGAGTAGGAACATGGAGAATAAATCCCTTTCACAGATGGAAAGTCCATTCCTGAATGTGTCCTGAAGCAGGATTCTTCTGGATTTGTCTCCTTATTTGCTTCTGTATGAAAAGCAGCTGATACCAGGTTTTTAAACTGATATTCATCCATTTAAAAAGACATGAAAAAATCTTATTTCATATTTAACCTTCAGACTTGAAGCTTGTTTGTGGCAGAGGTTTTGTTCTTTTGTCCTTCCTGCGCTGGCAACAATTTCTGCAGAGGATTTGCACAAGTTTGAGGCATTCCAGTTGTCATTCTGCTTCTCCAGAGGAGGCTGCAGGAAGGACAGTGTGTCATTACTGCTTGCTGTGGAACAAGGATTTTCATCTGGTAGCTCAGTGGAAAGCAGAAACTGATGCTCTTGTGCAGGTGTAGACTTTTTAGATTACAAGACAAAAAAATGCAGCCTGGTGAGAAAACTCAGCTGCTAAACTTTTGAAACACTTGCTGGTATCCCCAAGGGTTTTCTGAAGCTGTTAGTGCTCAACACTATCAAAGAGACCCAACATGACATTTTACTAGAAATTTTTGGAAGTTCTGTCTGTGTAGTAGCAAGGAGAAGTTAAAAATGAGAATCACAGAGTGCAAATACATTGCTGGTACAGCATGGAATAAATCTTTGTGCTGAGAAAGTGAATTAGATTTAAAAATCATGGGTAGAATATTGTTGATTTCTAAGGAAGCCTTACAAAGGCAGGATGGTGATGGTTTATGATATCTATGTTCTTGATTAAGTCTCCTTGCTAATTTTCTTCTAATACATTCTTCTTGTGATTATTGGAAAAATTAAACTCAAGCAGAAGCACATGGATGCTTTGGTGACACTTTCTAAATCCCTGAGGTGTGGGTTATTCCAAGGCAATATATCTGTGGAACTTTTAATAACAAATGTGGAGGCTAGTATGAATTCAAGCCTGTACAGAAAAAAAGCTGTGGAGATGGACAATTACTGGAGCACTCCATGGTTCTGCCACTGGGCAAGTAATTAAAAAAAAGTTGGTGGATGTGCTTCAAGGGAGTAGCAAGGTTGACAAGACTGCCTAGTTTGCCTTCAGCAAGGTAATTTGCTAACAAAATGCTGTGTGTCAGACTTTTGGGTCTTCTTTTGACCTCTCTATAAGGTTTGAAAGAATCAAAATAAATCTGAGCATGGCAGTTAGGAGATGAAAACAGGCTCAAGTGAGCCAATAAACCAAATACTGACAGTAGCTGTGATGACTGGGAAGAGAAACAAAAAAAAGAGTGGATGTCCTTTAGGCATTCTGGAAATATTGTACCTTAGTTCCCACTGGCCATAATCATCTTTTTGAGCGTGGTAGGAAAAAAAAAGTGGAGAAATTTACTGGATTGTTCTGAGTAAATACTTCACAGAGGGTAATGTATTCAGTGAAAGTAATTTTTTTCCTTGCAAATGTTTAATGGCACATTAGACTTACCTCTAATGTATTGTAAATGATTAGTGGAATAATCTTGAAGAATGACTTTGGGATCGTTACTGACTCGAACGTATTTATTACTGAGAATCCAATTTTGACATACCAGTGGTGTGACATTTGTTATGCAAATTCCAAAAACAAACTTCTGGGTTGCCTACTTTAGCAAGCAGTGAAAAATAGGTTAGTGATAGTACAAAAAAATAAAAGAAAATACATGTTTCCATCAATATTCCAGCCGAGGCAGCAGAATTTTATGCAGAATTTTCAGTGTTCTAGAGGGGGAGAGTAGATCAGCCAGAATCAAATCTTATTAATGAACACATAAAATTCATCCCATTGGTGAAGCAATAGTGAAACATTTTCTCTCTCCCTTGTACAGCTGTAGCCTGGACAAGTCTGTATCTGCAAAGCAGAGTGAATCCTTCTCCTTCTCCTTTGATATCGTGTGCAAAGTCTTTACTTCCATTCCCCCATTCAGAGACAGACACAGCATATTTTGAATTATTACAAAATAATGTAATGTTTATCCTTAAACATCCTGATCTGAGCCTGATAGTTACAACCTTCAGCTTAGCCCACCCAGACCTGATGTTTGACTCTCCAGCCCTGCCTTGTGGGTCCTGCAGTGCTTCAGGAGACAAAATGCTGCTCCAAAGGAAGCCCAGATGTTTGCCCTGACACCCTGGGAGCAGCCCTGGTTCAGTGTCAGGGCACTGATGGTTCTGCAGTGGGCTGGGCTCGGGTGAGTGACCTGAGTGCGAGGCAATGAGGAGTTTTAGGGCAGGATGTCTTTTTGCTTGTCTTTGTCACTTGTTTCTCTGTCAGCATTTTCTGTGGTTTCTCATAGCCCAGGAATTCTGTCAGTGCCAGTTTGGAATCAACACCCACTTCAGTATTGGGCAGGCACCAAACCCATTCTACTTTAGATTTGGTGATTTCAGCTTGAGAATTATACTCAGATTGGTCTTTTGTGTTTGTACGTTTAGAAAGATTTAAAAAAGGAAAAAAAAACTAAGCCAAACCCACCCTTTCCTTAACAAAAATTCAGCTCAATCAGTTTTATATCATTGGCTTTACCCAACTGAGCTTTGTGAGTTTGGAAATGTTGCTGCATTTACTGTTTGCTTATTTGTTCAGAGTAGAATTTTATCACTTGTGGGTTTTCGTGCATCAATATTTGGCTGTGCTTTAAACTGTTGACTTAATACGTGATACATTTTCTACTGGTCTGCAGTAATTAAAGTGAATTAATTGAGCTGTTCTGTTGTTTGTAGGAAGTACAATGGTGTATTAGTACTTAATAGCTTTAGCATTCACTTTTCGTGGTTCTACAGCTGTAATTGGACTTTACTTAGGCAGTTAAAGTATTTCTTTTAATTATTTTTATTTTAATAGCTATTCATGCTTTAAGCTGAGTACAGTTTCTCCTGCTGCCTGGCACTTGTTAATGATAAATAGGCAGTAAATTTTGTGTATGCTTTGTCCATAGGAAAACACTCCCACCTGAGCCACTGCTACTGATTGGCAGCTGGATTTAGGATATTAATTAAAACCCCTTCATTTGTCCAGCCTGGACAATTTTCAGCCCATTTATAGGAGCTCAGAGCCCATCAATCTTGTCCAAACCTACAAATTTGGCTACAGGGATGCTATAGATAATTATTTCAGAAGTTTTTCTATTATTATCATCAAAATAATTCACCAACATGCTTCATTGTTTAATAAAAATGTGATTTTGAGGATAAATTCTTAGAATTTTGAAACATAGTTATTTTTATCCAGGCAAGCAGCAACAGTTTCTATGTAGAAAGCTTGGCTTTCTTAGAAAATAAAGGATTTTTTGTAATTATATCTTTGTAGAGGGGAAAAAGTCTTTGAAGTATTTGTGGGAATCCATCTCCATTAAAAATTTAACATCACCTTGATGTTTTAATTGTGTGGGATCAAATGCAAAAATGCAGAATACCTGGTAGCTCAACCAGTTTTAATGTAGCTCTTCCTGTATTATTGAACTTCTCAGAGCCATTTATCAAATTTGAGAAGAAAAGAGAATTAAATGTTAAATATTTCTCAGGAGCCAGCTGTGATTTGTCAGCATTTCTGAACCCTTCAATTGAACATGGCAAAAAAAGCAATGGGACAATTTCTGCAGCTACCAGACTGGGAGAGATGGGACTGGTTTTATGCTGAGGGATTTTCCACATTTGGAGTAAGAATTGAAACAGCAGGAGACTTCATGACCAGTAGGTTTTAATTTTTCATTTTTGAACTCAAGTAGTTGCATCTAGGGAGGGGTTTCAGCCCAGAAAACCCAAAGGAATTTTTCCCTGAAATATGCAAGTGCAGTTGAGTTGGTCTAATGTGTGTGAGAAGCATCTGATGGCAAACTGTGTGAAATTTCTCCTGGCAAAATATCAGTGCCTTGCTCAGGAAGTTATTGGGAATCAACAGGGATGCAGGAAGATGTCTAATCAGGGAACACAGGGAAAATTTGTCTAGGAAATCAGATTTCCTGTGTATTAAATTATTTTCCAGCCTACTGACTTGGGGGCTGGGAGTAAAATGTGCTTTTCTTGTGCAGTTATTTTTTGTTCTTGTGAATGGTTTTCCACAAGTGTGACTCTATTCTGTAGCTTTCTTTTCCACTTATTGTGTTAAATATGATAGAAACACCGAAATGTTTATCTAGGGATTTTAATAATTTACAGTAATTTATTATTTCAGAAACTGTGATTTAACATTGTCATGTTGTGAATAAAAGTAAGTGCAGTTTTAAAGATAAATCACCAAATGGAGATTTTTAGTTTATGCTCTAAAACTTTCTCCCCCAGTTCTATTACTGCCACAAAATGTGAAAACCCATTAGATCAGAAACCATATTTCTTTTGATTTATTGATTGCTTTTTGGTTTTTTTCCAAAATGAAAATAGTGAAAATAAATCTCACTGCCCTGAAGAACTGACAGATACAAACTGTTCTGAAAGGAAGACCATCTTTAAGCATCAAATATTTTATGTGCCTATCAACGTGGGTCACATCTCTTTAAATGTGTGAAGCACATGCAGAGCTTCCTTTTGAGCTGAGGTTTTAAAGTAGAATCTTTTCTGATTAGGGAGATGAAATGCCCATTGTCCAATGCTGGTGGAGTGGAAGGAATGCATTTCAAGCTGCATAAAAATCCCCTGAATGCAGTGACTCCCTCATCAGGTACTAAATCTGTGTCCATGGGGGATGAATTCATGGTTTCAGGAGCTCACACGGCCCCAGGTGTGCTCTGCCCTCCCAACCCCGTGTGCTGCTGGAGCTTTGGCAGGGCAGGTGACTCCAGCACAGATCCCCCATGGAAAACTGCCCAGGCCTGGCTTTGCTGCTCTCCTGAGTGCCCAGAGCAAGGCTGGACCTGCAGCCTTGTCCCACAGGGCCCAAATTAATTCTACAGGGCCCAAGTTAAATGTTACATCCACAGGTGCTGGTGTTGTACACCCCAGAGCAAGGCTGGATCTGCAGCCTTGTCCCACAGGGCCCAAATTAATTCTACAGGGCCTAAATTAAATGTCACAGCTACAGGTGCTTGTGTTGTACACCCCAGAGCAAGGCTGGATCTGCAGCCTTGTCCCACAGGGTCCAAATTATTTGTACAGGGTCCAAATTAACTCTACAGGGCCCAAATTAAATGTCACAGCCATGTCCACAGGTGTCCTCATGTCATGCAACCCAGAGCAAGGCTGGACCTGCAGCCTTGTCCCAAATTAAATGTCTCAGTCACGTCCACGGGTGTGCTCGTGTTGTACACCTTGTGTTTTATAAAAGGAATTTCTCATTGATAAATAGTTTTCACTTTCTCATCAGAATTTCCCTGAATGAGGAGCCTTTGTTCAGGAAGGAGGCAGAGTGGGGACTGGGCCCTTAGCCACATCCAGGTCTCCCACAAGTGAATTTATCTGCACAATAATTTTGAGTACATAATTTTGTGACATCCTACAGCGTTATGTTTCTCTGAAGGTATTTTCTATTTGGTCTATGTCCATTCTGGGTTTGGGATACTTCTGTAGTTTTATGTAGAAAGTGTGATAAAATCAGGTTGTACTCTGCTTTTTGGGAAGATAAATACAAAACCAGGGCTGTGCTTTGGACATTAATACATTATAAATACAAATTGCAAGTGAATGGATTTAATTCTTTTCTTCTTTCTTCTAAGTGACTGTCCAGCAAATCAAACATGGGGAGTTTGCTCTTTTGTGTGGCTTTTCAATTGCCTGCTGTGAAAGAAAATGAATATGAGGAGAAGTTAAACATGCCTTAGTGTGTTCTGCCTTTGAATGTATTGAAATATTGGTGCATTGAAGGAGATTACAACGTGAACTCAATTACCACATTTTACTTCCACTGCAATTTTTCTCAATTTAGAGGCTGCTCATTCTATTAAAAGAGAGGACTTGAACTAATGGTGATTGGTGATCTGCCCTACTGACTTTTTCTCCCCTGATTTAAATCAAGTTTCGTTGTGCCATTGAGGATATCATTTAATATCTATCAGCCCATTTATCCAATTTAGACACAGAAAAGGTCCTGGAATGCACATTTTCAATAACACAGAGCAAGCTGGGTGTGAAATAGGTAAAAATGCAAATAAGGGCTGAAAACATCCTCAATTCAGGCGTTCCTGGGAGACATTCTGGGTGCTGGAGCTCAGCTCTGTCCTGGCAGACTTTTAGGGGGGTCCCTGATGTGGTTTTGGTGTGTTCAGGCTAATGAGCTGTGCAAAGAGTTCCCTGGCTTGGCAGTCAGAGGTTCCAGAGAGTGCCTGGAAATGAGGCCGTGGGGGCTCTGCCAGGGTCCCACTTGGATTCTGCAACATCAGCTCCATGCCAAGCCACTGGAAATTGTTTAATCTCTCTCCCCATCCCTGCTGCATTTAGGGTTTTAGAGCATCTTTAATTACCATTATTGAAGGTCTTTCAGCTTTGGAAATTGGAAATACATTTCAGCACAGACCCCACCATGGGAATTGGCATGTTGTGGCAACGTCTGCACAAAGTTGTTCCTATTTCAGACTGCTGCAGGAAAGATTGTTTGCTGATTTTCCCAGAAGTATAAAATTAATTCAATCTAGATGCTATCAAGTAATTTTTGTTTGTGAAAATGAAATTGCAATTTCTCTGTGAATTATTACAGTCTTCTTTGCTCAGAAAGATTTTGAGCTCCAGAGCAGCACCTTTTCCTTTTATTAACTTTACACAGGACAGTGTAGTTGTCACAGCTCAGTTTTCTATGTTTTGGTGGGAAAGCATAAATCCCTAAATTGTCTTGGCCCAGCTGTGCCACCAGCTTTGTTGTTCTGGACACAGGGCTTAACTGCTGACGTTTGTCCTGAGGATTTTTCTGATTCCATGCTTGTTGATGATGTTAATGCCATGTGAGATGCTTGGATTCCTGTTCCCTGCAATGATGTGCAGGATCTTTGCTTTTTTTCCCCCAAAACCAGTGAATAATACGCAGACTTAATCAATTATCTCCTCCAAGTTTGTCACTGCTGTGTTTTAATATCTCATAACGTGCCTAATGCAGTCAGGAACAAGACAAATACCTTGACAAGGACTTTAAATGACTTAGGTATTGACCATCAGTCATTTTAATTAGGAAATCTCTGAATACTCTGGAATCAATTTGTTCAATTAGAAATTAATAGAGGTACCTAGTCAGGGTGTAATGTTGGTTTTGAAATGCTAAAATTGGCAGTATTACCAGATGCTAAAGACAAAAAATAATTGGAGCAGCTGGAGTAGAAATGGGATATTGTTAAATATGCTCCTGGTTTATCATGTTCTCTTTTACAAATGTGTTCTTTGAAGTGAGGTGGTAATGAAATTGGTCACTTACTGGATTGGGCTTGATAATTTCTTTCAACTGAATAATTGAACCTTTAATTTTCATGACTAAAGGCTGGTAATCCAGGACATATTTAATGAAACTCTAATTCGCTAATTGTAAGCTGATCAGTCTCTGATGTAATTAATAATTGGATTGACTTCCCAGAGGCTGCTGTCATAGCAGCAAGGGTTCTTTGCTGCCAGAAGTGACAAAGAGCAGAAGTGGTGTCAGAGCTGTCCTGGGAGGGGCAGAACCTCTCCTGGAGGATAATTTCATGTCCAGTGCTTTTAATCTTTTGTCTTTTCTGGGACAACCAAGAGCATTAAATGAAACTAATATATTAAATATAAATATAATCCAATGAAGATCTCTTTATTAAGGAAAATCCCAAACCAAACAACCACTACCCAAACAATTAACAACCCTCTCTCCCCCTAAAAAAACCCAAGCACAAAGGGGAAAAGCAAAACAAAACAATTCTGAAATCCTTTGGATTCAGACTTGGGAGCTAAGGTGAGAAATCTCTCCCTGAGTTTGAGTTCATTTACACCTCATAGGATGCTTTATACAGAAGTGTAAAACAGGAGCTGTGTTTTTTCTCTAAGGCCACTCTTCCTAATGATTATTCCCTTCCTGTTCCATTTGTTTCATCACTAAAATACAGATTCAAGGGTGGCAGAATATTTTGCTCCTGAGTGTGGTTTGTGAGTAGATTTTCACTTCCTGCATGGGGAGATTTTAAGACAAATGCCTCAGAAATCATGACTGGGAAAGGAGAAGTTCCGAGGTGCTGGATTGAAGTGCAATTTTTGTGAGCACCTCTGTTAAAAATACAGTTGATTTACATCTGGTTGGGGTTTTTTTTGCTGTTTTTTTGGGGGGTTTTTTTTGGTTTTTTTTGTGGAGTGTTAGAACCTGGTGCTCATTGCTGTCATTTTTTTCCTGCCTGCTGCCTCGTGAGCCAGTAGTGTTGCTGTCATTAGAGCACTTTCTGTGACATTTCTGTCAGCACTTTCTTTCACCGAGGTTTTCTCCTCTTCTCTAGCAAAGAAGGATCTTTTAAACTTTAACTCTGCTTATGACTCTCTTACACACTTTCTAATTTGTTGCTAAGAATAACAACTGGCTTGAAGTTCATCACCTTGTTCTAGAAAGGTGTGACAGCAGTTAAATTTTCTGGGTTCACCTCTTTAACCAACTTTTCTTAAATTTACACAGTTCAAGGCATTCAAATCAGAATGTAAGATAATGCCAGTTCAGTAATTTCAATTAGACTCAGCTCAGGCCCTTGAATTCTTCTCTAATATTTTGTATTTTCACCAGAGAGGGAGATAAGGGAGCATCCTCCCATTTCCAGTCTCAAAAAGTAATTGTGATTGGAAACTGAGTATGTGAGCATTGGGCAGCCACTGTTTTGTACAAGTCAAGGAGAAAGAGCTGGATCATGCAAGAACTTTTCTTGAGTTGTTAAAAACAGCTTAAAAATCAAATTTCTGAGTTACCCTTTGATATCTCTGCTCTCCTTGCTGCAGGTCACTCACTGATCAGCTTTCTTCATTTCATGTGTGAGTGAATTTATCTTGATGAGGGTTTTACCAAGCGACTTTTCCCCTCCTGAAACTCTCACTTCCTGCCCTGTGCAGTTCTTCTAATGGAAATAAATTCCTGAGGATTGTAGGCTGGCTCAGTAGAAGGCAGGCCAGCAGCAAAGACCAGGCTTATAATGAGGAGGGAGTTCACATTATGGCAGTCACTTATATCGAGTTCACCACAATGATGACTAGAAGGAAGAGTTTCCATTTGAATGAAAATATATGAGTAGATTGTTATCCTAAAATACTCTGCTTCTGCATATTTTGATGGCCGAATATTGTGATTTTTTTTTTTTTCCTGCCTTTATCTAGGCTGATATATTTGCTGATATTTGCCATCAAATTTTCTGAGGAAATGTACTTTTTCCTTTGTTGAAAAATGGAGCACTCAGGATATTGTCATGAAAAATCCTGTTCTGAGAATAATTGTGTCTGCAGGCTATGCCAGCCTTTGCTGCAGTTGAATTTCACAATATCCACATGCCATGGACACCTTATTCCCTGGGATAGGAGGAGTTTGTGTGCTGGGAGAGGGAAAGAGAGCAGGGACAGAACACAACAATTTTGACCTGGATATCTTAAAATTTGAACGTTTAAAACCTTTCCAGAATTTGGAGTCTCAGCAGAGGAATGGTGCAATTAACTTTGCAGAGGGGAATGGAACAGGGAGGTTCCATGGTTGGTTTATTTTGAGATTCAGGGGCACTGGGAGTAGCAGAGGTGTTGTTGTGTCATTTGGATTGTCGCTGCAAATCAGCCTCATGTTTGGTGAAAATCCTTGCATTATTGAGTAAACTCACATCATGTAAACACCTCAGGCTCTGGCAGGAGTCGAAGTAAACCAAAGGAAGGTTTTCACATGCTGCATTACAGTTTGATTTTAGCATCCAAAGTAATGGCAACTTTAAAAAGTTTGTCATTCCCAGCAGAGTTCAGGACTGAGGAGCTCAGAGGTGTGTGCTGCTGGGGTAAGGGAGAGGGGCAGAAGATGAAATGCTCAATTACACCAATCAGATTCTATAATGGCAAAACCTGCTTCAGGTATAACCAGGTTCTGCTTTTTAGAAAAGAATTTGAGAGGCATCAAACTAGAAATCTGCAGAGAGTAACAAGTGATGTTACTGCCCTGAGAGGGACAGCACAAGGTGCACAACCTCAGGCTGTGTAATAAGGTATTAAGTAATAATAAGTAATAAGATATTTACTTATTATCATCAAACCACATCATCTTGAAGCAAGAGATTTAAAACAAACTACTTATGAGCTTTACAGGCAGCAGCAAAGGACATTTCCTTAAGATCTGAACATTTTGTCTACTCTTGCAGAGCCAGAATTGGAGTATTTTTGAGCTTGACTTCATTGCAAACAGTGCTGTGGAATAATCATGAAATGTACCTGCCTAGACAGTCTATTTGCTGCTATTTCACCTAATGGTAATGACAAATGAGTGCTATTTTCCTTGCTTGTCAAACCCAAGTTATTTAACCCTGATGAATGGAGAGGATGATAACGTGGGTAATATTTTTACAGCTGGTGATACAGACTTGTAGAACTTCTAATTTACTGTGCAACTCCAGGACAAATATGGTAAGGGGCAACTTTTATTTAATAGAGAAAACAGTGTTTTGCTCCACAACAGCTCCTTGCACAGCCTGTCTCCAAGTAAATCCCGAGGCTGTGAAAGTTAGCAGGAGTTTGGGAAGCAGTTTGAGGTGTGGATTGACCCGGATTGCAAAGAGGACCAGGAGTCCTCCCTCTTACAGAGCTGAGCCCTTCCTCCAGGAGGGATCTGGCTGCAAATGAGCAGTGCTGGGCACAGTCTGAGCTTGAGAGATGGGTGACTCTAAAACATGTTCACGACTCCTTGATGAACTTAGTTTGAACTAAAAACACGTTTCTGTGTTGGTTTCCCAGATGGCTCTCTTGTGTGATGAGCAGAAATTGTGTAAGTGAGCCAGAGCAGATGTCATCCACTGCTTCTACATTTATGATGAGACAAAAACCAGAAGGGCACAAACTAGATGGTTTTTGTTTATTCAAAGTATCACTCTAAAATGAGGTTTTGCCAGGAGGAGGTGAGGAATATGCATTGGTAACTGCACTGCAGCTTCACGTGGAAATGGCAGCATCAGAGAAATGTGGGGTTTGGCTCGGTTTGTCTGTGTGAAGTGAAAGAAATGGCTCAGTTTGAGTGTGTGGAAGAGCAGGTACTGGAAATGGCTCCTGATCAGAGCAGACCAAGTGCAGGCACCCAACAATTGGCCTCTCCCAGCAGGGGAGAGTGGGGCCGGGTCTGGTGGCCTGCAGGCTTTGAGAGACTCCTGCTCACCAAGAAAAGCTTCTGTTTGAAATTTCCTGTTCATTTTGCTCTTAACACAAAACTTGTATCATGTCCATACAGCTCCTTATAAATAGGGAGAGTGAACCCAAAGGCAGGAGTACTTTCTCATAAAAAGCATTCAGGCTTTCATTCATTTTAAAATGCTTTTTCATCTTGTTGCCATGGCTTTACCTGTCTGCTGCATGTTTTTTCTGTATTGTTTTTGTGCACGTTTTCCCCTGTTTGCTTTTTATTTCTGCCTGTGGGTTTTACTTTTTGCCTTAACTGTCTTTCTCATCTCTTAATTGAAGTCAGGAAAGCAATGGCTTAAATCTTGGGAGAGGGGTGGACATGAAAAGATCCTCATAACCCACCCATGCCACTTTGAAACAGTTCCATTTTTGCTTTGCCCTTCCTAAGCATTATTTATTCTTATTTTCTTCTCCACATCCAAGTAGAAAACCTTTTAGGCAGTACCCTGACTGTCTGAGGCTGATTTCTGGAGAGAGGAGTGCACAGATAACTTGATATCCCAGGTTCTCCATCTCTTTATTTGGAGCTTTTTCTGCAGAGATATTTTTGGCCTATACAAACTCCTCTGTGTCTTGTGGATAAATTTTTTTTTTGGTCATTCTTCATTTTACACACGTGTGAGAGTGAGCAGCAGATCACCTTTCATCAGGTCGTGTCATGGTAGAAATAGCAGGGAACTGAATTATTGAATGTGACCCAAGGAAATGGACACTGAAAGATTTTCCTGGCCTGGTGAAAGAAAGCTGACTGCAGCAATTGCTGTGAAAGATGAAACCCAGGTGCTCTGGCCTAAGGAAAAGGTGTGTTTAGGAGTTTTTAGCTCATTGCACAGGATATGGTCAGAGGGATTCAGCAGCTCCCAAAAAATTGAAGAACATAAATCCCTGGTTTCTGTGAGTTATGAGAGGAAAGGTTAATATTTTCATTCATATTAACTTTATTAGTATTATTTTTATTACTATTTCTATTATTATAATAACTTAGTGTCTTTTGTGAAAAAAATGAGCATGCAATAATCTATTTTCACCAATTAAAATACCATGGAGGAGGAAATTAAGACTTATGAAAGCACGAGAGAAATGGTTGGAACCTGGGAAGTCACTTCTTGGGTGGCTCTGCAATGTTTTTGTGCTGTTTCTTGGCCCACCCAGGCAGGAAGGAAGTCAGCTCAGAGAAGATTATTTCTAATTACACAGGGATATAACATTTTAGAGTGGGGCATGGGGATCTGGCCATGTGACACCCATTAGTGTTAATGGGACTCCTGCAGCTAAATCACTCTTCAGTTTTCTGAAAAAGGGGTCCTGGGGAGTTAGCACAGAGCCCGAGCTGCCTGTGACCCAGCTGGGCTGTAAATCTCTGCTGCTGTGTGAGAGCTGACAGAGCTCGAGAGGGGAACCATGTCCTACAGCCACCATTCTGCTGGGGTTTGGGGGTTTTGGGGTGGTTTTTTTTGGTTTTTGTTGATGGGAAGACACTTTTTAATGTACTTGGAGGCTGTAGTTTTCCTAATGCTTTTTTGGGAATTAGTGATCTGAGCATATGAATTATTTGGAGCAGTCCTGCTGTGGTTCTTCATGCAAGCAAGTGATGGAAGCAGTGCCTCTGTGGTGGGTGTGATCCTGGGGAAAGCTGCATGGTTAAACAGCATTTTCCTCTGGCTCTGCCCATGTTGGGTTGTTATTATTGTTTCAAGAGAGTTGGTGTCTTGTCTTTGCTGTAAAAGCATTGTGGGAGTGAATTATGTAACTTCTGGGAGGGACACTTTGAACTCTGCTGGACCAGCATCCATTCCTAACTCCTCCTGTAGATCATGAAATGGATAAGAAAGTTCATTTCATGAATTACTCCCAGCAAACTTAAACTATTGAGTACTTTGGTGTAAAAATAGAGATATTAAAATTACAAATTTCAGTATAATAAAACCTCTTTCCTTGGGAGATAGTTCATTACAAAAAGCAGATGAAAGTAGTTCTTTAACATCTCATTAGAATTCTCCCTATTCATGCTAAGTCTGAATATCCAGAGTAATTACTTTAAATGCCTCTTTCTTTTTATTCTCTTTTATTTTATTGTTACTTTATTGCTGTCACTTTATTACTATTATTCATTTTTACTATACTTTATTATTCAAAATTACACTTACAAAGCAGTTCTCTGATTTTTAGCAACTGAGATTTTTTTTTTCTTTTACTCTCTGAAGAGAGCAAGCTGGAGACGGAAAATTAGAGAGAATGAATAAATAGACAATTAAAACAATAAATAGATTCCACAGGTTTTGTAGCTTGGATCAAAGCCAAGATTCCAGTGGTTCTATTCATCCTTGGCTGAGCAAGTTGCAAGAGGAGAGCCCACGCTGAGAACAGCAGCAGATCCAGCAGCAGCACAGCTAATTAGAATTCCTGTAGGCTTTATCAACAGGTCTGCAAAACACAACAGTTAAGATTTGACTGTGAAAACATGTGACTTTGATGTTTCTGAGATGAGAAAAACCAGCTCCAAACTACCTGGTTGAAAATTATCACTTAATTTTTTTTTATATATATATAGTTGGATATGTCATGTGTTTGCTACTACACTGATTTTTGTAGTTAGTGCAATCAAAATTAGCAGTAATTTAATTTCTCTATAAATGGTACAATATGGACATTTCTGCAGGCTGATACTCACATGGAGCTAGGCTGGTAGATAAATACTTTATCTTTTCAGAAGAAAATGTGTGTATTTAACCAAAAGCTGAGCTTTGAGGAAGGAAAATGGCTGTTCACAGTAGATTTGTGTGGAGGCTTCTTGATATTTACATCTAGTAAATGTTCTGGAAAGATGTAGTTAATTGAGTCAGCTATTTTCAAGTGAAATTGCTTCTGGTGGGCAAAGTCTAGTAACAACTGGAGATTTAGTTTGGAAGGAGGAAATTGATGGTTGGGTTTGTCATTGCACCTGTAAATTATCCTGTTGAAAAGAAAGACAGAAAAAATACATCTGACAGGTTCATGTGCCTTTATTAAAATATTGCTTATAGGTGAGGGTGTGGTTTAAGCCTGCAGAGGATGTTCAAAAGCTCTGCCTGGCTTTCCTTTTGTGTGTTTGCAGTGGAATTGTGTTGGAGGAATCTTGTTGGGTGCTGCTGCTTGTGGCTGGCTGAGCCAAGTCCCCAGGGTGTGACAGTGTTGTGACAGTGGGATTGTCACCGTGGCTGTCTGGTGGCAGTGCTGGGCTCAGGTCAGAGGGATGATGTGGAGGGAGAAGGTGATGGTTCCTCACAGGATGATGTTAAAAAAAAAAAAA
>VYXF01004785.1:0-24716 GCA_013397295.1 Polioptila caerulea | reverse complement strand
AACAATAAAATAATATATTAACATAATTATAAAAATATAATAATAGTTATACTATAAGAATAAAAAATATATACAATATATTATAATTTTGTATTATATATAATCTATATAGATGTAGATTTTACATCTATATAGATAATTGATATAGATTATATATCTATATAGATAATTGATATAGATTTTATATCTATACAGATAATCGATATAGATTATAGATCTATATAGATAATCGATACTGATTATAGATCTATATAGATAATCGATATAGATTATCTATGAGTGTAGATTACCTCCACAC
The DNA here is from genome assembly GCA_013397295.1 of Polioptila caerulea. Lineage (NCBI taxonomy): Eukaryota > Metazoa > Chordata > Aves > Passeriformes > Certhiidae > Polioptila > Polioptila caerulea. Next base: position 24,418 of record VYXF01004785.1, on the reverse strand, counting down.
GTGGATATTCTCAGTTTGAAGTTGATTCTTGATGGAGCACCCCTTACCTGAGGTTAGCACAGAGCAGTACTGCTGCTTTCTCTGAGTGTGCACAGAACTGGTCCCAGCCAGCTCCCTCTATCCCCCAAAAAACCCCAACATTTTTCACATTTGGAGATGTCACCTCAATTTGTGCTGAGTTTTCTGTGCTTTCATGGCTCCTTCATAGGAGACCCAGGGCTTGGGGTGTTCTGCCAAGGGCTTGGCAAGTTTGCTCATTACATTTCAGCAGTGATTTTCAGTGATTTTCTTTTTAATACAATCAGAGACTGTTAGGTGAGGAAAACCTGGATTTAGAAGTGGAGAGGGATGTTTCTTCCTCCTCATTTGTTAGGTTATTTCCATTTTAGTCTTTAGGGAAGACTCTGTCTTTATTTTCACCCCTATTTTTTTTCTTTCCTTCTGGGGTCCAGCATTTAAGAACCCTTCTCTGAGCATCTGCCGAAGGCCCTGAGTTACTCTGCTGCTCCCACCAGAGGATGTGATGGCAGCTTTGGAGAATCCCCTGGGCAGAGGCTGTTGCTGCAATATTTTCCTGTGGGATTCCAGGATGAGGGAGTTGTTCCAGGGGACCACGTGGGGCCGTGAGCAGTTTGGAGTGTGATCATTACAGAGCAGAATCCTGAATGGGCAGGGATGTGGCATTTCCCAAAGCTGAATTAAAGCATCTACAGCTGGGAAGGTTTCTCTGTACCCTCTGTATTCTGAACCTTAAAGAGCAATATTTGCCTGTATATTTTCATACCCTGCTAAAGTTATGAAAAAACAGTAATCATTTGTTTGGAGATTTTTTGGTTTTGATTTTTTTTTTAACTGGCAAAGCAGACTAAAAGAGCTTAAAGACATAAATGGTTCTGGGTATGTTCAAACCTTTCTATGTAATTTATCAGCAATTGCTTATTTTGTTTCTCTCTGAACCTTTTCTTGTTCTATCCTTGTTTAGTTCTTGTTTAATTCTGTGACAGACCAGCAGCAGTAACAGGCTCTCAAGTAGACAGAGAGAAAGTATTTGAAGGGCCAAATTTTATAAAAATAAAGCAGGCCAGAGGAAAGAAAACTGTTGAGAGATGAAGCTTAAAATGAAATATATGCTTAGGGTTATTTGGAGAGAAATCTTTCACCCAACCACGTGGGAGGATTTCTATCAAGAAATAACCTTTAGCTGCTGTTTCTTACTTCAGCTGCATGGGGGAGGTTCAGAGCAGGGTTCCTCAGCTTAACACTTCTTTCACCTCCCATAAACCCTTCCTTGCATTCTGGGATTCCTGGGACAGGCTCCTGGGTGCAATATTTCCTTTAACAAAAGTACTTCAAGTGCAAAATAGAAAATTAAGAACAGCTGAAATATTTATTAGATTTTTTTTTTTTTATTTTTTATCACTCATAGCCCAAATTCTGCATAACCTGTTTTGCCCTTTTGATCAAAGCTGAAGTATCTCCTATTTGCCTGGTTCAGGACAGAAAATAGATGATTCTTTTGAGTGTCACTTGCTAGTTCTGCTCTTTGTTTTTGGCTCTTTGTAGATTTTGCCCATAATATAATGAGCTTTTAAAATATAGGAATACTTTTAGTAACTTCTGCACATTTATTATGTAAACAGATGTGAAGATTTAAGGTTGCTCAAGACTTTGGATGATTGCCATTAAGAAAAAAATGAAATGTCTGCTTGATGGAGTTAAGCCTGGCTTTATGACATGGAAAAGGATGAGCCACATTCCTATTTAATCTGACATTTTAGATCAATGTATTTGTACTATTTTTTTTTTTTTGAGACAGTAGATACCATTGCACTTTATTATTGTTTTAATTTCCATTTACTTGGTCTTCTGCTTAATGTCAATAGAATCTTGAGCTTCTTTTACCCTGCTTCTGTCATCTGTGTTTTATGACAGAAATGGAATTCAGCTCCTTTAATCAAAGTGGACCAGGTTATTGTGCTGGGGACCTCTTAATAAAGTTGCAATTTTAGGGATGATCAAGTAGCATAATAGAAATATTCATGTACGCATGAAGCCTAAAGTAATTATTTCAGCCTTTAATGTAAAGTTACTAAACCTCCACGAGCAGTCAGGTTATGCATGCAGCCAGTGCTGATGGATTTTGTGGTGGCTTCCTTTATGACACTGGGTGGTACTCGGCTCTGGTTGCTTTAGGAGGATATTTCCAATGTTTCCAAAAGAGAGAGAGCTTAATCAGATACTGAGAGTGAAGGTGAAATGAGTCAGCTCCTCTGGAAACAATGTCAGTTCGATTTATTTTCATTAAAAAACACTACAGAGATTTATAATCCCAAAGTATCTGTAATTTATAATGCTTGCATTTGAAGCTTTAATTATATCCTTGTTGAACCAAACACTGTGTTATTAATTATCAGACAGCAAAGGCTAATGTTTCATTACTAAAATTAGCTTGGAGTTTGCACTGTGTGTCTATCTCAGCTCTGTGGTGGAGACCTGAGGGAGTGGATGTACAAGATACACAAATGTGGGTTGAACTCAGCTTTTTGGAGCTGGTAAATAATATCCCTTCATCTCTTCATGCATTATGAGCAGCAGCTGAAGTCCCTGTGCAAGTCTGAATAAGTTTGGTGAGCCAAGTTTGATTTCACAAATGTTTTAGGAACTCGAAAAGTTCCACATCAAATTTCATATTGGCCTGGGCAAGTGGAACCCATTGCATTTCCTCCTTGTGAAGACTGGGTGTGACAGTGTCTGTTTTCACACCTTTTATCACTAATTTCTTCTTTAAAAAAATAGCTTGTTGAAATATTGGCAGATAGAGGTGAGACTTTCATTTCTGCACAGTAACTTTGTGGCTCTGTTGCTCCTGTGTGCTGTGTGAACTCAAAAATCTCCCCCAGCCTTTTCTGTTTGCTTTGAGAACTTTAGGGAAATGTCTCTCTGACATGAATTTTATTTCAAAATTACATATTGAGAATTGGCACTCAAATCTTGCTGCATGGCCATGCATAGGTTTATACATAAATATTTCTGAATATTACTGATAAGAGCCTAAGGTAAAATTGAAAAAATACTACATTTCTTAACCACCTTGCTAATAATCAGTTTGATTCTTTATTACTTCAGATATGCTTAATTTTTATATCAATTCATAGACCTGATATCATTTGAGTGTTAAATACTGCATACAGAATGTGCTGCAGTTTGGAAAGTGCCTTTTTATTAAATTTATAAATGAACTAGCAGTAGATATTGTAATTATTGTTGTCTTTAACCCTTCTGGCAGAACTGATGGGCTGGGTTCTCATGAAAAGGAAAACTCTGGCTCATATCTGGAAGGTAGAACCATGTCTTCCTAAAACTGAAATTCCTCTTCAGAGGTTTACCAAGATTGGTAACAAAGGTTTTCCATATACACACACAGAGATGTCTATAAAACAAACAAAACTTATTTATAGGACAATCACAGTGACCTGTGAAAAAACGATTGAATGTGTGCACATCTGTGGGATAATGTCACAATTGTTAATCTGCTTTCCTTAAAAGAACCACTCCTTTTAGCAGAAATTTTTGCAGCACTGAGCCTGGAGTCTTTTTAAAAGTTCCAACCCTTTCCTGTTTAAGCTGTGCAGCCCCAAGAAGCCCAGATCTGATGCAGGCTGCCCATGAGTGCAGGGTGTGACTGCTGTTCAGTCAGCTGGAGCAGGTGATTGGGATTCCTGATGGGTTATCCCTGCTCTGCTGGGAGTAGCAGGACAGAAAAACAGGCACAGAACAGGAGCAAAGCACACAGGCAGTGATATCAAAGCTGATGTAATAAATCACAATTTTGGAACAAATTTGCAGTGCTGGTAGGCTGCTGCTTGCAGCATTTAGTTGCCATCCCTAAATGTTTAATTTCTGTGTCACTGGGCCATGGCATGGGTGATTCTCAGGCATGTTCAGGGTGGCCTTTGCCTGAGCTGGATGCTCTGCAGAGACACAGGCAGTTGGCCGGGAGTTTAAGTCACATTTTTTTGCCAGGAGTTTAAGTCACATTTTTGCAGCAAAGGCTAATGTGTTCTAAAATGTGTGTCTCTTTCTTTATCTCTGTGATATCCTTTTCTGTTTGTTCCACTTCCTCTGAGTTTCACCTCATTGCCCTTGAGCTTCTCTCATCCCTCATTGCAGTTTTTTCCCTGTTAGAGTTCTAAGGGGTTGTCTTGCTGTTGTACCTGTGTTTTGCTCTTCTTTCATGGCCTGTGTTTCTCCTGCTGCTGAAGTTAAAGTTTCCCTTTCCTACTCACAGAGGTGTAGGTGCCCCTGTCTCCCTGCCTGTCCTCTGACTGCCTTCTTCCCCTGCTGCTGAGCACAAAAACATTTGGGGTGGAAAGGTAGATTAGCAAGTAAACTGATCAATGACAATTTGATAACCTTCCATCCAACCTGGAACTCCCAAACCATGATTTTTACTCCAATGTCAGCCAAAAAATGATCTCTAGAGGAAGATTCAGAAAAGGATGCAGCAAAAAGAGTAAAGAAAGTCATCACCACAGGGAGCTTCCACCATTGTATCTGTTTCAACAGAACTTGAGGCCTTGGAAGGTGTACTTTGAAAGCTTTCCTTGGAAAAATAACTTCCTTTTATTCTCTCAAGAACTTTATTCCCTCAGGGTAGGTACCAGCACTGCTTAACACGCTCCATGCAACAGCCCCATCCCAGGGAGGGGGGTCACACTTGAATTCCTCGTTCCTGTTTGCTGGGCTGATCTCACCGAGTGCTGGGTAAAGGAAATGGAAATTTATGTGCTTGATGTAGGAACTCAGGGTTACTGAAACAGAATTTCATTGTGGCTGAGAAGTGGGCTCTGTAATGGCACTAAATTGGCATTTATGGGCCTTAAAAACAATGCACAGAGCAAGCACAGTGATGAAATGAGGTGTTGTGTCAGGGAGCAGAGCAGTGCTGGGAGCTGCTGGCATCTGGGGTGGGGGGTTTGCAGAGTGAAGCTCTCCCCTCTCCCCCTGGATAAAATGATGTAAAAACCCAACCAACCAAGAATAAACCCAACCAACAAAACTCAGATGGGTGATTTTCCTATGGGATTTAAATTCCAGATTATCTCCAACTACTTCCTTCTCCCTCCGGACTTGTCTTAGGAACTGAACAGGTTGCACATGTGGCTTCAGGTTTTTTTTTTTTTTAAATTGGATTTATGGGACAAAAGCACATTGCTGTCAGTCCAGGGAGGCCCTAGGGTTCATTGTCAGCTCTCACCCCCTTTTTTAACGTGGCTAAACACAACCATTGGCTACAAGACTCTTGGATAACTGTAATTGTCATCTATTCCTGGCTGTCTTAAGGAATAGTAAGGAGGGAAAAAGGTTCATGCCCATTCTCAATGTGAATTTGTATTTTTGCTTCTCTCCTGCCGTGCATATAGATAGTTAATATTGCTGAGATTTCCTTCCCTTCTAGAAACAGAAGAGATAACTGGTGCCTATTTGAGAAATGTGTTAATGGGGTTGTGTTTATAGAATATTTTCGAATACAAAAAGAGTTGTTTATACCCATGATATTTTCATTTTTGACAAGTTTTAGTTAAGCAGGCTTGCACAGAAAAGTCATTTCTTGCCTTCTAAGCAGAGTAATGAGAGGTTACAGAAAGTAAGAAAGAAGGATTTGCACAGAAAAATAAAAAAAGGAAAAAAAACCCAAATCATAGTGAAACTGTTAAACAAACATAGAATATTTATTAATTTGTAGCTACTAGGATAGTGCAAGACATCCATACTCAATACTGACCGCAATAAATAAATTTAGAATGAATATTTCAATCCATGACTTTTTAATAAAATCCTAAGAGTGTGCTGTAGGCATGGTCTTTCCCAGCGTGTTTCTTTTTTATCAGGTGAAAAAAGAACTGCTTATTTCAGGGATTTTTCTCCTCATGTGGTGGCAGGTGCTGTGGGAGGTGGTGACTTGAGAAGGAAACCAAAGAAAACTGTAAATTTATTTCTATATATCAGCAGGCTGCAATGCCCCTTGGCTTTTTTTTTTTTTAAAGAAGGTTTTAGGGTAATTCCTTTGCTAATTTTGTTGTTGTTTTTTTTTCTCCTGACAGTTTATTTCTACATGACACATGCATAATATTTAGAAATAGTAAGAGAAAAGAAAAAGTAGGAATAGCTGAATTAGAGGACAGATTTTTATATATTTTTGTGTGACTGCTTCTTTATTTGAGTAGTAAAGCCCAAGGTCATGCTTTTGAAGTGCCTGCTACTTTTGAATGTCCATTTAAATATTAAAGCACCTAATCCTTAAGACAAGTTCTGCACATAGCAAAACGTGACTCCTTAAATGTGTTTCAAATTGGATATCTGCAACCAGGGATAATTTCTGAAAATTGATGAATCCCCTGTGCTCTGGGAATTCACAGTGCCCTCCTTTCATGTGAGCCTGCTCCTGCTGGTGCTGGAGAACCCACACGGTAAAGAAACAAACCCAAATGTGGCAAATTCAGGTCATTTTCCTGTTCTTTCTCCCACTTTCTGATAAATCCTTTCCCTTGCTTTATCATGGTAAAAAATGGAGGGAGAAGGGAGCCCCCAAAGGGATGGAATAATGATCTCGATGGGACGTTGGTGAATTTGGGGCCACTGCTGTTCTGCAAATGCCTCTTGTGGCATTGCCCACATCAATCTCTGTGCCAGCAGAAACTGCAGCTCTGCAGGAGGTTTTCCTTGGAACTGCTCCCATTTCCAGATGGGCAGGAGCCACTGTAGGGGGAGAATGTGATGAAATCCTGTGGGCTTGAAGCAAATGTTTATTCATGAGGCTCCCATCTTTCTGCTGGCCCTGCCTGGGCTCTCAGCAGGCTGTGGGATGCACACCCCAGGCTGGAGCAGCATCTGCCACACAGGCACACAACAAATGAAAACACAGCTCAGCTGGAGAATGCAAAAAAAAAACAACCTTAATGATTCTTTCCCCACTTTTAACATGGCAGGGAATAAACTTGCTTACTGATGGCAGTGAGTGATATCTGATTGATGCTACAGGAGGTTTTTTTGCTTATGGAGTTGATTTAGGAAAAATGTTTTCCCAAAAAGAAGTGAACTGGTTTCGTGTTCTGTCCTGAAGGAATTCTTTGGGATGGATGGAATTTCCAGCACTGTGAGCAATTTCCAGCACTGGTGCTCTTGGAAAATATCTAATTTTCACCTCTTTTTCACTACTGACATGCTGCCTGGCATAATTATTTTTAAACTTAATTTGGATATTCTGAAATAATGATTTTTGTGACTCAGGAAAACTGTTCTTGGGAAAAATTGAGGTGATTAAGGGCATTATAGTAAAAGTACATCCAATGTTTTTTCAGTGAGTATTTTGTTGTTTCTTCTACCCAAGCATAAGGTGTTTATATTTTTTTTTTGAACTGGACTATGCTATTTTGGTTGTTTTCCTACAGTTTTGCCCATTAAAAGCAGTTATTTAGCTTTTCCATGCTGTTTATGCATTCTGAAAGGCTTAAAATATTCTAATGATGTCCCTTTAAAAAACAGCAAAGACAGGAACCCAACCAAAAATGCCACCCCAACTTTTATCTCTAGCCCAGGCTACACAGGCTCTAAAAAACAACAACATTAAGTCTTGTATAATTCTGGATTTGAACAGAGATATTATTGATTGCATCATGAGCAAGTTCATTATGGGAACTTTTAGTCTTCTGTAGCAATAGAAATTCAGGATATAATGTCAGTGGAACAGAAAACCATCTCAGGTTTATAAGTGCCCCTGCTTCTTAAACATCAGGGCAAAGATGGAGATTTTGTGTAAAAGTTGAGGATATTTCCAATCCATTGAGTGAGAAATAGTGGCCATTTCTGCCAATCACTCCCCACCTGCTGAACCCCTGTGCTACAGATACCTGAACTCACTGAAATCCTTATCAAAATACAATGAGAGGCTAAAATACTTTGTCCCTCTCATTTTAGAATTGAAGGTTAAATGTGAGATAGAATATCAGGGACCTGTTTCAGAAAGGCTGAAGTGTTCTTGAGTTCTTCACTTCAATAGTAAACACTTCTTGGGATCAGCCCCAAAAACACAGAACCAAACTGAAACCCAGTGTGACTGTCCTGCTGGGGAGAGGATTGGTACTTCAAACTAAGTTTGAGAAATGTGGTCCATCTCTGGTTTAATTTGTTTTAAAAACTGTGGTACTGCTTTGGCACTTTGATTATTTTCTGGTGCTACTTTGGCATTTTGATTACATAATTATATATCATTATAATAATATATAAATATATCTCTTGTTTTTTAGTTAGCATTTTTTATTTTTTTTTTATCTACAAGAGTGATGTGACCTCTAAGCCTCCAGCAGGTGCCCAGATGCTCCTGTGTTACTGAGCAGGGCACTGGCTGTGCCACTTGACTCGTTCCATAACTCAGGTTATCTTCATGACTTTCAAGCAGAACACAGCTGTGAAATCACCAGGTGATTTGCAAATACCTTACAATAAGAATTACATATTTATTTTATTTTTTTCCCCTTGCAATATGTCTCTCTCCTTTGTCCTCTGAGTACTGGGTTGAGAATCCCAGGATGGTTTGGCTTGGATGAGACCTTGAAGATTCTCCTGTTCATCTCCTTCCACTTGACCAGGTTGTCCCAAGCACCTTCCAAACTGGCTGTGGGCACTTCCAGGATGGGGCAGCCACAGCTTCTCTGGGAATCTTGTGTCTCACCCCCTCACAGGAAAGAATTTCTTCTTGGTCTCAAACCTAAACCTCTCCCTTCCCCCTGGCAGCCATTCCCCTTGGCCTGGTCACCAATTCTCCACCCTTGCCTGTCCTCTCCTTCCCTCCATGTGACAGCACTTTCTCCCTGCCAGCAGCACTCTGTGTGAGGCACTTGCCTCAAATCTGTGTCAGGGGAAGGAAAAGTGGAGGGAAAAACCTGGTCTGAGCACTTACCTGGTTCCCTTCCCTGTTCTTGCATTTCCCAGACCAGGGAAGAGTTTTTTTTTTGGTTTTTTTTTTTTTTTTCCTTTAGACTTCTCATCTGGGAATTTATTTGCTTTTTGAACCTTTGTAGTCTTAAAATATTCACAACATTCTAGCAAGCAGTGGTGTGAACAAAACAAAAAAAGTCTTTTTTTATCTCCCTTAACCTTCTGAATTCTGTTATCTGCTGGAACAATAAGATTCTACACTTGTACTTGCTAATTATTCGTATTTCTTTTACAACTCAGAGGAGCTAATTGGAATTTTGGCACACCTAGCTCACAGCTGTGAGTTCTGTACTCAGACTTCTCCCTGTGACAGTGCTGCACCTTTTAAATCTGCTCAGGGATGCTCAGCATGTTGAAGAGGTGGATCCTGGAGAAGCTGGGTATTCACACCAAATTCTAACACCATTGAGCAGATCGTGTATCACATCTTGAGCTGACTTGAAAGGGCAAACTGAATGACAGTGTTTTGTTTAGGACCTTTGATTCTTGTCTACAGCAAATTCAATTTTGCCCACTGAAGATGAATTTATGAAGATGATGAAGTGTCTAATGGCAAGAGAATCCATTAGGAAGTGTTGAGTGGGGCTTGATGAATTTCCCTTTGGGAGCTTCCCAGGCATTTGGCATTATTTCTGGTGAATTATTTGTGTTTGTGTGTGAGAGGGGTGGAGGATGAACACCAGGCACATCATTTGACCTCCTTGTGAAGCAATACTGAATTCTGGGATTTTAGTCAACTCAGGGGTAAATCTTGCATAGCAAAGCCAAAAGGCATCTTCAATTATTGCTGCAGTCTCAAGTAGGTGAAATCCAGTGTTTTGCATAGTGAGTTATGAAGTCACAGATATTTGATTTTATTTTAAATAAAGCTCTCATCTCTCCTATGNGTGAAATCCAGTGTTTTGCATAGTGAGTTATGAAGTCACAGATATTTGATTTTATTTAAAATAAAGCTCTCATCTCTCAAATGGGAGCCCCCATCCCTGGGGGTGTCCCAGGCCAGGCTGGATGGGACTTGGAGCAACCAGGAAAGTCCCCCATGGCAGGGGGTGGGATGAGAGGATTTTTCAAGTCTCTTCTAACCTAAACCACTTTTTGATACTCTGATTTTCTGATTGTGTAGGTCTATTGGTGCTAATGGAAATCTCTCCTCTTTCAGCTCATTGCTATTATCATAGACAGTGATAATTTTATGATAATATCTGTCATGCAGTCCTTTCAGTAAATTTTCAAATTCTATCACTAAGTCATCACTGTCATAAGGAAACTCTTCTAAAACCTCAGTACTTGGTTGAAAATACCTTTTAAATTTTCACCTTACATCAGTCAAGTCCTGTCAAAATCACTGAAACTTCTTGCAAACATTGTTCCAATGCTCCTTTCAAAGGTACAGAGTAAACAATAAACAAGAGAGAGCAGAAAGTGCCTTGGCAAGGACAGAAGCATCAGTTGAGACACAGCAGGAGAAAAAAACAAGAGTAAATAATATGGATTAGTAGGATTAAAAGATTAAAGTAAGAAAGAAATGGACAATGTTCCTTAAAAAGCTGCCACCTTGAGAGAGCCTCTGTTTCATTTCCAGTCCCAGCTGCTCTGGAAATGGTTCAGAAAAGGATGAGAGAATCTCTGCAGCCTTCAAATTGTAGGCAAGGTGCATAACGTTAGCCTAGAATATTGCTTTTATTATCCAAGGACAACGCTGAAATTGAAGGCACTTTGGATTGCTCACTGGGTAAACAATCATTAAACAGATGTGGTACAAACCCAAATGTGGAGTTCCTGAGGGTTGATTGCAGCTTTGCATTTCCTGCAGATTTATGTACCCAAAAGGGAATTTCAAGTCAAAGATGGCTTTTGAAAGGAGGGGGTCAGGGAGCTCCTTGCATTACAAAATTACAGGCTGAATAGTAAACTTACCTTAAAAAATTACAATTTTAAGTGAGAGTGTCATCTCAAGTATAATTCCTACCATTAGTACTGGTTTTCACACAGTCACATCACACAAATCTAACTTGGACAAAGAGACACTAAAGAAATAGAACCTTAAGAAATAAAAGGGCATTCAGTGCTAGGCTATTCCAAGCAGGAGTTGAAATTCTGAGTCACTCAGAACCTGGTTTAGCTAGAGAAATTAAACATTTCATTGGCCTCACTGCAGTTCAGATGTTCGCCGTTTCTAAACCCAGATATAAAAATTAAAAAATGAACTGAAATATCAGCAGAACTTTCATAGGTGTTGTTTCTGTTATTCTCTTATAACAACATTAGAAATGAAGCAGAAAATGGAACTGTGTTGATCTCTTTTCTGAGTTGAGCAGAGTTTGCACCTTTCTGTAAAGAACTGCATTTCCTGTGAGATACAGCACAGTGTGAATCAAATGAAAATTATAAACAGTCCTTCTTCAAGTTCAGATAATTAGGATAAACCCAACTTTTTCTGCCTAACACAAGTGGGCTTTGTCTTGAAGGATACAGGAGTTAAGTTTTTGAAAAGAACACAGGAACCATGACTACTTTAGCCATTTTTTATCCCATTTTTTAAGCCATGAGTAGATAAATGTTACAGCTGGGAGTGGTGGGTGTGAGCAGCTGCCCTGGCAAGGCACAGCACCAGAAATGCTGTGTCAAAGGGGATCTCAGAGCAAAGTGTTTCAGTGTGAGTGAGGAGAGGAGCTGCAGCATTTCTGCTCACTGATTATATCTTTTCCCTGCATTTCACAAAATATTAGCTTGAGTAAATTTTACTGAAGTGGCTCTGGTGTGTGTTGGAGCTGAATACTCTTGTTCTTGCCTCAGAAGCATTAGTATTCAGTGTGTGCATTTCAGCTTTAAAGTGGCCTGTCAGCTTTGAAATACACGACTCAATACAGTGTTCAGAGATAAAAAACCAGCCCCAACCTCATTGTACAGGCTTGTTAGTGATTGGGAATTCAAATAATGTCAATAATTAGCCTTTTACTGCTGAGCATGGTATGTGCTGCACCAGTGTAAGGAATCCCTGTGAGATATCCCTCAGGTTCCTCTGAGCTGGGGATTGAGCTTGTCCTTTCTCAGCAGGTGGAGGCTCAGGAGCTGTTTTTCTCTGGAATGAACTCCATAACTTGGACCCTCTTTGGGGACATTTGTTATTAAGGACCTAAAGCACTCTGGACACCAGAGCAGGAAGAAATGCTGAAATAACCACTCAAATGATGAAAAAATTCTTTAATAATAACAACACCATGCCACAAAAATAATAAGGTGCATGGCAAAAGTCTCATCTGGCCTCGAGACAAGAACTAGTTTCTTTTATCTTAACAAAACTATCCCAATTTACATTTGTGCTGTTGGATTTTTTGCAAATTAATATTGGGTTTGCTGCTGATTTTTATTTCTCGAGAGAGGAGAAGAAGGCAATGGCCTGCTGCTCTGTGTGCTGGGTGGTTCTTTGTAAACCTTTGTGCTGGGAATGGTGCAAAGGGAACTTCAGCTCCCTGAGTGATGCATGCAAGGAGCAGCAGAACTTCTGCTCCTTCCTTGCTTTGAAAACCAGCAGAGCTGGTTGTGCTGTGGAGCTGGTAAAGCAGCAGAGAACCTCTGAATCACAGACTATATAGAAATGTTTCTTGTATTGCTCTTTAATGCCAAAGGCAACTGTATAATTGGTTATTTAAGCATGTTTCATTGCTGTGAAATTGGTAATTTCTTCCTTCTACATGATATTGTGTTCATATTTTCATGAATTGCATCATTTTAATGCATGCAGGAGTTTGCACGGTGCAAAGTGGGCTTCTCTGTGACTCAAGCAGTTGTAACAATATTTAAATTACATGTGAGGCACCATATTTCAGCTGCTGATATGATCATTTATGACTAACCGATTACAATTTGTTAGCACAGAACTGACCTTTTTCTTGTAAGGAAAGGGCACATTTTACAGCTTCCTGAACACGTCTTCTCTACTTAGAAGGTTCTACAGAAAAGTAACATGTAGTGACATTTAGTTTTATTCTAGTTCACTGCCATTAACCTCCTCGTGCTGACTTTTACATGGCTGTGTGTGGGGCTTTATCAGGAGAGCACAAATTCAGTGTTGGGAGCTGCAGCCTGTTCCCTGCTGCATCTCACAGAGCTGCACAATTCCTGTTCTGAACGACACACTCTGTGCTCCTAAAGAAACTCAGCATCCTCAACCCACTGATCACAGTCCTCCATGGCTCTGGAGCAGCATTCCTTTCAGGAGCTGTGGTTTGCCACGAGCAGTCTTTGCTGACTGCCCTAAATCCATCAGGGGGAGCAGTGGATGTGCTCAGGTTCCTTGGAGGTAACCAATTCACATGGCTGTGTTCTTTTAAATATTCACATTTCACTTTTCCACTCCTGTGCTGCTCAGTGTGCTCTGCCTTGCACCCCTCACATCAATTCAGCTGCAGAGTTAAAGCAGGGAAGGTTTTGGTGAGCACACATTCAACCATGGATTTCTATTTTCTTTTTTTCTTCCCTCCCCATGGTGTTTAATGGATTCAGATATAAAATCTCAGGCATTTCCCAGGCTGTTTGATATGTGTGGGAAAGCACGGTTCCAAATGAGGTTTTCCTTGCTGTTAATTTAATGTTTGGGGTCTGTCAGGTTTACTGAGGGGTGGGCAGTAAGGGTGTGTGAATACCCAGGGACTCAGATCATCCCTCCCACACCCCTCTGGCCAGCCTTCCCCCAGCGTGCTCATCAAACTGCTCCCTGATTTCCAGCAGGGAACATGGGAAATGCTCCAGACTAAGGGAAAATCCAGTCAGAGCNGAATAATTAATCAGTCCCTACTTATTAGCACTCACCAACGTATTTCTGGTTAAGAACAGCACAGATTTCAGTTTTAGCCAGACAAATCTTTTTGCTGAACAATTAATGTGCAATGTGCAGTGCCATCCCCTGTGGTGGGCAGGGTCCTGCATATTTGAATACTCTTTTTGTCCTTTCAATACATCTGTTTTGAACTATTTTAAATGAACTATTTAAGACTGCTCTTGAAAGCTAAAAAAGCAATAATCTATATTTGTATAATAATATTTAGGTTCAGGCAATTAATTAAGCCCTTCTCTTGTTTTCTGATGTGATACTGATCCTTTGGCCAAATTTTGTGTTTGATTTATTAATGAAGAATTTTTTCCTTGTCTGTTTTGTTGTTTTGGATTTATTTTTCAGCCATGTGGATTACTGTCAATGTCCATAGCAGGTTCCTTTCTTACACATAGGAGACTTTTTAAAATGAACACACTTCAAGGCTGGGTTAGAGCACAAATTCACACCATGATTTCCAAAGAGCAGCTCGGAAAATAAGGGGCATCAAACTAAGAATACTAAAGATATAAAAGCTGAGAACCTGCTTGGCAGCACCTCTAGTCTGTGTTTCCAAAGAAATGGAATTTAGCAGTGTGGTGTAAAAGCCACATTAAATAAAGAGGGCAGGCAAAGGTTTATTATGTATATTTGTCATTTAAGTGGCTTGTGTCAGTAAGAGAACGATGAGCTTGATTCCTGAAGATTCATCTGGAAGCAGAAGTTCCTTATTTATCCACATAGGAGGAAAGAGATGGATTTGTATGGCAGAGCTCATTTGCTCCCTTTTGATTAGGGGCAATGACAAGGTCCTTCCGTGAATTTTGCATGAGAGATTTTGCTTTCTCCAGTGCTCTGTTAAAAATGAGATTGCAGCAGATATCACCTTGATAAGTAGCTAAAATAATTTTGCACAGCTTAGTGAGATCTGGCAGCTAATGTCTAGTTTAATATCTAATACATTAGACACATTACTTATTAAAAATTTCTGTGGCTAAATCTGAGAGAGAGTAGACAATTTTATGGTCACATATTAATAACATCTATATATAGAACAGTCCAGAGGAACCAGGAAGGACGTTTTCCTGCCATGGATTGCAGGAATTGCACAGCCTGCTTGCTATGGCTTGCTCTTTTCAGGTCAAAAGGAGTTAAATGGAATTTCTGTCCAGCTGTATGCACAGTCTGTAAGGTTCATTTCTCCTGAAACAACTGTGTGTGCCTGAATTAGATTTTACTCCGGTGAGGTTTTTTTATTATATGGGAGATCCAGGTCAAGAAGGATTAAGAAACTGAACACAAACTGGTGGTTATGACATCTGAAGGGAACATGGAAGCAGAGTTTGCTGGTTTGCCAGACCACAAGCAAAGGGACAAAGGTGTCTCAGGTGATGAAGGGGCAGATAAATGAGGTTTTGTTCTCATTTGACCAGAACTTCAGTAGTAGAATAGAGGAGCCTTTTCCACTGGGGAACACATTTCACTGAGATTAGGCCTCTTTAGAGGTGTCATTTTCAGGCTTGTTACCAGAATGAGGCACTTTGGAGCAGATTGCTTTTGCAGGTGAATAAATTGGAGTGTTATTATCCTGCAGAGCTCTTGGCCTTATCACATCACAGCAGATATCCTGAGATGGGCAGGCACTGAGACCCCAGTAAAATGGCTACAATTATGTCACAAATGAAAGGGTGAAGATTGTTTTTAGTGTTTGGAAATTCTGAGGTTGAATTGAGAAAACATAAAGACTCCTGAGTTTAAATTTACAGCTTATATATCAATGACTATTGCTCTGCTTAAAGGTCTACCTATATCTTATTGCCAAAAGAGATCCCTAGCCAAAGAAAAGATAAGATCATTTCTCTTCCTCTCTTTTAAAATATTTACATTAAAATATGTTAGATGGGGTTTGCACCATATTTATAAATCTGGGAAACTGTGATGTTTCTACCAGAATGTTTTTATAGATATATTTTATGGCAAAATTTCAAATAACTTTTTTCCTTTACTACCCAGATGTCATTGAAATAAAGGATTAGTTTGGGTAAAAGGTTGACACCAAGGATTACAGCAAACTGCAAATGTGGCAGTAGCAAAAGTGTAAAAGGGTTTAAAAGTGCAGCAGAGAGGAGCCTTTACTTTATGCAGAAAAACAAAGGACACAGTTGAGAAAAAAAATAAACCAGTGCCAGTGATTGTGGCTGTTGGAATCAGCAAAGTGTTGGTTAACATTCTTCCAAAAGACAAAGCAAATTTTGAATTATTTTTTTTTAAACCTCATTTTGCCTTTAATTTTTCCATTACTTTTTAGTGTGTTTAGTTTAAGATAAGTGTGTTTATTTTTCATTCCAGTGCTCTCTCCTCTGGTTCAGACACGAGCACTTGTGTTGTCATCATGCATTCACCATGTCAATCTCGAGATTATAATCTGATTTTTAAGAGCTCTGCACCTGAGTTGCTAATGGGAATGAATGTTGTTTAAAACACTTTGATTTGTGACCATGTAGCACTGAAATTCTGTTTTTTTTCTCCTGGTGTGTTATTAAGACAGAAATCAGCCAGTTATGTGGGTGCTTGTTTCCTCACTTGGGATTTCATGGGTTTTGTGCTGGTGTCTGCACAAGGGAAATGTCCCTTCTGACATAAATGAAAAAACCAAGATGATTTTTTTAATCAAGGCTCTCATATTTACTGTGAAAGCCACTGATAGAGCAGTCTGTAGATATATTAAGTTTAGTTGTAATCACTGAAGGAGTACAGGAAATAATTTTGTAATCTGCAGTTTCAACAAGTGTGTTATGAGAGGAATTCCTTGTCCTGTATAGGCGTGGTTAGAAAATTGTTGAAAATAAGTTCAAGTACAGCAAAATGTTGCCTCTATATCTTACAAAGATTGCAAATTCCCCTGAAAAGCTGTGGTAAGACTAGACTGGATTTGAAGGAGACCTGAGGTCATCTTTTCTTGATGTTTCAGCCCTTCCTGGGATGGATTTACTGACTGAAAGTCTCTGTGAGTCTGCTTGGTATCACAGTTATCCCACACCAGCCCTGAAGTGTGGCAGAGTTCAGCTGCCATCAGTTAGCCAGCCTTGGTGTTACATTAAAAACTCTGACATTAAAAAAGTCTGAAAACAGGCAGGGAAGCTCAAGAGTTAATACCATGGATGTAAAATTCCTGATTTTTTTCGCTTGAATCTCGTATTGCAGAAAGCTTTAGGAGTTATCTGATGTTGTTTTCAAAAGCAGAATGTGCCCTTTAAAACAAACCAAGGGCATGTCTGAACTCTAACTTTTTTTTTTTTGAGTTATTACTGTTAAAAAAGAGGTCAGATTAACTGGAATATGTCTCCAGTGGAGTTCTGAAGCCTTGGCTAGTTTCTCACTTCAGACCTGCTTTGGAATAGTGAGATACAAGGAAATAAAGGGAATCTCAGGGTTTTTGTTCTTTTTAGTTTTCTGAAGAATGATATGACCTTTTCAAGCAAAGAAGCCTACAGAGCCTGAAGTCACAAATATCCACAAACAACTCTTAAAATAATGGCTTGCCATGTTTTCTTTAATTTCCAGTCTGAATAGATTGAAGTTTGTGTTCGATGTGAGTGTTACACTTGGATATTTAAGTACAAATACATACTGGAATGAAACACTCAAGGCCTGAGTTACAGTGACATGTTAAATTGCAGAGGCAAAGAAAAAGTTATTCTGTATAAATTTAGCAGGTAATTTTATTGCAGTAATAGGTCATAGTGATGATTGAAATATGGCCATGAAGGCTGCATGCCCTGAGCAAAGCCCAGCTGGGACAAAATAAAATTTGGAAGATGCCAGGGGCCATGATGGCCCAGGAAAACAAAAACTGGAATTTCTGCTCTGCACTGGGGGAAAAAACTTGTGCAGAGCCTCCCTTCTCTTGTCTCTCACAACAAAGGGTGTTCTGGTGCTAAAGGCAAGTCCAGAGCATGAAATCTGTGCAGACAGCTCAAGACACAGGCAAGTGTCTCTGCTTGCTGTAGAGGTGTTGGTTCTCTTCTAGAAATGGTCACGGGAAGCAAGGAATTCCTGAGAGTTCAGGAAATGCAATGGATTTCCTGAGTGTAGCTTGAGCAAAGATGAAACTGGAGATGAAAACCCACAAGGTTGGCTGTGGTTTTGAGTCTTCAGGCCAAGAGTCATTGAAGTCTGAAATAAAACCTGTGCTGCAGAGGGCAATTTGAACTAAAGCAGGTAATTAGTTCTTTCTATTTAATTGTACAACTGGCAGTTTTAGAGGAGGGAGTATCACCTTGTGTGATGTAAAAATAGCTAAGATTCCCAAGAAAATATAAAGGGAGTTTATTGAATATAAGTGCTTGACTGCCTAATATCTCTGAATTAGCTTGGAAAGAAGAATAGGATGAATCCCAAAAAACTGAACAAATATTTTTTGGGAATGGGGTTATATTTTCTACCACATCCACTTCTTGTCTTACGTGGATCTATTGGTTCTTAACCAGCTCACTGTGCGTGGAGGTGAATTTACACAAATAATTCTTGAGCCTTTTAATAGTTTTTGTATCATTTTTATGTACTGGGCAGAAAAAGCAAGTTGGACTCCTATTGATAAATACACCTCTACAGTTGATGTATACACTCTACAAGTCCCAGTGCCTGTTGGTAAAGTTTCTTTTGCAGCAGGAAAGAATGTGAACAAAGAAATTATTCAAGATTTGAGAGGTATCAAAATATGGACCTAGACTGTATGAACAGGTTGTGCTGGTCTCTGAAAGAAAATACCTGTTATGGGTAGCCTCACATGAGAAAACTTCCTTCCTTTCTCTGTGATCCAAACCAAAGTTACAAGTTTGGGATGTGCTGTCAGGACAGAGGATTGTTGAGTAGCACGTAGAGAAGCCTCTGTGACCTTGCAGGCAGGAGAAATAAAAGGGAGTTCAGTGCTAGAACATGTACATAGGTGATGAGGGTGCTGCATGTGAGTGAAGCCTGGCAGAAATAATGGATGAGAAGGCTGCTGACTTCACCTGATCACTGTAGGGCTGGTAATGATAATAAAAATCAGCACAAAAAAATATTCTGAGGCAGAAATATTTATGCCAGCCAATCTGGAATAGTGTTTACATTTTTGATGAGCTGCAGTAAAGAAAGGATGACTTTGGTTTGGCAGATATTTATGACCCAATGATCAGGATCTTTTATGGAACAGCAGCCACAGGTACAATGGAGGAGCTTGATGTCGTGTGCTTATTGACAAAATTATTAGGAGGATATTACTGAGCTGTAAAACACATGAAAAGAAGAGAAAAGGGAATAAATATCTCAGTGAAAAGCTTTTTCAGCTGAAAAAAATGGAGTGAAATGGTTCCATCAATATGCTGGGAATGAGAAGTGACCTAACTGTCTTGATTTTTGCAAGTGGGTCAGAAGACCTAAATGCTTTTAGGAAGATGTACAATTAAATATGAGCAGAGACTAAATTCTACAATTCAAATTTTTGTCTTGGAAGAAGCAAGAGAATGTCAGAAATCACTCTTCATTCCCAGTGTGCTGAAATAATCCTGTCCCAAGAGCCTTTATCTCCTGTTCAACAGCAAAAATCCATGAGAATGTGTGAAAATAACAACCACTTCTGAAATGTGGGTTTTTGGAATGATGGAGCATCTCATAATTTTGTCCATTTGCCTCTCTTGAAAGCAAAATAGGTGCTGACACTCTTGTGAGCACTGAGCATTGTATTTGGAGCAGATTTCCCTCAGTTCTTGTGCAGACTGAGGCTTGATCACTTCAAATGTGCAGCAGAAGGGCACAGGAGCAAAAGGCACTCTTCAGAGTGGTGCAGTTATTTCTGTGGGACCTTTGTGGAGCATCACTAAGTCCCAATACCATGAAAGGGAAACTCTGAGCCTGTGCAGTCATAGATGTGGATCTTGAACAAGCTGTGAGTAGTGATAAGTGACTTACTGAGCCCTGAGCTGGCTAAGCCAGGCCACTGCACTTGTCCTTTTTACAGATGAGAGATCAAAGATTCGGTTTTTACCCCCTCTTCTTGCTCAAGAGAAAACCTCATCTTCCACTGATTGTGATTCATCACTACCAGAGATAATCTACTGGGGAGCAGGAAGATTTGAGGATTCCTAAACTGCTAGGTGCTGACAGATAGCTGAATCAAAAAATATCTCTAAATCCCCTTCTCTTCTCCAACTTTCTATTACCTGGAGCTAATTTTGGCTCTCCTCAATTCTGAGATGTATGTTAGAAAGGAATTGATTCAAAAAGATTTTTTCAGCAAGGTAAATACCAAGTGATTGGCTGCATATCCCCATATGTAACCCACTAGTAATCTTTTCTTATCATCCAAGAGCGTTTATGTTGAATTTGGAATAGTATAATTTAGCCTAGGAAATGAATGGCAGCAGGAAAGCATACCCTGATTTTGATTCCTTTAGTTCCTAATATTGTCTAACAAGGTTATGAAGATTGCCATCTAGATTTATAACTTGTGTTCCATGAAGAAAAGGTAGAAATTCAAAGTATTCAGGAGTTGAGATATGATGTAATTACATTTAGGTAGCTAATAACCAGGTTTTGGTTAAATTACTATAAACTCTTTATTCTCTTCAGACCCATTAAGCTTACACAGTTACTCAGGGCCTTTAGATTTTTGCATGACATTCTCCAGCTAAAACTTTGCCCTCTGTAAGATAAATTTCCTTCCATAAAAACAAGAACAGAACAAACACTTGCTACCCTTCACCTATGATTTCTGAGCTCCTGCATTTAGTCCTTTCACAGATTTGTGACATTATTGTCCCTTTGACGTTTCTGTCTGTGTGTGCAAACATTTATAGGATATTCTCCTCCCTAGATATTACTTTATAGCTCATGAAAGTAAAAAAGTAAAAATTGGACTGTGCTTACTGACTTCAGGTTCACCCCTTCAGCTGCTTCTGACAAGCAGCAGGAACTTTATCTAAAATGCCCTTTTGAGTTGTAATAGGAATAGGAAACTCTTTCAATTTCTGTGTTGTCTTTGAATGTACAAGAAAGGAAATCTTCATGGGAATTTCTAGAGAACACGGGTAGTGAACTTAATTAAAGCAGATGTAAAATTTGCAAGATCAGAAGGGTTTTCTCTAGAGGCTAAAAAACAATAAGACTGTGTAGGTGACTGTAAATAAATAATGTATAATATGTATACAATGTAAGAGGAAATTCTGTGAGATGTGCATTTCTTATTTCTTCTTTTTTTTTAATAAGAATAATTTTAACTGCTGCAGATCATTTCTAAAAGAGGTGGATGTATGTAACAGATGGCCTTACAGAAACATTGGCTACAGACTGAACCATTTTCCTGGAGTACAGGAAGGAGAGAGATCCCAGGGTTAAGAAATGTGTCAAATGTGCTGTTCATTAAACTTGCACACATCCATAACCCTCTCCTCTGTGCAGCTGAGAGATCTCCGATTTGTGCATGACCTGGTGATTAAACATCAAGTCTCTTTTCTAAATAGTGTTGTCATCTGTGCCTCAGTTGTACCAATGAAAGTAAAATCTGTTCTCTGGAGAGCTGAGGCAGGACATCAGTGAACACCCACTTGGAAACGGCTGGCTGGGTTAAAAAAGATTTCTGATCTATATCCAGAAGTCACCAGGTGCCCAGAGGGGTACAGAAAGAACAGGTCTAGGTGCAAAACTACTTTATAATAATGTGTAGCTTAGATTTAGGGGATCTTTAACAGCTGAGAGCAGAAATCCAATTCCTCTGTTCTGTAGCCAGAGCAGCCTGCGTGGTAGAGCCCCACTGAGGCACAGTGTGTGTGCAGCAGTGATGGAATTGGGAGTTTCCATCAGTCAGAGCTCATTCCCTGGCAGAGAAGGTGGTTAAATCCTGCATTACATGCCACGATCCAGCACCGTTCTGATTACAGAATGGTTGCATTTGTTGGTTTCTTTTTTTCACAGAAGCCAAGGTGGGAAAGCAGCTCTGGAGCCCGGAGCCATTTCTGCTGTCACATTTCACAGGATGACAGGCTGCTTTGCCAAGTGCTTCTCCCCACAGCAGCAGGGAATCATGTCTTTTATAAACCTGCTCAACTTGCCTTTGTTTTCACTTTTTTCCTCCTGTTCAAATTTCCAGGCAAGCCACAGAGCTGCTGCAGGAGCTCTGAGTGAAATTCCTTCTCTGCTTGACTGTTCTCTGCCAGACAGTGCTAACAAGCCGCCTTCCCAGCAAACTCTCAGATGGAATAAGCTCTGATAACCTGAAAGAGGACTTTTGTTGTGGCTCCTCTAAACCCCAGAGGTGTGGGTTGTCTTTTCTGCAAGGCACACACTCCTCTAAACCCCAAGATATTGGATCTTCTCCTCCTCAAAGCACGCAGTCTCAAAGACCTTTTCAGAGTGAGATTCCTTTGCCAGTCCTTTGAGTGTCTGGGACACGCTAGCAATGGAAACTAAGGTGCAGTGCTCAAGTGCAGTCTGCAGGTGAATTCTTACTCCAGAGAAAGGCTGGAGTCAAGGCACTACTTTACTTTTACTGTAACCCAACCTCTGGCAGCTCTGAAACTCTGTCACCTGCAGTTCCCTTCCTGCTGTGGAGCACTGAGAGGTCCAGAGCTCTTTCACACAACAGGGGGGAGGGACAGAGGGACAGCATTGTTCTGAGACCAGGGGTGCACACTGAACCCAGCATATCCAGATCCTCACCATGTGAAAGGGACTTTTGGTTCCTTTGGCATCAGTGCAAGTTAGAAGTAGATGGTGAAGATGACGATGATTGCTGGGCATTTCCTTAATGCAGGTTATTTTTTCAAACTTCTTGTGCAGATATCTGGCAATATTTGGAGTTGCTAGTCTGGCTTTAGGGGCCATTGAGGGTTTTTTGTTTTTTTTTTTGTCTGTGCTGCTTTCTCTGTCATTTTTGGCCATCTTCTCTTGGTTTCAAGGAGCTAAGAAACTGAGGGTGAAATGGGAAGTTGTTACCAGACCAGGAGCAATCACAGAATGGTTTGGGTTGAAAGGGACCTTCCAGATCATCTCTCTCCACCCTCCCTGCCATGGCAGGGACACCTTCCACCGTCCCAGTTGCTTCAAGCCCTGTCCAGCCTGGCCTTGGACACTGCCAGGGAAGGGGCAGCAATGGGGGACAGTAAGAGAAGGGATTTTCTGTCCCAAGGAGAACACCCTGGGATAGCAGGGAATGAGTCCTGCCAAGCTTGTGTGGAGCACTGGGAATTCAGAGTGACTCTGAACAATCAGGATTAGAGGCAGGCCTTAAACTGTCCCAGCCCCATAAACCCAGGGATGTTTTGTCACAGATGAGACCAACAGGTAACAGAGGACTGATTGTCTCAGCATTCTGCCTGCCTGAACTGTGAGAATTGCTGCTGGGCAATGAGAGGAGAATGTTTCAGCTGCAGTGGCTCAAGCAATGAGGGTAATTTCCTATGAATGGTGTCTGGAGAGGCAGGACCTGCCTGACATCACTGGGAGGGCAGTCCCCAGCTCCAGCTCAGCTCCCTGGTTGCTTTTCAGCTCTGAGTGATGCTGTGTGTCTGGCACAGCTGGCCAGACCCTGTGTTTGCTCAGGGCAGGCTCTGGAAGGAGAGGAGGTGTCAGACTCTGTAAACCTTGATCTGACTGGGTGGAATTTTCCTGCCTCGGGTAACTGATGGACTGAACCTCTCTGAAGCATCTTGGGGTGGCTGAAAATCCCCAGGCACACACAGACCAGGACGTGCAGCCCTTTGGTAAATGTCATCCTGGAGTGGTGCAGAGGGAGCTGTGTAACAGTGTGAGAGCTGCCTGGAGATGGGAAATCAGCCATGTAGCAGCTTCCCCATCATCCCAGGGAGCAAGACTGAGTCATTAGCTTGCTGCTGTTGTACTAGCCAGACAATTTATTGTTAAATGCTTGTCTGTAAAGAAAAATCTGCTTTTTCTGGGAGCTCTCGATAGCACTGACATTTACTCAGAGTAAATCTAACAGGGATTGGCTCAGAACACTAGAGCTTGACAGACATGACATTTGCTGCTGCCATACTTTAACCAATATTGTGATGATAAGGTCTTGGCTATCCAATGGAATTGATGAAATACAATTTTAAACCTAATGGATAGTCTATTTACCTTTACACTAAGCTGTAAGAAGAAATAAATTAAGGATCTTTTCATGCTTCTTGGTATACACTGAAAAAAACCTCATGAATTAAATTTACCCTTATTTCCATCGTCTCCAGACATTAAAGTACAAGTTAGAGGATTTTTTTCTGTCTTTTTTTGGAGTTTGCAAGTCTGTTTCCAGCAGCCCTGCCAGAGTGCAGATTACACACG
Organism: Polioptila caerulea; assembly: GCA_013397295.1. Lineage (NCBI taxonomy): Eukaryota > Metazoa > Chordata > Aves > Passeriformes > Certhiidae > Polioptila > Polioptila caerulea. The sequence continues at coordinate 285 of VYXF01004785.1, read as the reverse complement.
ATCTTTAAATACTGTATGATGGCATCATACTGGAAACCACGCAGTGGAAAATAAGGAGGTGATTGGTGACAGCCAGCATGACTTCACTGAGGGACAGCCCTGCCTGTGACAGAGTTACAGCATTGGTGGGTGAGGGACGAGTGGCAGGCGTCATCCAGCTGCACTGGTGCGAAGTTTTGTCTCTTCCCACACTGTGTCCTTGGCTCTGAACGGGGTGGAGGTGGCCCTTGGGGCACAGGGGGAGAATGGAATTGATGTCTGTCACTGGCTGGATGTCTCAGTTTG
>VYXF01004784.1:133859-146860 GCA_013397295.1 Polioptila caerulea | reverse complement strand
ATTTTTTGAGGTTTAAGGGGAAGAGATGGCAAGAGATGCATTGCTATCAAGGCCAGGGAAAGACAAAAGCAGGGGCTCAGCATGGCCTGTGCATGATGACACAGGAGCTGAGTTCTTGTGTGACTTGGAGCAAGATCTGTCTGAGCTGGATTTTTGTTTTCCACATCCCTGGAAAGGAATTATTGATGTTTTCCCTTGCAAGGCTGTTTTCAGGCTTCTTGGATAAAAGTGTTGTAGGGCCTAATTATGGCACAGAAGCCCTTGTAGCTCTGGGGTTGGGCATTGGTGCCACTCGTGAGGGATGGTGAGAGCTGAAGAAAAAGCTGGGTTTGATGGTGCTCTGAGCTCCTCGAGTGCCTTACTCAGTCCTAGCAAAGGCAGAGGGGCAGTGAACCGACATCTTCTGTCGTGTGGATCCTGGTGTTTTGAGTTCCTGCCTATTCCAGCAGTCATCATCCGAGGAATTGGATAGTGGGAGGATCTGAATGGGTTCCATTGCCATTCTGGTTGTTGTTGTTGGTACACCCGGGTTCATTTTTCCTGTTGTATTCCTGTGTGTAGCCACAGCCTGCCTGTTCCTGCATTCCTGGTGGGGAATTTACCATTTCCCATCCTATTTAAGGTAGCTTTTTTACCTTCCTTTTAGTGTTTTCCTTAAACAATATTTTGGATTATTATTGTATTTTATATGAGGAAGGGCTGCAATAGGTGTAATTTATTTTAAATACTCAAATTCTCTTTAAATTTCCTATTTTCTTGGCAAAGGGGATCCTGGAGCTTTGTCTGCCAGGAGAGGAAATGTTTATTTCATTTACTTGCTTCTGGTTATAAATCTATTTTTTAAATCTATTGCTGATTTTAGTTGTATTTAAGTGAAGAATCTCAGCTTGCTGATTTAAAACATTTGATTGTAAACCTGTTTTGTTGTTTTGAATTGTGCTTTTGTTCTGCTAAAAGAAATTTCTACTCCTTGCTTGGTTCAATATCAGTCGTACACTGCTGTCCTTTCATTAAAATTAGAACTCCTTTATTTTGGCCACTGCTTCTGTGCACACTTATTTAAGCAATGGCATCGAATTAGTAATTGGGGAGTCTTTGTTTAATTTTTTATTGTGTAGGAAACAAAGAATGAAACATTTCAGTGGTGATGGGTGCTAGGAACTATTGTCAAACTTCCCTTGGAAACTGGAAATCAGATTAATCCAGCGTGGGGTGCACAAGTGTTTGTGTTCATAGAACAACTTTCCACTTGATGAATTCCTGAGAAAAGCAGCAGCCTTCTCCCACAACAGACTGGGATGGCAGCAGCAGGATTGTTCTGACTGGTGTTTTCCGAGAATCCAGGATGGTTTGGCTTGGAAGGCACCTTAAAGCTCATTTCATTCCATCCCTGCCATGGGCAGGGACACCTCCCACTGTCCCAGGCTGCTCCAAGCCCTGTCCAACCTGGCTTTGGACACTGCCAGGGCTCCAGGGGCAGCCACAGCTGCTCTGGGCACCCTGTGCCAGGGCCTGCCCGCCCTCCCAGCCAGGAATTCCTGCCCAAAATCCCATCTAACCCTGCCCCCTGGCAGGAAGCCATTCCCTGTGTCCTGTCCCTCCGTCCCTTGTGCAAAGTCCCTCTTTTGGACTGCTTTGGAAAGTTGAAGGTGTGAAACTGCCTCAGCTTGTTTGGTGTGGAAGATAAAACATCAAATCACTCACATGAACGATTTTGTTTTTCCCCCTTTTTCTATGAAGTGCTCTCTTGGTGCTCGGATTTTGTCACAGCCATTTTGCATCCCCAAATCCGTGTGTACCCACCTGAAGGGCTTTTCTCAGGCTGTGTGAGTGGAGCAGGACAGAGCAGGGCTGAGGTCAGGAGTACCAGGCCTTGTAAAAACATTTTCAGCGTCTCTTTGTAGGGATCTGTTTGTCTTGTGATCCATCAAAACCCAGCTGGGGAATTTGTCCGGGCTGATGGCTCGTTTCCTCCTTGGAGAGACCTTCAAAGGCTGCCATACAAGCAGTTGACATTCTTCTTCACAGACACATGGTTGTTCCAGGAGGTTCATTAATGCAACGCTGCCTTCAAGCTCTTTGGAAATTTAAGGGTCTCATTCTCTCCTTTACACCAGTGTGGAACCGGGCAGGAATGGTAATGACTCGAGCTTTTGTAGTCTGTGTACAAAAAGGGAGATTGAACTTGATGGGTTCGGTGGGAATTAAGATCAGAAGGGAATATTAGATCATCTATGCTAATTGTGAGTAAATTAGACGGTGCAAATTCTGAGCAGGGAACTAAATGCACGCTGTGAGTCCTTAGGGGTGAACTCCTCACAAGGAGCTGCTGGGTGAGAAGAGGGTGTTAATTGCTGAGGCCGCTCTGATGGGGCATAGCTGATGTTCACTTGGGCATGGTCCATGCAGCAGACAGACAGGGAATGGCATCCCTGCCTCCCTGGATTCCATCTGATCCCTGGGCAGAGGCTCCTGCAAGAGCTCACTCTGCTGCTGCTCTGTCACCTTTGTAGCTGCTGGCAGGAGCTGCAGGCTGGGCTTAGATTGGCTTTAGTCTCCTCCTTGCCACAACCAAGTCTGGCTTCCTCACGTGGTTTTCCTAAGTTCTGTGCCACCTGCAGTTTGGGGCATTAAAGAGTTCTCTTGTCTGGCCAGCCAGAGCCTTGCACTGCCCAAAGGGGCTCCAAGAGAGCTGGAGAGGGTCTTGGGGCAAGGGATGGAGGCACAGGACAGGGGGAATCACTTCCCACTGTGAGCAGGCATGGCTAGGTGGGATATTGGGAAGGAATTCCACCCTGTGAGGGTGGGCAGGCCCTGGCACAGGGTGTCCAGAGCAGTTTTGGCTGTCCCTGGATCCCTGGCAGTGTCCAAGGCCAGGTTGGAGTTCTGACAGTCTTTAGGGTCCCTTCCAGCCCGGACCATCCTGTGATTCCTCTGAACATCAGCCTGTGTTGTTACTCAAGTAATCCATGGTGCTTTGGGACAAGACCAGCCCAAGTGGCAGCCCTGTTTTCCTTGTTTCTGGCTGCCAGCTGGATGTGGAGTCATTAATTGCTGTCCTTTGAGCACAGTGATCCATATTGCTTTAAACCCCTTTAGACATGTATGTTGGATTGTAATTATTGCCTTAATATGTAACTGCAAGGTTTTGATAGACTTGGTCAGAGCCTCCAGAAAGGGAAATAGTGTAAAATGGATTTACATGTTCCAAGATCAAGAGGGACTGACATAATCCTCTATTTGGATGAAGGACCCTCCTGAAGCTTGGAACTGAGCTTTTTTTTTTTGGTCTTTTGGAAACAATTAATATTCAAGTGAAGATATTGAGTCCAAGATTTATTAAATCCTGATGGATCCTTCTGATGTGCGCTTGGAAAGCTCTTCTATGCTGGCCTGGCCTTTCATCTACTCAGTGTTCAGATGCTTCTATTTTATCTATTTCTGAACTTCCAGAACTCCAGAAAGCCTTTTGGCCCAATTTAATATGGAATAAAGCAAAAAGCATGGTTTGATTCCAGACCAAGTCGGTCAGGCAACAGTTAGATAAGTATAATTAGACTTGTAATTGGAATGCGTTGTAGACAATTAGTTTTTGTAAATGTGTGTAATTTAATCCCAAGTAAAGGGTCAGGAGGACCTTGCTGTGAAAGAGGTTAAGGAGTACCATGTATAATTTCCAGGCCATCTGATGCTCATGTCTGACACAGCTGGAGAGGAGCATGTCCATCCTTCCAATGGTAGCAAAACCGAGGTGAGTCAGGGCTTCTGCTCTGCCTTTGTCTCCCAGCATCCACTCAGGAACAGCCCTCATAAATCCACGGGGGATGCTGTAGCAGCAGTGATTTATGAAAAACCCCATAAAAACCCCAAGTCTGTGAGGTAACAAGACCCACTCTGTGGGAGTCCATTCAGCTTTTAGGGAAGCCCCTGAGGGATGGGATCCGATCTCATCCCGAGCCCGTGCCCTCCGTGGCGAAGGGCTGCAGGATCTCACCCACACGGTTACGCAGCAGCACTCGGGATGTTTTCCTTCCTGCAATCCTTTTGTCAGCAAAGGGGCAGCCCTTCAGCCCCCAGGGTCAGCCCAGGAGAAGGGCCTGCTTCCCAGACATGTGGTACTCATTTGCCTGGAATTTTGGACACCACTTCCTCCAACCCGGCGCAGCTGCGAGTTGCCCTCTGCTCTTGGTTTCGGGGTAACATTGGATGGGAAGGGAGGAATGCCCCAACTACTGCCTGGAATCTCCCAACACAGCTTGCATGGAATACATTCCCAGGATTTCACAGGTCCTGCTTCGTTGTGGTTGGCCTTGGTGGCTTTAGGGGAAGGGCCCCAGTGTGTCAGAGTCCCCGGGAAGGGCTCGGTGGTGCTGGTGACCGGCCACCCCCGGGCTTTGCCGGAGTTCTCCGGGTTATCTACGGCTCACGGGCTGCACTGTGTGTGACCCAGGTTCTGTGGGCACAGATCTTGGGGCTGGGGGTGGATTCCCCGGGAGGAGTCAGCCAAGGGGACTCCCAGCCACAGCAAATGCAAAGGCTGGAGAGCAGGTTCTGGTTTCTTGCCTTCTGCTGTAATAGCAGGAGCAGTGTAACCGTGTGATTAACAGCGAGAGTCCAAGAGTAGCAGGCTAATAAATACTGGGAATTCAAAGGAAACCTCAGCTCCTGGCAATTACAGAGTTTGTGCAGCAGAGAGATGGAGCTTCTGACTCCAGTGTTATTTGTGACCTACTTGGAACTGAAATGTTGCGAGAGACTGTTTGTTTAATACTCAATTGCTATTTTTTTTAAAGTTATACTGTATTCGGGTTAAGTGCAATCCTTTGAACACAGACTGATAGATAAACATTCTCCTCAGAAAATTCCATCAGTTCTTGTTGTCTTAATTTTCACTGCCAGCAAGTGCTCAATGTGCTCCTTCTTTTTCCATTGCAAAACCCCCGCCCCAAACCTCTATAACCTTTCCAATCATGTATCCAATATTTTATAGAGCAATCACAAAGGGTAGTAAATTGAGTAAAACATACTATCCTTGGCAGGATTTCCCTTATGACTAAATCCAATATGAACAAAGAGGACAAGGGCAAATAACTTCACTTATTCAGGTCATTTTTCATAAGAATCATAAAAATTAGATAGAAAAGGCCTATTAGATTATCTCTGCTCTCTCCCATTTTGCCAGTTCTGGATTGTTCTCTACAGTAACCTTGTGAAATTTTACTTGTCCAAATGGAAGAAAGATAATTTTCCTGCTGGTTATTTTTTCTTTTTTTTTTTTGGGGGGTGGAAGAGGATGGATGGTTTTTCCATCAGGGCTAGAAAATACTTCTTGTGCTTCTACAAGGCTCATTTTTAATTTCCACAACTGTCTCCTCTTCAGCAGTTTTATGTTCTTCTTTTTGGGCACCGTGATCTTATCGTGAGGCGTTTCCCAAGCTTGGGCCCATGTTTTTAATTCCACCCCATTATTCCAGTTGTTCAAGTATTGGAATAACCCTCAGGCCATGTGTAACAATTTCACCCCATTGTGTTTCTGCCCTTCAAGTGCTTGCCAGGATTAATGTACCAACAACAACAGATTGTTCTTGCTGTATGGTGGGAAATGTTCATAAATGCTCTTCAGACTAAAATAATTTAAAATCCTCTTCAAAAAAAATGTTCACCCCCAAGAGAACTGCCAGGGAAGTATATATAAGATGACTTAAACCACCCAAAACAATATAAACAAAGCCTCTTACAAAGGTAAAGGACCATGAAGAGTTGGAGAGGAGGTGTCAGTGTGGCAGGTCTGGAGCTTGTGTTTAACTCCACACGTGTGGTTTAATTGCTGAGCTGAGCCTCTCACAAGCTGAAGAAAGCAGTGGAATGTTTCTGACATTGGTTGCTCTCAAGTGAAGTTGTATCAGCATCCAAAAAATGTTAAAATGAGTATGGGTTTGGAAGGAGTTAATGTTTAAGGAGTGTGTGTGCTTACCTGCTGCTGAAAGGTCACTGAGTAAATTCTTCCATGATCCCAGTGTTGTGGGGGTGCTGCTGAAATGAGAGATCTTGTTCTGTTTCCAAAAAAAAAAAAAATGTAGCTTGGGGCTCTGGAGCAAATGGGGATGTGTCTCATGTTGCTGGGAAATAGGAAATCATTGAATCATATCACGGAATCCCAGAATGGTTTGGGTTGGGAGGGGCCTTAAAGCCCATCCAGTGCCACAGGGCAGGGACACCTCCCACTGTCCCAGGCTGCTCCAAGCCCTGTCCATCCTGGCCTTGGACACTGCCAGGGATCCAGGGGCAGCCACAGCTTCGCTGGGCACCCTGAGCCAGAGCCTCCACCCCCTCATAGCCAAGAATTCCCTCCCAATATCCCATCTAATAACCCTGCCCTCTGGCACTTTAAAGCCATTCCCTGTGTCCTGTCCTTCCAGGCCCTTGGAAATTGTCTCTCTCCATCTTTCTTATTGGCTCTTCCAGGCACTCCAAGGCCACACTTAGGGGGCTGGAAGTGCACATGGCCATGGCCTGCCCACCTTTTCACCTCCCAGCACCCCCAAATTCTTCCTCACAGGGCTCTGCTCAATGGCTTCTTCTCCCAGTTGGTTCTTGTACCCCAACGCGGCGCAGCGCTTGGCCTTGTTGAACCTCATGATTCCCTTGAATCTCCTGCTTCTCAAGCTTGTCTAGGTCCCTCTGGATGGCCCTGTCCTTCAGGAGTGTGCCCTGCCCTGCTCAGCTTGCGGCAGTAAAATGGTTTGGCACGCTGTTGGAGCTGTGCCATGGATCCTGTGCCAGCAGGTCTGGGACCACACACGTGTGTGTGTCATCATCACCTCTTCAGCACCTCCAGAGTGAACTGCTAGGAGTGGAATTTTGGAGGGAAAAGAGGGGAAAGGAATGTGGCCAGCTCAGTCAGGGGGGATTTCATGTGCCTTAGTCTGTTCTCACCCTAAAGGAGTCTCAGCATCCAGGACTTGGACCTGCCCAGCATCTGCTGGGTTCCTGAATTCCTGCAGACTCCTGGGTGACGTTAGGGAAATCAGGCGAGTCTATAATTCATGAACGGGAGATACATTGAATGTGACAGGGAAAACAAAGAGAAATTAGGATCCACAGAATGAGTGCTTGTGACAGCAGCTGAGGGTTCTTGGAAGCTGGTTGTGGATCTTAGTGGGACTGATGTGCTGCCATAATAAAGGGAGATAAACCTGTAATAGATAAGAAGGTGGTTTTTTTCGTGAATTGGTTTTTGATACATGTATTTGGCTATATTTTAGTTTAAAAAATAGGGTCTTCTGCTCAGACATATAGGAAAAGAAGGTTTTATGCTTAACAACATCCATAACAGCCCTTCTTCTGTCTCTGGGGCCACAGCTCATGCCACTCCTGGGCATCCTGCATCCTGATCCCTGTGTGGGAACACAGATCTGAGGGATGCTGTCCCTGGTCTCTGTGGCTCTTGCATTGTGAAGTTTGTCTGCCTTTTAAAGTGGAAGGGGGGACTGCAGTCTGTGGCAACACACAGGGATTTTTACTTAAAATACTCTTGTTTTGGGAGAGTGGTTTCACTGTGAAATAAAACTGGCATCCTTTTGCCCTGTTCTCCATGAAATGCATGGATGGGAGGGTGGCCATGTACAGACTTGCTGTACATTAATTTTGTTTGTAAAAGCTCTGTAATTATACAGCTCTCCTGCCAATTTGGCACAGGCAGACAAGTAAAATCCCAAGCGGAATGCTCTCCCCATGAAAAGTCTTTCTATAGGGTTTTTTCCTCCCTTAGCTTGAACATAATACCCTGATTGGCAAACGATTTAAAAAATGAATTGCAGGGCTTCCAGCGTGAAATGATTGGCTCCACAGGAGTTATGGCTTTTGCATACGTGGGGGAAAAATCCAACTGTGCCGCCGAGATCCGCTGGGATGTCCTCTTGGAGAGCCTGCTAGGCTGCAGTGACCTGGAATGCATCCAGCTGGTGCGTCACCTCTGCTACCAGCGCTGCATTTCTTCAGCTTTTCACTCCATTCCTGCTCTCAGTGGCAGCTGTTTGATTCTTCTGCCAGAGATAGCTTCGGGAGGGGAAAAAAAACAAAAAGAGAGAGAGAACTGCAAATAGAGGAATTGTTTGGAATATTGGGTCTAAACATAGATGATGGTGATGGCTGGTTCCATTTTTAGCGTCCTAAAGAAAGGAGCCTTAACCAGCAGTGACATCTGTGTGTCGGCTGCCTCCTCACAGGTTGTGAGGGCCGGGGTCAGCTTCAGCCAAGTTTTGCTTCAGGTTCTGGTGTCTGGTTTGACTTTGGGGCTTTTTGACTTTTTCTTTTTGGCCACGTGGCTGCAGGGCAAGGGAGGGAGAGGGGCTCGTGCAGGGCAGGGGAGCTGGAGCAGTGAGGGCCTTGCTATAAGAGCAGAGAATCAAAAGCGCGGCCAAACGAGGCCGCAGCCGCTCGCCCCCTCAGGGAGTGGCCTACCCGCCCTGCCTCACCAGGAGATGGCCTCTCCTGCTCTCCTCCCACCTCTCCTGGCTGCTGCCACCACCATTTGTGGGTCACCAAGGCTTAAGGGAGCGTTTTTGGCCGTGTTCTTCGGAGCTTAGCCGAGCTTAAGGCGGCCGTGAGAGTGAGGGCCGGCGTGAGGGCCGGCTGAGGGGCGAGCGGCTCCGGCGGCCCACAAAGCCGCTTTGCCGCAAGGAGCAGGATTATCCGGCCGCCTGGGAGAGCAGTGCCAGCCAAGTGGGCATGGAAGTGTCTCTGGGAGGAGGAGCAGCACCTCAGCATCACCCTCAGTGCCTGAGCAAAGGTGAGGTATTGAGCTTTTCAGCCCGGGCCCTCAGGGATTCCCTCCCGCTTTAGGATCCGACAGGCCCGCCCGGTCGGATGGGGCCTGCAGGGATCACCCAGGGCGCCTGGCTGGCCAAATTCACATTCAGCATTTTCTTAAGGGCATTGTCCAGGGGCTGCTGGCAGGCTTGAGGTACCTCTGCAGGAAGCCACTTGCAGCATTTGACCACCCTCTTGGTAAAGAAATAGTTCCCAATGTCCAGCCTCAAGTGGCCAGTGGGACCGTCCTCCCTTGCCCGGCTCTTGGGTGCATCCCAGGCTGTGGTTTGCCCTCCCTGCTGGCTCCAGCTGACCAGCACCCCCAATTCCTGTCTGAAAAGCCCCTCTGCAGCCACTCCTCTCTACAGATTTGGGTGGATTTGTCCAAACATCTGCTGGCCCATGGCCACGTTCTGCTGGGCAGGCCTTGTGGCCTTGCGGCCTTGCCTTGTGGGAAAACAGCTAGGCCCCGTCTCTGGGAATTGTACCAGCTTGGAGAATAAAAGCTGTGGCATTAGTTTTGGAGAGGACTTTTCCCTGTTTGGGATGTGGCAGAAATGTTTTAGGGTTTTGTGATGGGGAAATTGTCTGGCTGCAGAGCTCTTTAAGACGCCCTCCCAGAGTCTGTGGGGAGCACTCGGCTGAGGGAAGTAAACTGGTGACCTGGAAAAAGAAAATGAAGGAAACAAGCTTAGTCTGCCCGACAGGGAATGCCATCCTGGGATTTCTCTTGATTCCTGTCAAAGCAGCAGCCTGAAAGACTTTATGCAGAGAAAAAAATGTGGTTTGTAATTGGAGAGAAAAAAATACATGCTTTTGAGACATATATGTATATGTATGTAAGAAATATAGATTGGTTCCTGGATGGAGCCTCTGGGAGTGCTTTGGAGAGGCTACTCTGCGTGATATCCTTTATTTAGCAACTGTCATGGCCATTTGTAGGATCTGTAGTGATAGAACCTGTCCTGGGAAATGTCTGAAATCCAGAATCATGAAATATTTAGTGGACCGTTCACTGCTAATGGGCTCCAGCCCTGCGCCAGCACCGCAGGATCAGTAACAAAAGGCTCTGTGTGCCAGTGCCAAGCTGCCTGAGACTGTTCTGAGTTTGTTCAAGTCTTATTTCAGGTTTTATCAAAAGCAAAATCTGAGTCCAGCAAGGCAGGGTTTGGTTGGTTGAAACCAGCGAAAGCTTGTTTTATTTTCCTTGCTCAGAGGAAACCTGGGATATGTCATGTGTGGCATACACAGAAGTGAGTTATTTTTTTTCAGCAGTAGATAAATTGATGTGAGAAAAAATATACAGTATTGATTTTCCTTTTCCTGTGGCTTTTGAGAGGTTGTTAATGCAGCAAGTACACAAGAGCACTCATATGTCTGTCTGCACAGTAATCGCTAATAAATTGACTTTCTTAAAAACAATTTTTAGTCTGTAGTTTCAGTGACTTGATTTGTGGAGTAGATGATATCTCCTGGCACATAATTACTCATTTTTGGGCCGTGTAAAAGGGGGGAGGATAAATTTTCCTGCATTATCTGTACCACTGAACATCTCTCCTATTACTCATACAAGTTTTTTCTCTGTGTCTTCTTCCCTACTGTAGCTGAGTAAAGAGGTTTTTAAAGATCTGAGGCTTTTTTCTCTGTTAAAATTTACAGTACAGACGCTTTCTAGAACTAATTCTTGTGCATTCTGAAGCAGCAGAGGTCATGATTGTGGCAAGGACAATGATTTATGCTCAGGGGCCCAACAATTCGTTTCCCTCCGTGTCTCCAGAGGGACTGCAGAGAACTTGTTTTCCTTTGGGAAAGCCCCCCAGACGTGCAGTAGGACCCGTGGTGATAATCACATGAACAGCACAGCGAGAGCAGTTTGATACCAGGTGACAGAATGTGACATGCAGGGCCCTGGCAGTGGGGTGGCAGTGGCAGTGATGCTCTGAGGATGGCAGCGGGCAGGAGCTGGCCCATGAGGGGTTGGCCCGTGCTTGGGGAGTTGTGCTTGCCCAGAGGCAGCACTTCAGGTCCTGGTGCAGAGATGGGCACGTGCTGGTGCTTGGCAGTCCCTGGTGTTCGTGGACACCTCTGTGTTGCTCTTTGTTCCTGCTCTTCTGGGCCTGCAGTCAACATTTGGTGGTCATTAATATTTTCTTCCCGTTACCCAGGGCAGGATTGCTTTGTATGCAGTTTCTCCTGGATGTGCTCTACACAGTCAGTGTTATCTGGGATTTGTTGTCCCAGAGGTTTTGTCCTAAAGCCTTGTAGGTGGCCCTGGTGGCACAGGGACCATGCTGTCGCTGTTGGGAGAAGAGACAGACATTGATTTTGTTGCTCTGAGGTGATTTATTCCCAGTAACTCTGTCTTGGCAGTCATGTGGTGATCTCAGTTCTCAGGACAGTGATCCTTCAGTATCGTTCCTGACAGGGTTTTCCTGATTATTCCTTTGGCCTTTGCTGTTGTTCTAAGGTCCCTCTTGTTTTTAGCCACTTTTCTTTGGTTTTTGGTCTCTCAAGGCCCTGCAAATCACAGATCTCCACTCCAAAACCTTTCTGTGGAGGAACAGTCAGTCTGTGAAGGAACACTGACTGCATTGTGAGGTACCAGGTGAAATTTAGGACTTGTAATTCCTGCACATTCACAGCATTGCTTCCCCCCCCACTTTATGTCCTGTTTAGAGTGCAAATGGTTTCTGCAGGAGGGCCGTGGACATCTGTGTGCTTGGCTGTTTATTGCAGAAGGCTTTTAGTGGGTCAGGGAAGCACACGGAGGGGAGCTTTTGCAGGGGCCTGTGAGATGATTTTGCTTAGCCTTGTTTCAGCACTTCTTGCACAAACCTCTGCTCCCTCCCAGCTGTGCCAGCAAAAGCAGAGTCAGGCTCAGCTAAACTCCAATACAGCACAGGGGCACGTGGAATTTGCCTTTCTGCAGAGGTGCTTAATTACCAGAGGGCTGCTTTATTACAGGAGGTGGTGATGGAATNCTCAGCTAAACTCCAATACAGCACGGGGGCACATGGAATTTGCATTTGTGCAGAGGTGCTTAATTACCAACAGCCCTCGTCCTGCCACAGTACTCCTGGTAGCTCCCTGACTGCTCCCAGTAGGGAGCTGGGCAGCTTTGAGGGTGGATGTTGTTCCCTTAGGTTTAGGAAGGTTTTCCACGTGCCTGGGAGTGGTGTGCTGTGAGATGGATGAGTAAAGGCCAGTGGTTTGATGTTCCCAGAGGGCTGCTTATTACAGGAGGTGATGATGGAATCCCAGAGTATCCTGAGGTGGAAGGGACCCACAAGGGTCCTTGTGTCTGAATCCTGGCCATGCTCAGGACAAGCCCGAGGATCCCACGGTGAATCCCACCCCAAGGATGTGAGTGACCCCTCCCTGAGGGTTCACAGTGAGACCAACACCTCTAAACTCTCAAGGATTTGGTAGGTGGGGTAGCGTGCACCATCTCTAAACCCATGGATGAACTGGAAGGAAAGCTTGTGGTGAGACAGGAAAAACAACCCCCAAACCTGAGCTATAGCCTGAGGAAACATGGGAATCCCCATTAGAAAGATTTAGATTAGAAAGCACATCTGCCAGGAGTTTGGCTCTTTGAATTCCATCAGGGAAGTCCCACTTGCTATTTTCTTCTAAAGATAAAAAAAACCCAAAACAAAACCAATACAAAAAAGCCCCCCCAAAACCCACCCTGGAAATACATTGCATGTCTGTATTATTTATATGCCTAGATCTGGACATCCTCTTGCAGTGCATCCATATCCTCTCAGGAGATGGTCCCAGGATATTCCAGGTCCTACCTTGGACATGCAAGCCTTAGATCCAACCTGGAGATTGCCAGAAAATCGTGTTTTCTACTGAAATACAGATATCCCCTTCTCACCCCCTCAAGAAACACTATAAAGCCTGCTTGGAGGAGTGAAAGTGCAGTACAACATTTAGTGATAAATTGAAGATTTCCAAGCTCTGTTGACTTAGAGCATCTGTTAGTGAAACACGTCTGCTCTGCAGACAGTTTTTGTACTTGTGCTGTGCAAGCACATTTCAAACAAGCACAGCAAATGTGCTGCTGAGAACAATCCAGCCATGCTGCTTGGGTCATTTAGATGACTTAATAGGTCTTTTCTTTTTCCTTGCTATCTGTATTAAATCAGTGATTCATATAAATTATGCCAAAGGGAGTTAATTGT
>VYXF01004784.1:73198-133496 GCA_013397295.1 Polioptila caerulea | reverse complement strand
TGCTCCTCAGGGGCTGGAGCTTGATTGTGGCTTTTCTGGCTTTTCAAAGGTTGGACTTGGTGATCTTGGCTGTCTTTTCCAGCCTTAAGGATTCTGTGATTCTCAGAGGGAAGGTTCCAAGCCAAGCTCAGGTGCTGGCTGCCCTTTGCTTTGGAGTATTTCTCACTGTAGCCAGTGGAGAGGCAAAAGAGGGTCTGTCACGTGTTACTGAATTTTGATGTGCATTCTGCACTAAATCTGACATGGCCCTTTGCTGGAGAAGCTGCATTTTTCATGGAAGAAGGTAATACAATGAGAAGGTCATGGAATCATGGAATGGCTTGGGTTGGAAGGGACCTTACAGCCCATCCATTCCCACCCCTGCCATGGCAGGGACAGCTCCCACTGTCTCAGGCTGCTCCAAGCCCCATCCAGCCTGGCCTTAGGCACTGCCAGGGATCCAGGGGCAGCCACAGCTGGTCTGGGCACCCTGTGCCAGGGCCTGCCACCCTCCCAGGGAACAATTCCTTCGCAATATCCGATCCAGCCCTGCCCTCTGGCACTGGGAAGCCATTCCCCCTTGTTGGATAATGTGAGAGGTGAAACACTGCCTGTTGTATGAAGGGGAATGGAAAAAGGTACATTTGGAGGAATTGTTTGGAGCGAAATCCGGGTTTTTTTGTGCGAGGAAAAGTCGTTTTCAAAGAGGAGTCAGCACGGGGAACTAAAATACAGGAGTGTGTGGGATATGTAGGTCTAGGGCAGGATGGAGGAGGACAGCACCAGGGAGATGTTGGCAGAGAACAGTGTTGGGAACGAGGAGGTGGATTTGTTGGAGCCAGTGGGAAAGTTCAGGAGCACCACAACACACCAGGAACCTGGGAAATGGCAATGCCGGAAATGAGGAACTGCACACTCTGCTGTGACTAAATCATTAATAAGGGACCATTTCTGGCCTGCTTGGTGACCTGACCCAGCTGCAGGAACAAAATGTGTGGGGTAAGGATTAACATGCCTTAGGCAAGGTCCGTGCTGGGATTGGAACAGGAAACGATTAAAGTCCTTGGCAAAAGCTGGAGGCAAGCTTGTTATTTTGCTCTAATATTATCAGGAATTGGTAAAATCCATGTGCAGTGTTCAGGAGGGTGAAGCAGTTGAGCGTTGGGGGGCTCTCCCCCTGTGATCTCTTTAAAAACTGGGGAATATCACTCTAAATTTTGGTGAGTTTTCCACCAGCACTGTAATACCTGTCCCTGAGTGGCATAGGAATTAAGTGAGCAAAAATTAAGTCTGCAGTGACAGAAATTGCCAGTGACTGCTAAAGGAAGGAGAGATTGGGACTGCTTCAAACAAGTGCTTAATAAACCCCAGTGAAAGAAATGTTGACTTAACTCATTTTTAATTGCTTTTAAGCTCTTAAGTGAGTTTGTTAGTGAAAGTAATTAAAGGCCGTGAAAGATGGTGGGGAACTTTGGGAACACTTGTATGAAAAGGCAGTTACTCAGCTTAAAATAATTTTTATTGCTACCTAATCTGTCTGAATCGCTCAATTAATTCCTTAATGAAGTGTGGTTCAGCACAGGGATGCTGCTCAGGTATGGCAGAACTTGTGTGCTTTGGGCACAATGCAAGGCAAAACACCTGATAAAGAGTCAGTTGTGGCTTTGAGAAAGTTTATGGATAAATAAAACAAGACCAGTCAGTTTTGTGAAGCCCTTTTTTGACCAGAACTCCTTTTCTCAAGACGTACAGGAGAACTGGAATGGGTGAATTTTCTAGAGCTGAAAGGTTTCCTTGCAGAATCACAGTTTAAACAAGGGTTTTATCAGTGTGGCTCAGTTTTTCAGATGGAAATAACTCAGAGTGGTTTTTCAGATGGAAATAACTCCAGCAGGAAGTGTCTCTGTCAATACAACAATCTCCAAATTGATTTTGTTGTCATGTTTCCATTGAGGACAGTGGAGAAAAGATTTCAATGCTGCCTTTGAAATGTGTGGCTGCAGTGGAAAAACATCCTGAAGGGATCAAGGGCTGTTCTTAACCTGGAATTCAGGTTGAGAGAGAGAGCTCTGGCCCCTTAGGTGAGACCCCACCTGACCAGCAGCCCTGGGGATTCCATGGAACAGGACAGGGAGCTGCTGGAGAGAGCCCAGAGGAGGCACCAGGATGAGCAGAGGGCTGGAGCCAGGCTGGGAGAGCTGGGGGTGCTCCCCTGGAGAGGAGAAGGCTCCAGGGAGAGCCTTCAGGTGCTGGAAGGGGCTCTCAGTGCTTATTCTCTGTGCTCTCTTGGCTGCAGGATCTGTCTCCCCCAAACTCTGCTTCTCAGCATTGCACTGAGCTGGGTGATTGTGATATTCCAATGATTCTCAGTTTGGAGATGGAAGGAAAGGCATCCTCCAAAGATGGCCCTTGTCAATGGAACTGGATTATTAAACCAGACTAGAATGTACTGATGCTTTTCTTTTGCTTTTCTAAACACAGTGGAGTGCAAATCAGGAGTGAGGGCATTGATCTCCCCTGTGTCTTTCTCTGGATTACAAACTTTGCAGATGCGGGGCAGAGCGATATTTCTTGGCAAACGGGCACGTTTGAAAGACTGGCCTTGGAGAAATGAGTCTTTGGAATAGAGCTAAATATAAAAGCAGAGCAGCTCTCACTCTGTTTAAGTCTGTCTTATCTGCTGGTAGGAGTTCAGATTAGAGTGTCTGACTTAAATATCTTGAACCCACCCGTCCTGCTGCTGCGCCGACTCCCAGTTTGGCACCTGAGATCCAGGCCTTGACAGGAGCAGGGAGCCCAGTGCTGATATTTCAGTGGCTGTTGTCCTTTTCCTGCTCTTTGGCTCCAAAAGCAGCCCCTCCAGTTTTCCAGGGGATTAGACTCCTTTTTTTTTTCTGTTTTAATCAGTAGCTGTGAGTAAGTAAAAACGCGGATGGGATTTGCCGCCTCTCCTAAGCCCGCTCTGCCCTTCTGCCCTTCTGCTGGCATCCTCCGAGTGGGAAAGTGACTCTAAGGATACAGCAGGAGTGATGGCAAAGGGAGCTGTGGTCAGGGGTGACACTGAGGATCCTGACCTGTGTCACTTGCCTTTCTTGGGGGCCGAGCCAGCAGGATGTTCCTGCAGAAAGCACGATGCCCACCTTGGCCAGTTCCATGATTTCCTCGCTTTCCTTGCCTCTGGAGTTCTCACTTGGATTCTGCGTGTAAAAAACAAAGGAGGAGCTTGGGATGTTTAATCCTCTGGAGTTTGAAGAAGCATCCAGTTTTAGACACCTGGAGGTGTGTGTGTTGTTCCATGGAGTTTTCCCAGAGGGATGTTTTCCCATGGTGGGTGTGTGCTGAAGCACATGGCCCTTTTCACCCTCTTCCTTAAAAACTCCTTCCCCTCCAGACTGGCCAAAGCCAATGCTGGTGATTCCCAACAATTCCAGCTCTTCCAGCAGTCGCCCAAGACGAGTGCTGGAGATGGGTCTTTGGCAGGAGGAAGCTCAGGAGCTGCAAGCTGGGAGCCTTTTCCTGCTGAGCATCATC
This sequence comes from Polioptila caerulea, assembly GCA_013397295.1. Classification (NCBI taxonomy): domain Eukaryota; kingdom Metazoa; phylum Chordata; class Aves; order Passeriformes; family Certhiidae; genus Polioptila; species Polioptila caerulea. The sequence continues at coordinate 129,986 of VYXF01004784.1, read as the reverse complement.
AGTGTTTGGGGAGTCCAGAGATGAATTCCTGCTGAATTCCTCTCTTGCTCCATGCCTCTCCTGGCTGTGTCCTGTGTTTCCTGCCTCCAGGGAGAGGCTGTCCCTGGGAGCTTCCCTCCTGCTGTGCTGGGCTCCCTGGGCTGTGCCTGTCCAGCTCTCCCAGGGCCATGTGGGAACAGCCAGCCCAGGTTATGTTTAACCCAGATCCCTTTCCTAATCCAGGTCTTGGGACAGCTCCGGGCCAGTCCTGGTGGCACCAAGGCAAGTGCCAGTTTTTAAGGACAGGGAAGGTGGGAAGGTGCTTCCAGCCTGTGGTTTCCTGCAATGTTCTCTGCCTTCCACAATTATTTCTTTCCATGCCTTTATTTCCTGCTAGCTATTTGCACAGATGTTTTCACTTCCAGTTGCTCCAGGTGGATCTTTAATTTTTTATTTTTTTTTAAATGTGCCCTGAGCAGAATGGAATTCTCATCCATTCTGGATAATCTGTATATATTCATGAACATTTTTGCCCTGTTCTTCCAGAATTTCCATCCTGAGTGCATCAGACTCCAAGACAGATGTCTCTGGTATCCTCCCACCGCAGCCTTCACGATTGCCTTTAAATTCTGTCCCTTTAATTCCATCCCCTGGATGAGCAAAGGTGTCTGAACTCACCTTCACAGTGAACCTGCCAGGGCTTTTCCCAGTGTCCAAATAGATTCTCATTAATCCCTCTTTTGTAAGGCAGGGAAGGCTTGTGTTGGAGTGTTTTGCTTCGATTTCTTTGGGTTTTTTTAAAATAGAGGAAAAGGTCACACTGAGGCTGCTCTCACTGAAAGGTTTATTTTTATTTCTAAGACAACGGCTGCATATAATTTTTAATGCTGCACTTTCTGGAGGTTGACTGTTGGCACTAGTACAGTTAATAGTTCCTTCAATTAACAATCATCTTAGATAATGAAATTGTTTTCTTTTCATTACAAAGCCTTGTGTTGGTGGCTTAGAAACCCCGAGGTGCCTTACAATACATAACTTGCACAAGTGAAAATAATGATTCCAGAGTCAATTCCAGGAGAGGTTTGGGAAAATAGTTGAGAATGAGCTGTCAAGAAAGTGAACGTTGACTTTTGGGGAACTTTTCCCTTTCTGTTTTGTGGGGTTTGGTTATTCAGAGGGCTAAACCCAGAGTGTTGTGGAGCAGGATTTAACCCTGCAGAATGTCAGACATGTGCTGAATGTTTTTATCTTCATTTCATAAGCATGTGGAGTGTATTTTTATGCTACCACTATTTTATCAGACCCCTCTGCAATCTACCCAAGCAGGTGTTTTAATCACCACATCCTAATTAACTCAATCTACTTTACAATCCATCCACCCAGCTCCTACCACCAGAGTTCAATTCTGTGGAAAGAGGAATGAAAACAGTGGATTAAAAGAGAAATAGAGAAGAATCATTGTAATGAGATGGTCATGGAAGTGTAGCTACTAAAACAAAAAAGCTGGGTAAGAAAGATGAAGAGGGACTTCCTACAGGAGCTGGTAGTGACAGGACACAGGGAGTGGTTTCCCACTGCCACAGGGCAGGGTTAGCTGGGATATTGGGAGGGAATTCTTGCCTGGGAGGGTGGGGAGGCCCTGGCACAGGGTGCCCCACAGGCAGGGCTGTTTTTTTCTGTATTCTTGGTATTTTGCCTGTGTTAATCCCAGATCACCCTCTTGATGAACAAGGTTGTGCCACCAGGACTTCCCAGCGTTGTGCTGTTTGCCTAGATGTTCCAAATTAGTGCCTTCTCACAAATTCATTTGCTTTTTCTCGTTCTTGAATGAATGTCTTGGCCCTTCCACTCAAAGACACTGATTGGGTCTGATTGTTTTTCTGCAAATACGTCCAGATTTGGTCCATCCTGACTGTTCCCTGCTGGGTTTTGAGCCGTGGCAGAGGGCAGGGGAGGCTCAGCTCCGCTTCTCTCTGCAGCAGCAGCAGCCACTCACTCTGACCTGCCTGATTTTGTCTTCTGATCAGGGAAAACCAGCAAAGGAGCCAAAACAACTCCCAAAAGGGTTAATCTGTGGGAGGGTGGGGCAGTGCAAGCAGGTATTGATGCTGTTGCAGTTGAAGAAAGACGAAGCTCCAAGGTTAATGAGAGGTGGGGACTGTTCTTCTCCCTCTCTGTAGCAGCCAGAGCCGAACAAAAGGGGGAGTGTCTGGAGAATCCCTCGGCATCAAAGGCTGGGGCAGTGCTGTCCTGCTGCCAAATCCCAGAAACCCTCCGGGCATTCAGCACCTTCAGCAACGGCTACGGACTTCCTTGGGTTATCCAGAGCTGAGGGTGTGCAAATGGGATTCCAAAACGGGGACTTGGAGCAAACAGAGCTTTCAGAGCAGCTCTGCAGTGACACAGTGACGGCAAAGGTGTGGGGATTGAGGTGTGACAGCAGCACAGGGAGTGGCTGCTGATCCCGTGGTCGGTGCTGTGCCTGGTGCAGCAGGCAGGGCTTGCTTGCCCGAAATCCACGGGGGGAGCAAGATGGGAGGGAGGTGGTTTGCTCCCCCATTTGCTTGAACACTTATTTTCAGCTTCTCTCTTGCCACAAAAGGAGTAATTTGTTTAATTTTACCAAATGTTACCGAAGCTGTTGGAAGTGGAGCTGCAGCCCACGTCTTCTTAATAAATGAGTGTGTATATTCCTGGAAGGAAGTTAAAATGGGGCTGTGTTATATTTGGTACCTCCTGAAGCACTGGGGCTACTTTGAGTACAGAATGTGCTCAGAGAGAGACTAATTTGCCACTGCAGAGCTTGATGGGATGAGATTTGTCAAGTCCTTGTCTCTGCTGAAATTCACTCACGCTTTCCTCTCGCTCCCGAAGATATTTTAGGGTTCTGTCTTGGAACTGAAGGGCCATAAAAACAAGTCCAAAAGCCTGAAACCAGAATTAAATTCCAAGCAGTAAATATGCTTCTTATAATGTAGGAATACAGGAGTCAAGCACCCGTGGAAGCAACAAGTGGAGATGTTCCTGACCCATTTCCTTGAGTGTGCTCGTGCTCCTGCTAGCACCAGTGCTGGGATTGTTGGGACATTGGGGCACCAGCAGGGTGGGTTTTGACTTCTCTCCAAGGATGCCATCTCTGATGGCAGGTGGTGGCTTCCTGCAGGAGGCAGGAAAAAGAAAGGTTGGGTAAAAAGGAAGATTTTACAGTTTTCCGTTCATTTCCAAATCCATGCTGCCTCATTAGCTGGCTTGAAGGGTCTGGTGGTGAATTCTGCAGGGAAAGATGCACTCCCTAGAAAAACTTGAGTTGTTTTACTGGATTCCATGTTTTCTGCCTCCTGCTTTCTCCCACAGAGTGTTTTTTGAGCGAGTGTAAACTAATACAGCATCAGTGGTTAGAAACCATGAAAAAATATTTAATGTAAACCTTTTGGTACTGGGTTGATTAAAATAAACAACTGCTCCAAGGAGCTGGTCCTGCTTTGGGAACAGTAGGGTTTCTGTTCCTCCCTGTAATGCAGAAAGCATGTGGAGTGCCTTGAGAGCTTTTTTTGGGTGCTGCACTCATTTTGAGGGATTTCATTTTCAGTTCTCTGAGCTTTTGTGTCAGCTGGGAAGGGAGGATGTAGGAGTAAGATGCCAAACTCGGGCTAAAACCTGTTTAGTCCCAAATCCTGACAAATAGCTGGTAAACAAGTATTTAAATGAAAGCCTGGACTTTGTTTTCTCCCTCTGGAAAGCTGGGGAGGCCCTGGTCTTATTGCCAGCTCTGGTATCCCTCCCCTCACCCTTACCCTGCATCTCCAGCCCTCCTCCTTTTCCTGCCTGCATTTCCTACATGTCCCATTGCTCCTTCTGCTCCAGTGGAGGTGAAGACCACTCTGAGCTGGGAAGAGCTGTGTTTTCTTCCAGCACGTTTTCCACAGAGCCTCACGGGTGTTTTTTTCTCTCTCTGTCTGCCCTTGCTGCTGCAGAGCTCTGGAATGCTGTGAAGACTCCCTGCCCAGGCAGACTCCTCTCCGGATTCTCTCCATCCCAAGGAAGCTCGTGTCCAAGAGGTACCAGCTCATCCTGTCTTTGTGCCCTTCAGTTGTAGCACTTGGGTTTAGCTCCTCCTCCCAAAACCTTTCCCCTGCTCCCTCCAGACAGGAAAGCCTTGGAGGCAGTGGAGATTGATACGGTTTGGGCTCTTCTTTCTATTACATGAACTTTGGAACAGAAGCATTTTGCATTTTAAAATGGGAAGGGGTTTCTGGGTCAAGAAATGCATAAGCTGAAGCTCCAGCAGCACTCTGTGCCTGGTGGATTTTATTGTGTTGCTTTAGAAAGTTAATAAACACCAGGTCTTCAGCAGCCTGAGTAAAACACACAGTACTTACGTGCTGCTCCTATCAAGGATTGTGAGAGGGGTTCTTTTCTTAGTGTTTATTAGTCTTAATATCTTCCTATTAAATAATAGATTTTTGTTTTACATTGAAAAGGAGACTTGTGTTCATTAGCTGGGTCAAAACCCCCAGGTTGGCACAGACACCATTCCTGATATAAACTTCTGTCATTTGCCTGGAGACAGCAGAATTGTTTTCTAATAGTTTCTATTTCTTGGGAGAAGAAAGCTGGAAGCAATGTTTTCAAATTTCAACTTTGCAGTGTTGTCATTTGGTTGGAGCAGTTTCTATCTTCACTCCTAAATTTGGGTCTAGTGCCCAGCATGATGAGACCTGAGCAGGTCAAACCCTTTGAGCATGGACATATATAAATATCTATGTAAGAGAATTTACTGTTATAACAGTAGTAGAACAGGATCTACAGGGGCTGTGAAACAGGAACATACTCCCTCAGGAAATCCTTCTGGAAAGCACACTGGGAAAACGTCCCTGTGTGCCTGCCCTTCAGTTTTCCCTTAGGGATTCACACTTCCCCGTTGGGCAGGGAAGACACAGGGCTGCTTGAAGTGTCTGTCTGACCCCATCCAGCTGTTCTTGCGCAGGAATATGGAAAAGCCAGGCTTGGCTCCCTGGTTTTTTCCATTTTATATGTTTTGCTGCCCACTTAATGGCATGAACTTTAAATGTCAGCTGCACTGCGTCGGGATCAAACCTTTGGGCACACTCTGACCCTTATCCTCACAATAATTTAGCACTCCAGCCCAGCTTTGGGAAAAGCTGCCCTCAATCAATGCCTCCTCTTTGGGTACAGACAAAATCCAGGTATTTCTTCCTGTCCTGCCATCCTAGCTTAGGTGGGATGGGCCAGAAAATGCCAAGGATTTCAGTAAAGCTATTCCTGGCTTGTGCCAGCTTTGAGGCAGCAACAGTGATCCCCTGTCCATCTCCTGCTTCCCCTTTTTACCCTCTTCATGCTAGAAAAAAAAAGCATTAATTAAAAAAAAAAAAAGGGACTTTGATGCTGCTCCTGTCCCTTTTTTCTGTATGATTTCCCCCATTTGGGCTGTGCAGCTTTTTTGGGGTCTGAGAAGCAGAAATCCAGGGCTGTGGAAGGGGAGAGGCAGAGCCAGGGGTGGGTTTGATGGGTGGTGAGGTGGGAGAAGGGACACAAAGTAAGGCTGGAACCGATGGGGGATGCAGACATTAATTTGATGTTTCAAGTGGGAATGTGTGAAGTGTTGGCTTTGCATAAGAAAGCTCCTGCTCCAAGAGTTCCTGTCCAGTCCAGCTCCAGATTAAGAAGCTTTAAGCTCAGGAGTGGAATTGATGGAGCCTGTGGAGGGTTGGCTGACCAAGCAGGTCGGGGTTGCTCTCCAGGCTGTGATTGCCCTGCTGGGGATCTCCTGCAGCCACTTCAGATATTTACTTTGGGTGGCTTTATCTTGAGTTGAACCCCTCCCTCTCAGACTCAGTGTCCATTCAGAAATACAAAGGTGGAAGACTTGGAGTTAAACTTGGATGTGTGAGTGCTCCATGTCAGCTTACTTAGGTTGTTTGGTGCTTGGGAAGTACCCCACTCCCCCACATCCTAATTGAAATTCCAGCAATTACAGAGTTAAACACGGTGTGTGTGAGTGTAAAATCCATGTGTTTCTATAAATACCTCTCTTATCTCTGTAATGGTTTGGTTTGATGTAAATATTTTCAAATGTGCTTTTACATTAGGCTGGTTTTTATCCAGTGTGTGTGAGTGGAATTTGGAACTGGGCCTGGACTTTATACTTCTGCTCCTCAACGTTCCTGAACTCATGTGGAAAATTTCTGGACTTTTAAGTCTCCTGAGCATTTCTGCCAGTTTGGTGGGATCTTCACTGGGCTGGGAATGCACTGAATCCAGAGCTGAATGTGGAGCATTTTGCCAGCAGCTCTTGGACACTTTGATGCTGTTGGGAACATCATTTAGTGAATGTTTTGAGTGCAGGAGCAAATCCTTTGTTCACAGATCTGAAGTTTTCCTGCACTGCCAGCTCTGTTTAGGAGAACAAAATTCCTTTCAGGGAACATGTGATATGGAAAATGATTTCTGTCAAGCCAAGTTATCTGCTGCATCCAGCTCTGGGGCCCCCAACTTCAGGAGGACGTGGAGCTGCTGGAGAGAGCCCAGAGGAGGCACCAGAGCTGCTGCAGGGCTGGAGCCAGGCTGGGAGAGCTGGGGGTGCTCCCCTGGAGAGGAGAAGGCTCCAGGGAGAGCTCAGAGCCCTTGCAGGGCCTGAAGGGGCTCCAGGAGAGCTGGAGGGGGACTGGGGACCAGGGATGGAGCGACAGGACACAGGGAATGACTCTGACTGACAGAGAGCAGGGTTAGATGGGATATTGGGAAAAAACTGTGGCAAAAACATTTTAGAAGGGGATTTTTTTAGAGGAGTGGATCTGACTCAGAAAAGTATTTGCAAGATTGTCACCTAGGATCAAATGCTGGGCCATTAATCTTTATCAATTCATCACCTCATAGCAGGAAGAAGTTTCCCTGGTGATCCATTGTAGCGTATTTAGGTACAGCATAGAATCCACAAATGGTTTGGGTTGGGAGGGACCTTGAAGCCCATCCAGTGCCACCCCCTGCCATGGGCAGGGACACCTCCCACTATCCCAGGTTGCTCCAGCCTGGCCTGCAATACTCCTAGGGATGGGGCAGCCACAGTTCCTCTGGGGACCGTGTGCCAGGGCCTCCCCACCCTCCCAGGGAAGGATTTCTGCCAAAGATCCAACCTAAACCTCTCTGTCAGTTTGAGAGAAGGCTTCACTCCCCTTGTCCTGTAACTCCAGTAAAGAGTCTCTCTCCATCCTTCCTGCAGGCTCCCTTCAGGTCCTGGAAGGCCACAATGAGGTCACCCCAAAGCTTCTCTTTTCCTGGCTGAACAGTCCCAGCTCTCCCAGCCTTTCCTCCCAGCAGAGCTGCCCCATCCCTCTGCTCATCCTGGTGCCTCCTCTGGAGCTGCTCCAGCAGCAGCAGCAGCAGCTGCATCCCAGGGCTCTGTGGCTGAGGTGAGCTGATGGGAAACATCCTCCCCATGCCCTGCACCTTGCCACAGCACCCTCCTGCAGTGTGCTCCACATTCCTGCCCTCACAAAAGCCGTGCTGGGAGCAGGGGCCTTGCTCTCAGATGTGTTATTCAGCCCCTCTGGCCGGTGTGCCAGCCTTGTTTGTGTTGATGAATGAATGTTCCCTGTGCACAGCCTGCAGATTGCTCCTGGAGCACAGTCCTGCTCAGTGTACCTGGTTCTGATTAAGTGCATTTGAATTTGGGAGTGTGCTTAATGAGCTACACCTTTCACAGATTCTTTTGTTAATTCAGAAAAGCTGCCTGCTCTGATTTATGGCGCCAAAAGGGGTAAACTGCCATTAAAAGCATTAATTAGTCTTGGTTGACTGCACAAAGAATAGACTTGGTGTGAGCCAGTTTTTGATTTAGCCCTTTGATTTTTGCCTAAGCTTGTTAGAGGGTCTGTATCTCTGGCTGTCTCATGCTGGATTGTATAATTGGAATTTTGTGTGAAATTCTTGGGCTGAAGGAGCAAGAGCCAATTATAATCAATAAAGTTGTAAAGCAATTGGGCAGAACTTTGCAGATATTTTAGTACAGACATGCTCCTTTTCAACATGTGGAAGTGATAATTTGGGATTGGCAGGTTGGCAGGAACCATATCCTGAGGGTTTGCTGTGGGCACTGTTGGTAAATCTCAGGAAGGAGAAGATTCTCAGGAGCCTTGGATTTGCCCCTTGTGCAGTGCTTCAGCTGCATGTGGATCCCAGAATGCCAGAATGGCTGGGCTTGGAAGGGACACAGAGGTCATCCAGTCCAACATCACTGCTCAAGCAGGATCCCCAAGAGCAGGTAACCCAATATTTGTGTCCACAGTCCTTGGGATTGTAGGTTTGGGGTATCCCCAGGGAAGGAGACTCCACAGCCACTCTGGGCAGCCTGTTCCAGTCATGGTCACCTCACAGCAAAGTTCCTCCTCTCATTCAGGTGGGACTTCCTTCATTCCAGTTTCTTCCCAGTGCCTCTCATCCCATTGTGCCACCCAGCAGAGCCAGGTGGTAGCACTGGAGGTTTTTCCTTTTCCTCTACATCTTTAGCCATTTTCTACAGGCTAATTGGAAAAAAACCAAAAAACCCTAAACCCTCGAACATTGTCTTGAGTGCTGTATCCTTGGAAATCCTGTATTATATTGAGGAGTGTATTTCAGTGTATGGTAGTTCCTCTGCTTCCCAATTCTGGCCATCAATTCTCCACACAAAAGTTTGAAAATTAATTGAAATGCAAATCATAGCCTAAGCTTTCTTTCTAATAGACTTTCCATAATTATGCTTGACTGCAAAAAAACAATTCCGTTGCTATAATTTTGGTAATTGCCTCTGGTCTCTGTGAATTAAGATTTCCCTCTGTCTGTATAAAGTTTCTTTCCCTCTTAGATATTATCACATTAACTGCTTCATAAAAAGAAGGTTGGATTGGGCTTCCATCCCATCTTGTCCTTAAGGAGCCAACAGTTGGATCCTCCAGCTCTGCCCTTATTTCCTGGTAGAACTAGAACTTCCTTCTCTCTTCCTGCCTCCTGCCCTGGAGAGATGATGGTGGTACTGTAGGACTTTGGAGTATTGAACTGGAAATATCCTCTGGATATTCAGGGAGATGGGAGCTGCCTTTCAAATGCATTTTTAGCAAAAATTGGTTCCTAGCAGCAGCCCAGATCTGAAATGACATGTATCTTTAGAGGCACGGAGGTATTTTAGAGCTGTATTCCCTCCTGCCTTCCCTGAACACATCCAAGTCCTTGGGGCACTGAGTTTCCAGCGTCTGCCCTGTTTGGCAGGTGGATTTTTGGGTGAGAGTGAAAGCCTTTGAGCTTCTGTTTAGTTTTTCACTCTCAGCCAGGGCATCCTTGGAGAGAAGTCCATCATGTGTGGAAGCACTGGAACAGCCAGGGAAGTATGAGCTCCCCCTCTTTCCACAGCCACAGCCTGGGCTTGGTTATTCCCTGCTCCCCCAAATGTTCCCAGCTTTGTCTCTCCATTATTTGTTTTCCTTTCCCATGGAAGGAAGTGGTTCTTGCCAGTATGAGAAGCATTACATTGACTTAAATGCTTTGTTTGCCCAAGTAGCTCTTTGAAGTGGATCTTTCAAGTTTCTTATATGATCTGGGATTTGATGAGACACATTTTAACCCAGCAGTCTCACAGTGAGGGAGGAAGGGTGAAAGGAAGAGCAGGATCCTTCTAGTTCTGCCAATTTGGATCCTAACTCACACAGTTTTCCACATTCCCTTTTAACACTTGACTTGTGCTGCAGCATCCAGACGTTACGGGGTGATCCGTGGGATCAGCAGGATCTCACTGGTCAGCTTTTCCAAGCATGTCTCCAGCATTAAGTCTCAAACTGGAAAGGTAATCCCCTCAGGAGGCTTGACCTACTCTTCAAATTACTTTCTCCTGCTCTTTTGAGGCTTTGGGTTTTATTCGGATGGTTTTTCCTCCCCATCAAGGCAGCTCATTTAATTGCTGTGACTGCCGGGCAGAAACCTCACTCTGGCTCTTACAGACCTCCCTTTCTTCAGCTCCTTCACAACAAAGTGGTTTTTGGAACAGGGCCAGGCCTTTAGCCCAAAGTGTCTTCTGGTTCCATATCAACCAAGGGACAGCACAGCCAGATTGTTTCCCTAATCCCTCTTCCCAAAGACAAAGGTGTCAGCACTGTCTAGACACTGGTGTGCCACGTGCTCCCTCAAGGCTGACGGTTCTCCCTCTCTCCTTTTCATCCCACAGAATTGTCCTCAAAGCCTTCATCTGCCACTGCTCACTGGGTGAAATCCCCCAGACAGTCTGGGATGGATGTGTCCAATTTGGGACTGGGTGGTCTGTGCCCCTTTGGAGCAGAGTCAATCAAACAGGAGGAGCGAGTTCTTGCTGCTGTACAGACCAAGCATTCAAAATCTCTTTTATTCCCCCCATATTCACGCTCTATCCAGTCAGGAGATATTACACAGCAGCTCTTCTTAAACTTTTATATTTCTTTTATGGTTATTTAATGCCTTTCTTTGGGTCCACGTTTTGCAGCTTTTCCATGGGGGAGTGGGTCCTTACAAGCTACAGATTTGGAGTGAGAAAAGTAACAATTTAGCTGGACTCATGGTCCTTTGAAATTTTCCTTCTACTGATGGCAGGTTTTGACCTCTTCTTTCTTTGGAAGTGTTCTGCTGGGAAGTTTAGCTAATGGGAGATCATTAGGATCCTGTTTAGCCTTGGATGTGGTCTGGTTGTGTAATGGAGAGGTTAGGTACAAAAAAATTGGGAAAACTGAAGACAAATTGATAGCAGAGCAAAATCACAAATTCTTTCTGCCCAAAGTTCTCTCTCGTTTTGGAATTCCTTACACACATTTCTTGTCCATTTTTTGTATTGAAGAGTGAAAATAGTGTTCTCCACTTGAGCCAGAACAGTCAGTGGATTCTCTCACAGGTGGGAAATGCTTTTCCCAGTGTGTCAGCCTCCATGAGGAGTTGATGTCAGAGCCCTGAGGGATGCTCAGCCCCACACTGGCTGGCAGGGATCTGCAGGTGGGTGAGGTGCTGCTCAGAGCCACATCCTCAGGGCTTTTAAATCCCTCCTGGGATCAGGACTCCACCCCTTGGCCTTGGCCAAGGCTGGACAGCCCTTTTGGGGAAGAGATTTCCCCTGGCAGCAGAGCCCAGCTGCCCCCTCCTGTCAGGACACTGTGGCTGGTAATTCCTTGGCACTTCAGCGTGCTCCTCGTGCCTGTCTGTCAGTGTTGGTGGCTGTCACAGCTGGGAACAAGGAGAATCGTCGGGTTCTGTGTGTTCTCTACAGCCGAGGGTGGCATTTCAAGGTAAAAATAAGGCATCTGGAATGTCAGGATTGCAGAGTTCAAAAAGCAGAACGGGGCTGGAAGTCAGTAACTGCACTTTCAGTTTGTTCTGTACTTATGTGAGGCCTTATCAGCAGGATTTCTGTCCAGGATTCTCTCCCTAAAAAGTCATTTTTCCATGGAAGGTGTCTTGGTCTGAGGGCTCTGGTGACTGGGAGATAATTAATTACTTATAACTTGGGAGGCCACCTGAAAATGAAGTTCCTTGTTTCTTCCCTAGGCTCTTCTTGGAGTTCAGCCTGGTCTAGTGGAATCCTAGAGTATCCCTGCTCATGGAAGGGGCTGGGAATGAGATGGGCTTTAAGGTCCCTTCCAACTCAAACCACTCTGGGATTCTATGGAAACGAGCAGCACTCCACATTTGTGGGGCTGCTGTTGCCTTGTCTTTGGGTAGGTCGGAGTTGAAAGTAGAGAGCAAAAAGAGCTGATTATTCATCAGCAGTTCCTGATCAAGGGTTTGCTGTTGTTCCCAGGTACTGCTGGAGGATTATTTTGCCAGTTCATTCAAGGCTTGCAAAGGGATTTACAAGCTGATAGCTTCGGCTCCTCTGGTGGGCTCGAGCTGGAGCCCTGAAATATTTTGCATTTAGCGCTGAAATAATGTGGGATTTCGGAGTGAGAAGCCACTTCTCTTGTTAGTTTAGAAAGGATTGCAGGCACAGAGTCTGCAGACTGGGGACAGTCATGGCCAGACCACTGCAGCTTCTTCCCCTTTCCTCCTCCCCTCCGTTCGAGCTCCTCTTGGGGTGGAACCGTGACCCCGGAACGTCACCAGCGCACCCTTGGGCTGCCTTCCCCCAGCTGCCAGAGCGCAGGAGAGGCCAATTCCCATCCCCAGGGTGCTCGTGGCCTGCCAGAGCCCCTCACTGCAGTTCCCTGGGGAATGCTGCCCTGATTTGTCTCGTGCAGCTCCAGCGGGCCGGGCTGGAGAGCCCTCGGTCAGAACTCAGGGTGCTGTGCCAAGGCGCTGCATTGCTGTCCTGTGCTGGTAAAACACAGCCTGGCTGCACATCACTGCACCCATGGCAGTGCATTCCTGCATGGGAGCTAATGACCAGGCCGAGGAATCTGCTGGGTTTAGCCCTGGGGGTTACAGAGTGGGTGCGGGTGTTCCAAACGGTTCATCCATATCTTTTACTGTTTGAAAAATTCCTTTTCCTCAGGGTTTTTTGGCACTGCAAGCGCATCAGCAGGATCTCTGTAATGCAATCAGGATATCTTGTACACAAGAGGGAACGTGTATTTTTTTTCTTCAAACAAAAAGACAACTTGCTTTACAAGGAAAAAAAAAAAAATTCCTTTCACGACCTTAAAATAATTCATTAGGGACAAAGGAGGCTTTTTGTTTTATGAAGGTTTTGTGTCTGCAGGATCCCAGCTGAATGCCATGTAGGAATTGACTGGTGCTAATGTTGATTTAAAAAAAACCCAAAACCCAGAATTGCTTGGACACTGGAGGTTATCACTTGATTACTGCTCAGAGAAATGGCTGTAACGTGCTGCCTTCAGCACCTCACCGAGGCGTGGGGATGGGCAATCACGTGGGCAGTGTAAGATCATCACTCTCCTCCTGATAATTTAATAAATCAGTTTGTAGTAGGAATATCTGTTGGTGAAATTAGAGGAGAAAGAGATCCTTACCCTTACATTGTCCTTGTTCTCATCCCCCTGCTCCAGAGCTTGCTGCCAGTGCAGGGAGAGCATTGCAGGATTCCCTGTGGCTCTGCCTTCCACTGTGTGTGTTTTTACAGAGTTCCTCCTCTTGGCTGCTCCTTTGATTCTGCTTTTTCCTCAGAGGGCCACACACAGAGCTGAACCTTCAGTTCTTGTCACCATTGTCATCTTTTGTGCCATTTCCTTTATCCTTATTCCAGTCCCACCTGTGAAATAGGTGTGGTTTAAAAAAAGAGAACCCAAATGCCAGGTTTAAGGTCCGGGTTTTGTATTGCTCTGCTGTGGCTCACAAATGAGGGTCGGCCTCAGAACAGACACAAATGAGTTTTACTGGCCCTTAAATGCTTTTGCAGGCTGATGAATTTAAAGCAGAGGGAATTAAGATGTAAAGGTGCATCTGGGAAGGACTGTCCCACATCTGCTCCAGGGCTCCAATGGCACCAGAGCCACAGGCCAGGACTGATCCCAGCAATTCCCCTGCACAGGAGGCACAACTTGTGCCCTGGGCAGTGCCCACACATGAACAGCTCACCAGAGAGCTGTGGGGTCTCCCTCACTGGGGATATTCCAGAGCCACCTGGACACACTGCTGTGCCCTGTGCTCTGGGATGGCCCTGCTGGAGCAGGGAGGTGGCACCAGTGACCCACTGTGGTTCCTTCCAGCCTGAGCCATCCTGGAATTCTGTGATGGGGAAGATTCCAGAGCTGAGCTCCAGGTGGTGTTTTAAGAACCAAACCAGTTTGAAATGTTGTTCTTCCCTCAGATTGTTTTGTTCCAGTGATGCCACTTGATCAAAGTAACACACCAAACCACCTCTGGATTTTAGAGAATCCCAGGATGGGTTGGGTTGGAAGGGACTTGAAAAACCATCCATTCCCCACCCCTGCCCTGAGCAGGGACACCTCCCACTATCCCAGGCTGCTCCAAGCCCTGTCCAGCCTGGCCTTGGGCACTGCCAGGGGTCCAGGGGCAGCCACAGCTGCTCTGGGCACCCTGTGCCAGGGCCTCAGCTCCCTCAAAGGGAACAAATTGGGAAAGATTCCTTCCCAATATCCCTTCCCTTCCTGGACCCTGGCAGTGGGAAGCCATTCCCTGTGTCCTGTCCCTCCATCCCTTGTCCCCAGTCTCTCTCCAGCTCTCCTGGAGCCCCTTTAGGCCCTGTTAGCTTTAAAAAAAAAAAAAAAAAAAGAAGTGCAGTGTCCAATGCATTTTTTATTGCTTTGGCCCTTTTGTTTTCCTTGCATGGATACAAATATTACAGCATTCAATCAAGCATTTCAGAAGCTCCATCCCAAGTGCTTTTTGGATAGCCAAAAATTGCTTCTGGGGGATCTTTCTAAAACATCAGCCCCTGCAATAGGAGCAGGATTTATTCTTTTATTCAGCACACACACGTTACCTTGCATCTCTCTGCAGATGATTTCACTCTCTGCACTTCTCTCAGGGCTCTCTGAATCTCCCAACTTAATTATGATTATTATGAATAATTTAATCTCCCCAAACATTGCTTTGTCTCTTCTGTCTCTTCCCCAGTTTCAGCTGCTGGTCCCTGTACAGGCTCTGGGAGCACCTTGCTGTCACCCTTTTGGGAGTCTGAAAATCCCATATTTAATACAGGCTGTTTCCTATTGCTTAACTGCTCCCTAATCCACAACATTCCCTTTTCCCACTGTCTTATAACTTGCATTTTTTAATAGTGTCTCGCTGGGGCTTTCCTAAGCAGCTTTTTGAGGTGGTTTATTCCCCACTTCTGCACTCTGGAGCCACAATTGAAGGATTTGGGTTGAGTTATTTTGCTTCCCATGCTGTGTCTGTTTATCTGAGTGAGGGCACTGCAGCATTCCAGCCCCTTGGCTTCATGGGGAAGGAGACATTGGCTAATTCCATGATAATCCTTAGGACACTTGTTGGAGATAAGGGCAAGTCTTGTGCTGTGACATAGTGAGAGATTTGAATGTGATAAAGGATTTTCAAACACATCATGGACAGGGCATTCTGAGTTTCCCCTGACTTTTAAAGTAAACAATGTTTGGTTTTATTGACTTCAGTGAATATTTGCTTTCTCTTCCCTCATGAAGTTCTCTAGAAATGCCCAATCTTCCCATACTTGGAATAAACATGGAGCAGATCTGCATTTGCTGTTTTTACTTTCTAATTTAAAGTGTCCTGTAGTTTTGTTTAAGCTCTTCTTGGTTTGGATTTTGACTCATTTGCCTCCCATTTTTTTGTTTTCCACTGAGCATCCTCCTCCCTGCTCTGGTGTTCTCCCATTTTTTGGAGGTTCTCTCACATTCCTCAAGCAGACCACAGGCAGAGCCTGTTGCCTTGAATTTTCCCACCTTTGGACTCTTCTCACATGAAATGATCCATATTTTAAATCCTCCTGTGAACAGATGCAAATTTCTCTGTCACCCTACTCATTTTAGAGAACACTGGCTTTTTCTGTGTCCCAAATAAGATTTTATTCTTGGCAGGGAAGAGCTGCAGTGCTGTTTGTTTGCAGAATTTCCGCCTGACTGACGGCATGCTCAGCCCTCGGAGTCCTCACTGTTGGAAAAATACCCCAGCAATCCCCAAATAGAGCAGGGAATGTACAGTATTCCCAAGTGAGGAGCACCACGTGTGGCTCTTGATGGCAGTTTGTTTGATTCTGAGATGGAGAAGTGATATCTTTCAGATGCTTTGCAGGGAGAGCCAGAACATCTTTTTTTCCCTTTTCCTACTCATGCGGGAACACTCAGGAATGAGCAGTTCCACCTCTTTGTCTTGTTGATGGCTGTTTTCTGCTGGTATAAGGAAATACTTTCCACTTGTGTTCCACCATTATCTCACACATTGATGTGGAGCAGATTTCCATTTGCTGTTCTTGGCTGGGAAGGACATCGTGAGAGAAACCTGCGGGAAGTTGGGGAAAGGAAAGGAGAATTTGAAGCGCCTGAACCTGCTCGACTGTTTGTTCTGACTTAGTCTGAAAATTCCTCTTTTTGGGGATGACTGTGGTGAGGATAACTAGGGGAGACACTGGGCCACTGATGGGGGTGCTGCTGCATTATTATTTTTATTATTTTATTTCTTTGGGGCAGGCAAAGCCCCTTGGTGCCAATGGGATGCTGAACCCCAGGATGTTGGGATGCCTTTGGTAACTCTACCGGTGCTAAATCCCTCTCCCAGAATAATTCCCAGCTCTTTCACTTGTGTTTCATGAAGCCTTTGAAAAGGGAGTTGTCAGGTCAGATTGTCTTTGTTTAATAACTAGAAATCCCCTGGAATTTCTTGGTAAATACCCTGTAGGATATGCTCCTGGTATAGGTAGCCAGCAAACTCTGGCTTTGGAATAGCTCAGAAGCCATAAGTAAATATGTTCTTGGAATTACATTTTCAAATTGGTTTTCATCTTTAACTAATTTTGAAGTTAAAACCTAATTATGAATATTAAATTCAGGTTAAAGGATCCAATTTTCTTCTAGTTCTGCATTAAATGAGCTGCCAGAACTCACCTGGTGGTGACAGGTTGGGAAGGAACATTCTCTGAGGAGGCATCACTCAGCTGCAGACTCTAACCTAAAACTGTACTCTAAACATGAATTGGCATAGAATGCAGGTCCTGTCTTTCAGAAAAAAGAAAAAAAATAATTACCTCTCCACCAACTGGCCTTATCTGTGATGAGGCTGCAGTGGAAAAGCAGGATTCATGCTTTGGAAAAAGGGATGTTTGCCAGATTCTCATCTGAATTGTAAAGAGCAGCTTTGGCTTTGAACTCAGCCATGAGTTCACCGTGCCCTTCTCTGGGTGAGTGAATGAAGGATGGATTTGGGCAGTGCTGTCTGTTTGTCTGGCAGTCTGTGTGACGTGGGCTAGCAGTGAAGGTGAAATCCAGCGGAAAATTCCCCCGTGTGCTTTGTGCTGCTGCAAGTTCAGGTCGTGCCGGTTGATTTGGAGGGGATCTGGAAACCCAACCAGTCTCATCCCAGGAAACATCAATTGTTGATGCTGCCCAAACCCCTGGATCACTTCTGGAACAGGGGGGCTCCTGCAGCTGTCCCAGACGGGTATCTCAGGGGAGCACAAAGGAGCTTTGCCCTGGCCAAGGTGCCCTGGCCGTGATGTCCAGGTCTGAGGGATCGGGCAGAGTGAGTTCAACAGAGCCACGACAGCCACGAGCCCTTTCTCAAATTGTAGCTGCTTTCTGGGCCAGGAAACTGCTAAGTGGTGCAGTTGGCTGGTTTAGTCTGTTTTGGGCTTGCTTTGCTGCTCTGAACCAAGATCACTGTGAAGAGAATGAGGATGAATTGTGGCACCACTGGATTAATTGTACACTGGAGTTCCTGCCCTCAGAGGTGCTAAAAGTTTGTCTGGATGAGCTCGGGAGCAGTGCAACAGTTCAGTAGGATCCCTGTGGTCCCAAAGGCCTCTAGGTGGAAAAACTTTGGGGTTTTGAATAAAAAATTGGAAGGAAATAGACAAACTCAGTGTATAAATACTTTACCCAATGTGCATCTTTTCTGCACCCATTACATACCTGGAAAAAGATCCCTTCCAGTCTGAATCTGTGGATGATTCTGTGATCCTGATACTGAGGAATGGTCAACTCTGCTGTTAATTACAAAACCTGATGGAAGCTGAGTTGGTGCAACCTGATTGACCACCTTAGACTCTGCTGCCTGCAAAGTTTCATCCCTTTATTCCAAGGCTCCTGAGAGCAGTTACTCTGGAGTCATTTAGTTGTGACATGACCTGGCTTGTCTCAAAATGACACTTTGCAAGAAGTTGCCAGAGAGAGCCATCTGTTTTCTCCTACTCTAATGGCTCATTCAACCCAAACAGCTCCGTGGAGCCAAGGAAAGCAGGGAGCAAGAGGGGCCAAGTGTTGATGGGCAGTTCTGAGGCTCTCAGTGTGGATTGAGACTCCATGGCTCAATATCCCATCCATCCCTGCCCTCTGGCAGTGGAAGCCATTCCCTGTGTCCTGTCCCTCCATCCCTTGTCCCCAGTCTCTCTGCAGCTCTCCTGGAGCCCCTTTAGGCCCTGCAAGGGCTCTGAGCGCTCCCTGGAGCCTTCTCCTCTCCAGGGGAGCACCCCCAGCTCTCCCAGCCTGGCTGCAGAGCAGAGATCTCTCTGTCAGGGGATACACAGACCCAGATGAAGTCTGCAGCTTATGGCAGGATCATATAGGATATATGGGATCTGCACCAGGAGATCACCTCAGNGTCTGCAGCTTATGGCAGGATCATGTAGGATATATGAGATATCATGTAGTTTATATGGGATCTGGACCAGGAGATCACCTCATTAACCCAGTCACCCCAAAATCCTGGTCAGGAGGGAGCCAAACCCACCCCAGCACAACTTCCAGCCCTGTCCTGGGAAGTGGGACGTGGGCAGAGCCATCAGGTTACCCCACACCAGGGCAGGCTTTGTGCACCGTGTGATTGCTCCAAGGCTGATGGTGAGACAGAAGCGATGTGCGGCCGTAATTAACAGCCACTTAATTGAGTGATGTGCCCAGGCTGTGGAGGATACAAAGCACGATGTGTGAACAGCCAGTGAAGGAAGGAGCTTTGCAGGAAATGATCCGAGGTCGTGGGCAGAAGCTGCTGGAGCAGCTGGGAACCTCTTTTTTTGGGGGAATGTTGAGAGTTCCCAAACCTTTCCAGGGCTGCACAAACTCACTGTTCTCATCACCCCTGGGAAAGTAAACCCTGGAGTTCCTGCTGCTCATCTGAAGTCCTGCTTTGTTTTTTGAGCAAACACTGCATAGCCTTAAAAAGCCCAACAGAACAGGATGCTTTTTCTTTCCTGGTGAAAGCAAGTGTTAAAGACTGGATTACAAGATGGGAAATGGAGTTGTATTTTTATGTGGCTCTTTTGAAACGGCAGGATTATGTTTAACAAAGATCCTCTTGAGCTACACCAGCATTTCATTCCCTTTGGATGCTGGTGACCCCAGGGCTCTCCTTACCACGGTAAAGTCTCCGGGATGGAGTTTTTCACTCTATATTCAAGATGGAATTTCCTTTTTCTGCTTCTTAGTGTTTTGTTAACCTATTTTAGGAATGATTTCTCTGGATTTATACCAAATATAGCAGCCATGACTCAGCCTCTGTTCCTGGTTTTGGACTCAGAGATGCACTTGCTGCTTTTGCATTCCCTCTGCCTCGGTAATTTCCCCCTCTACATTTCCAATCTGGTCCCCCTGCATTCCCCCAGGAGCTTCCTTCAGTTTACATGGCTATCCTATCGATCTCAGGATTTTCAAGATTGTCACAAGATTTTATAAATGGGCAGCAGAGAAGAATTCAGCACAGGGGATAGCACAAGGGTGGAATGGTTTTACACTGAAAGAGAATGAATTTAGATTAGATATTGGGAAGGAATTCCTGTCTGTGAGGGTGGGCAGGCCCTGGCACAGGCTGCCCAGAGAAGCTGTGGCTGCACCTGGATCCCTGGCAGTGTTCCAGGCTAGTTTGGACTGGGTTTGGAGCACCCTGGGCTAGTGGAAGGTGTCCCTGCCCATGGCAGGGAGTGGAACTGAGTGGTCCCTTCCCTTTAAGGTCCCTTCCAACCCAAAGTTGGGATTGCACAATGCACCCTATTGGGCTGGCTGTTAGAGTGTCACAAAGCCCTCAGCTGTCATTTCCATGGCCAGGTCTGGAGCTGCAGTGTTCTCCTGGTTGCTGTTCCTCCACGTGGCCCCTGTGGAGCGCAGTTCCTGGGAATGTCCCTCCCCAGCACGGAGCATCCTGTGCTGGAGCCGTGCTGGGGCTGCTGGCCTGGCTGCCCTCCCTAACTCGTGGCACACACTCTCCAAGAGCCATGGGCTGGCACAGGCTGCACACAGCAGGGTGCAGAAGGCTGGGGGGGCACGGGGAGCTTGTCAGTGGTGCCAGCTCCAAATTCCGAGGTGGTTCCGGGGCTGGGGAGGATTTTTTTGAGGGCCCTCTTAATTGCTGGTAATTGGCAGCACAGGCTGAGCAGTTCTGTCTCATGTTCAGTTCTCTGTTCCCTGCTCTGATGTCTGCAGAAGGTTTTCAGGATCAGATGGCAGCAGTGAATTGCGAATCAGGAGGATTAGCATTTGTATCAAATATGCTCCAGCAGAAGGAGATTACAAGTCCTGGGTCAGCAAGAGCTCGGCCGTGTAGCTATGGAGCTGCTGCTGGGGTGGGGATGGGAATTCTGCTCTGTTCCTTCCACGAGGCTGCCTTGACAGATCCTAGAGTCATGGAATATCCTAAGCTGGAAAGAGCCCACGAGCACCAAAATCCAACCCCTGGCCCTGCACAGGCACCCCAACAATCCCACCCTGTGCCTGGGAGCGTTATCCAAACACTCCTGGAGCTCTGGCAGCCTCGGGGCCGTGCCCCTTCCCTGGGCCATGCTCCATCTGGGTGAGGAACCCTTTGCTAAGAACAATATTTTGCTTCTGCCAAGATGTTGTGTTCTCCTGTGAAAATGCAGGGTAAAATCCTTCCCAAATGGTGTTCCTGTCCTTCAGCATCAGACCTCCCTTTCTCTTTGCAGCCAGTGGACAGGGATTTTACATCAGATAAGAGACCAGGAGAGGTGCAGGCACACGTTTCATGTTTTCAGAGCTGCTTTTAGTGTTGGCTGAGCTGAGCAAAGGAGGGATGTGAGAACATCAACAGCATCTTCACCTCAGCTCATCCACACGGAGCTGGAAACACCTGCGGGCTCGTGTTGGTTTACAAGCTAAGAATGGGAGCAGGGGAAACCTGGGCTCCTTCTGCCAAGGGCTTGAACACCCACAGAACACACAGATCAACTGCTGCCTGTGGCTGCCTGAGGGGGAAATTACAGGTGCCCCCCTAAAACCCTTTGTAGTTACATTTCCATAGCCCTCAACCACACTGCAAGGACAAATCTGGCACTGTAGTGCAATCTGGGCACAGCTGGGTTTTAATTTCCAGAGAAAAGAGAGGGGTGGGAAGTGCATCTTCCTCTCCTTGTTTTGGGTATCTTCCATCTTCCCTTGGGTGTTTTGCACATTGAGGGATGCTGGTGGGATGGCACAGCCCTGGGAATGCCAGTGAGGGACACCTGTGCCCTGGGAAATTCATGTGGGAATACTTTATGGAGTGTCATTCCCTGGGCTCTGATTCTAAATGCAGGCACCATTCTGTCGAAATTTGAGTGGGTAAAGAAACAAAGATAGGACATTTATATTACAAATGTGATTAAAGGCATATTATTAATTGAAAAGGAATAACCAGATGATTTTATAGTTCTTGAGAGCAATCAATTTGGGAAAAAATAGAGAGAAAGGGGGACCTTGGGGAAGTGCCTTGCTGTGTAACACTCCTTCTATCTGAAGTGTGTATTCCCAGGCTCTCCAGATCACAGAGGTCGTGGCTACTCTCCTAATTTGCCCTCCTTTTCTTTCCCTCAAGGACATTTTTTTCCCTCCTGTTGCCTGGCAGTTCCTGTGAGGATTGCCCAGGCCCTGCCTGTGCTTTCCCTGCGTTCCCTGTGCCGGTCACACTGTCCAACACCTTAGGGCTGCCCTTCCAGAGGATGCACATCCAGTCTGGTCCCTCTCCCACCCACAGTGTGTGTTGCCTGCTGGGCTGCTTGTTATATATTGAATTCCTTCTAGAGCCCCTGGTAGTCCTTCCTTGCTGTTGGAATCCTCTCTTAAAGCTGAATTAATCATGGAACAGAAACCAGGAACTCTGTTGCTCTGGTTTATTAAGGAAATAAAAAACATAGCACCAGTATTTCACAAAACATCTTCTGGGAATACTGAGTTTATTTGCCAGGCATGGAAAAAAACTTAGGAATTCATTAAAAAATACAGCAAATTTTACCGAAATTAGTGCCTTACCAGACTGGGGGTTTTATCATAGTTATTATCAATTTGGGCATTGTCAGAGGACAGAGAAATCTGGAGAAAGGAAATCTGTCTCTTGAGTAGGTGATGTGCACCTCTTGTATGATTGATAGAGTTCATTTAAGACGAAAATTGAATTGTTAGGGAGAAATGATGGCAGAAAAAAGCCTTATTATGTACAGAGATGAGGCTTATCAGCATGAAAAAGAAATGTGTCACAAATTGGTTGCAAATCAAAGGCCTGATTTATTTTCTTTTTCAAAAAAGCACAAATAAGGGTGTGCACTTTAAATCATGGAATTGCTGTGTAATGTGTGCTGGGATCTTTTGTGCAGTATAAAAAGGCTTTTTTCTCTGTAGAGTTGATAATATGAAGCTCTGAGGCTACAGACAACTCTGTGTGCTTTAAACCAGGTGGGTTTATTCTGGCTACACCTGAGTGTGCTGTAAAATCAACACTGGATTCTAAGAATAATTAAATTATCAGTCAGAGGTACAGTCCTGCAATTGTTAAACTTGGAAACCACCTCCAAGGACATTGAGTCCAAATGTTCCCCTGGCACTGCACCAAGAGAGCTGGAGAGGGACTGGGGACAAGGGATGGAGGGACAGGACACAGGGAATGGCTTCCACTGCCAGAGGGCAGGGCTGGATGGGACATTGGGCAGGAATTGTTCCCTGGGAGGGTGGGCAGGCCCTGGCACAGGGTGCCCAGAGCAGCTGTGGCTGCCCCTGGATCCCTGGCAGTGCCCAAGGCCAGGCTGGACATTGGGGTTGGAGCAGCCTGGGACAGTGGGAGGGGTCCCTGCCATGGCAGGGGGTGGCACTGGAGGATTTTCAAGGTCGCTCCCAACCCAAAGCATTCCCTGATTTCATGGTTGTTTAACCTCCATGGATGCTGAGGCCCTGGTTGTTCAAGCCCTGGCCCCTGGGCTCCTTGCAGCCAGAGGGATCCGTTGGAGATGAGTGCCAATGTTCACGTGGGAAGGCCCAGAGGCCCATATTTGCTTGGCTGCTTCAGACTAATCTCTTCCTTTTAAACATTTCCAAGAGACTTCCAGGACTTTTTGAACTGGTTTGCTTTTTTTCTTTTTGCTGTCAGCACTCACTGTTATTTTAAGGAAGAAGAGAATGGCTGCTATGCAATTTCTGCCTCGCCATTCATTCCCCAAACCAGTCTTATCCCCCTGATGGAAAACAAGGAAGCAAAGCTGGGTTTTTGGGCCATCATAGGCTGGAGATCTTTTTTTCCTGGTGTAAACTGGAAGCAGTAAGCTCCCTCCAGCTTCTCCTCCCCCTCTTTACTTTGGGAAGGTATGTCCTGACATCTGTGACAAGTGTTAGTTGTTGACTCGCTGTGGCCTTTCAGCCTTTTCCTTTATGGTGCTGCAGAAGCATTCCTGGTTTTGGCCTCCTGGGCTGGGTGTATTCACTGGAAACCTGAACAAGTGTTTAGGTGAATGAAAGCACTGCAAAATCCTCTGTAATGGCAGGCTGGAAACTTCCTGGCTTTAGCAGTGGTTATGAAATATGAATATGGTGAATGGGTGCATACTGCATGTGTTAGAGATCATGCCATACATACACACACTGATTGTTGGCTCCTGTCCCTGATACAGTGTCTGCCACTAACCTCTGGTAATTCCTGTACGGAATGTTTGACTTGTGTTTGAGGCCTAGGACAGCTTTACAGACATGTGTAGGCTTCATTGAAAGATTTCTGTCGTGGCCATCTGTGTCAGCCTGCTTCCTGTTGTGCTGGTTGGGGCCTGTTTCACTGCTGGGTTAGCCTCAGAGTCTAGGAAAGGGATGCCAGGTAGGACAGAATTCCAGCAGGATGTGAGCTGGGTAAATACTAGAGCAGTAGGGCCTAGGTGCAGAATCATGGAATCCCAGGCTGCCTTGGGTTGGGAGGGATCCTAAAGCCCATCCAGTGCCACCCACTGCCGTGGGCAGGGACACCTCCCACTGCTCTGAGCCCCCTCCAGCCTGGCCTGGGAGCATGGCAGCATTCCTGACAGGGACCAGGATGCTCCAGGATGCCTTTTCTGCCCAGGGGCACAGCACAGGTTGGTCAAGGAGAGCCTTGGATTTGGGATGTGGTGACCAGGCAGTGATCCCCACCAGCACTGCCTAAACTTTGGGAGAGCAGTGCCAAGCTGTTGTGGGCAAGGGGAGGGACTGAGCTGTAGAACAGCTGATCTTCCACCTGAGTCTTTGAGAGCTGGATGTGATGAAGGGAGCCTTTGACACTGCAACCAACTATTTAATTTCATATCTTCACTTTGAACAATCTTTGTTTTGAAGGCTTGTAATAATAATTGCAACGCCACTGCCTTTGGTGTGCATCCCTGGTTTTTTTTTAAGCCTGAGCTGTCCCAAATTTCCTTAGGAAGTTAAACCCCTGTCTGAGCTCTGCCTATGATTATCTTGAGTTTCTTAATTTCTTAATTTGAGTTCTGTTTGTTCATCATTTGGCAGCTTTCCCCCCAAAAGCTAGCAACTTCTTTTGCTTATTTTTCAAGCGGTACCAAGTTGCCCCATATATTTTCTGGGTTTTGGTGGGGCACATCAAGCCCAACATAAATCTGGAGTCTGTTTTTCTCCTTCCATGTAGCTTGGTTTCCAAATGGAGTGAGGGAATGCCACTGTCTGCCTGTCCTATGGATGGGAAAGACTTTCAGGCTCCTGGGCTTGTTAACACAGAGCCTTTTGCCAACACGAAATTACAAAAAGACGATGATAAACACACTTCTTGCCAAAGCTCCCTTTGTGCTGACAGATTTAGTCTGGGCCCTCCTTCATCTTCCCTGGTACTGCTTTGTTTGAGAACCAAGATTCCAAAATATTTCAGGGAGAAGGGACTGTTAGGGAGGATTGATCCCCTCTGTTTGCCACTCCCTAAACCCCATCGGGGTGCATCCGTCAGTGTGAGCAGAGGAGGAGAAGAGGACAGGGAGAGGTTTGCTATGCTGCCCAATGGGAAAGTGGGGCTGGAGCTGCTCCCCAGCCCTGCCTGGTCTTCCCAGCCTTGACCAGGGAGGAAGTCCCAGAGGTGACCAGAAAACAGGACCTGGGTGAAGATATTAGAGAATAATGAGGAGCAACCGTGGCTGGAAGTGACAAATGACAGCCAAAACGTGCAGCACAGTGGATTTGACCCAATAAAGGCCAGGGAAGCCTGACCCATTTGTCATTGAAGGGATATCTCTGTCCTCATCTGATTTTAATTCCAGGAATATTGTTTTGCTGATGTGCCAGCTTTGTACGGTGTGATCGACTCCCAGACAAATGTAGGAGTTCATCCTGTTGCAGTCCATGGGAAGGAGTGATGTTTTCAGTATTCAGGATATGGCTTCAAAGGGATTCTCCCATTTTGGAGGAAGTAATTGTAAAAAATGGAGGGAGGGTAATTAGTGGTAGTGGTTGGAAATTTTGGAGAGGTGATCAATCATTTCATATTTTTAAAGAGCTTGGAAGGGGGAAAGATTATATTTGCTGGTGTCAGAAAAAGATTTTTTATGGATATTCCTTTTGTGTCTGGTTGTCCTGTCTGACTCCTGCAGCACAGCTTCCCTTAGGAGAAGGACCACTGGATGACTGGGGGAGAGGTCTAAAGTAGCCTGAGAAGACTCAGATAAGAGAGCTAATGAATATTTTGTTGTGTTTCTTGTGGTGACTGGGTGATGTTGTGGGATAGATGTTTATAATCCAGGCTTTTCCTGGTGGCCAACCCCAACCTCCCAAGGCAGTGCTTGTGGCAAGGAAGGAGCAGAGAGGAAGTGTCTTCAAGCTGTGTGTTCCAGGAAGCCTTTCCAGCAGAACAGGACCAAGTAGGACAGGGAAGACCAAGGAGTGGAGATCATCAGCTGAAGGAGGCCTGGCTCAGTCGGGGAGCGCCGAGTACAGGAGTGCAGCAGGGTTCATCTCCAGAGAGAAAGGCAGTGAGGCCTCACGTTAGAGAAATTAATGGGAATGTATCAAGGAAGTCGTTTGAAAACTGCTGAGAGTGGTTTGGGACTCACCGGGGCAAATGTGTTAGATCTGTTCAAAAATACATGTATTTATTGGTTACCTGCTGGTGAAACCCATCAGGCTTGCAGATAAAAAGCTGCAGCAAGGAATTCGTCTGCATGAAGACATTTTCTTCTCTGGAAACAAGTTAATATAGCCCCAGCTGTGCCAGAATCTTTGGGTTCTTCTCACCCTGAAATTTCCTGGGGGGGAACTGGTTCCAGGCCAGGTTGGACGGGGCTCGGTCTGGTCTGGTGGAACGAGTCCCTGCCCATGGCAGGGTGTTGGAACTGCATGAGCTTTAAGGTCCTCCCAGTCCCAACCAGTCTGTGAGCCTATGATTCAATCATTTCTCATTTATTTAGGCTCAGAGGGCTGTTTGTGTAAGCTCTGCCTAATTTGAATAGGCAAACACAATGTGCAGATATTCTGCCACCCACGTTCAGGTTCACCTGTGCAACAAGTGATCCCATCTTCCTAGCCCTTCTCAGGGAGGACAGGGATTTCCTTCCCAATATTTCAATATCCAGTCTATAATACTGAATTTAATTAATAAGTGAATTATAATTTTTTGATCCTCTGACTTTGAAGCAGATCATAAACTTAGCGCACGAAAGGTCGAGGTTTTTCCTGCCTCAGCATTTATTTTTTGGGCAGTCTGCGGTCAGCAAATTCCAAAGTCAAGAGCTGCTTTGTGCTTATAAATGATCCATTTCATTTTTCATACAGTGAAGACAAAAGGGCTCGCTGCTGTTAGAGAAGTCAGGCTTTTCTCGATTGGAAGAGTGCGGATTTATTTCGTTCTTCATCTCAGACAAAACAGCAGCTGATGGGGATGTGTCTCCTTGGGGTTTGGTCTCCCAGGACACTCCCCTGTGTCTGCTCAGTGAAGATCTGAGTGCTCCTGTCCTGCTTTGGAGGTGGATCTCATGGAAGATGCTGTAGGACTGTACATTTTTGAGATCAGCTTTGTTTTTGAGATCAGCAAGTGCTGTAGTGAAATCCTTTGCTTCAAGGCACTTCCCTGAGGTTTAGTTCTTTCTGGGAAAGCTGGGAGAGCTGGGGGTGTTCACCTGGAGAGGAGAAGGCAGCCTGGGGCAGTGGAAGGTGTCCCTGCCCTGGATGATCCTTAAGGTCTTTCCCACCCAAACCACTCTGGGTTTCCAGGTGTCAACCTGTTCACTTTACATAAAACCCTGTTGCATTTCTGTAACAGGTTCAGTATTTTGTTTCACATGAGAGATGTTCGATCACCTCTAAAGTTAAGGTGTCTCTAAAAAAAGAATCAATTACAGAAGAAGCTGCTCATGGTGGAAAAGAATCTCTGAGCTGATGCCCACTGCTCCAGACTGTTTTGGGGAAAGCTGGGATGTGCCCGAGTATCTTGCCCAAATTCACCTTTACCAGATGAATTGGACAGTAATTTAATTATTGTTTGGTGGATCCCAAGTGAGGGTCAAGCTTCAAAGGACTTAAGTGAAAAGTTGTCAGAAAATTAGTGGAATTTGCATGGAGTGTAAGGTTAGGAGGCCTTTTCATGTTCAAGGAGACTTTGGCTGAATATTATTAGCATGCAATTTGTATAAAATTCATTTAAAGAGGTGATGTGCAGGTCAAGGAAGAAAAGTATCTCTTCCCTTTGTTCGTACCCTCTCATGTTGGTTCTGTGCCACCTGATGTGAAATAAATTGCTTTTGGCACATAGAGAAAATACCCCCCTCTCTCCAGAGTGTAAGGAATGGGTCTCTCAAAAGGCATTGCATCCCAGTGCCACAAAAACCAGGGAATGGGAGTGTAAAGAGAAAATCACCTTGACACAAGGAATGACTTGAAAGAAAATGGAAAAATGTCTGCTGTTCAGAGCAGCTCCCATTTCCATGGTTTGCTCGTTTCTTTTTAAGCTCAGAGCTACTGTTTCATTTTTGGAGAGCCTGAAGGACTCACCTATCCGTGTCACTGTTTTAAAAACCCTGCAAAATTTATTTATTTCTCTGTTGGTAAAGACTTCATTCCTTTGTTCTGAAGAGATAATAGCTTTGTTAACTTCCTGGATTTTCCATTCCTGCTTTATTCTTTTGGTCAGGGGTTGGCCTTGATGATCCTGGAGACCTTTTCCAACCACACTGAAGGGGGTTGCAAACCCCCACGGAGATGGAGGGGTCTGGGCACGGCGTTTCCAAAGGCACAGAGTAAACCAGTGGTGGAGGAAAGCAGAGGGCTGAGATGATCCTGGAGTCCTGTGTCCGTAGGAGTTTGGAGATGGGGTGATTCCTGATTGCCAGGGGTGGGCACACACCCAGAGAGTCCCAGAATGGTTCAGGTTGGAAAAGCCCTCCAAGGTGGTGGAGTCCCCAGCGCTGCCGAGCCCGCAGTGAGCCATTGCCCACCTCCCCTGGGGCTCTGCTTGATGGGAGCGTGTCCTGCCCTCCCAAGGGAGGGATGAACCGGCTGAAAACGTAACCAGGTTACAGCTGCCAAGCATCCCCAGCCTGTTTGCTAGCAGCTTATTCCCATGGCATTCCTGCTGCACTTACTCCTGCCTGGAGTCTCTCAGAGCAACTGAGTCGCTGGCTCAGGGATTAGGAGGCGCTGGGAGCTCCTGCAATAGAGCAGCACTGGTGTTTGTCTGTTTATAATTAATTTTTAGGAGTCTTTTTGTCGGGTATTCATGGCCACAAGCGGACTCGGCAGGTTCTGGCGGTGCAGGAGGTTTAATTTTGCTAATCCTGTTTTATTCCCATTGCAGTGTAGCTGTTTCAATGCCACAACATGGTGCCTGCAATGAATTTCAAATGTATTTTCGGATGGCATTGTCTTGGAGAATGGGAGAAAAAATCATCCCTCCCAAATGCCATTTGCAGGGGCTCTTTCCTGCTGTCTGGAAATCCCACCCTGCATACAAAGCAGGGAGGAAGCACAAACCTCTTCCTCACAAGCTCTCAAACCCCCACCACGATTGCAACCTTTTTATCTGGGATAAAAAGCATTTTCTTTCATCCTTCTCAATAAGAGTGTTTTGCTTCTACCATTTGGTACAACACCTAATGCAAGCCACACATATGCAGTCATTTTTTTCCCCCAAATGGAGATTTTTTTTGTACTCGACACACACCAGAGTACAAATGAAATGATGCTGGCATTGAGGAGGCACTTTGGAAAAGCAGCCGTGATTCCAGCCCTGTCTGGGAGCAGGACCAGCTGCCACTGGGTGGTTTTTGGGGAGGAACAATGGAAAGGTGAAGAGTTCCCGTCCGAAATTTTATTCCATAAAATCACAGAATGATTTGGGTTGGAAGGGACCTTCAGTCTCATCCAGTGGGCAGGAACACGTTCCTGGGGATCAGATGCTCCAAGCCCAGTCCAGCCTGGCCTTGGGCAGTTCCAGGGACGGCGCAGGCACGGCCTCTCTGCGGGGCCTGGTCTCACCCTGATTTTCATCAAGAGCTTCCTAATGCTCTGGAGTCTCCCTTGCTTGTAACCCTGGCCTCCTTTGCTTTGAGAATGGCTCCTTGGGCGCTAACTCGGGGGTGGAGGGACAGCTAATTAATTAAGCACTAATTGCTGTCAAGTCAATCGGTGCTAACGTTTAGCGTTTGACTTGTTTACTCTCCGGAGGTAAAGCGGAAGGAGTTAATGATCTAACAAATTGTGTCCCCATCATGAGGGACTTGTTTGGAGAGAATGGTGTTATTTATGGACTGTAAAAGAACACATTTTAACAAAAACCCCAGATTTTGGAGCAAGATGGGTTTGGTTCTGGTGTGAAATTACCACTAGATAGCTGCGGAGACAAATGCGTCGCCTAATAAAGCTTAATGACTGATTTTCCCATTAATCAGAATTGAGAATGTGCTTCATTAAGATAATTAACTGAGCCAGTTGCTTAAGTGACAGTTAGGAGACACAAATTCCCAAGTTAGTTGCTTTCCTCTTAACAAAACCCACGAGAAGCCGACCTGCCTTGGTCGTCCTCATCGGAGAGAGGAGCGCAAGGGCTGTGGAGATCTCCTTGCTCCCCTCAGCTCTGTGACAGAGCCTCCCCGTGGGACACGGGTGGGACGAGGGGGTGGCCCTGCCCAGCCCCACACAGGATCCAAGCCTTGGCATCCAGCTTTTTGACAGTCAGCTCATGCTGAAAGCTCACCACGACTTGCCCTTCTCCATCTCGCCAGCGGCGAATGGTCTTTTATCTGCTGCTTTCAGAAAGGTCAGCTCTTTGCCAGGGCTGGTTTTATCACCCAAGAACTGCTCACTCTTCCGAGGGGGAGAATTCCCTGCCTGGCTTTGTGGCTCCTCCTCTTTGTTCTTCGCAAGCTGGAAGTGGGGTCATGAGTCCTGAGCCCCCCTGGAGCAGGGATGTGGAAGATGAATCTGCTCCGGGTGCATTGGTAGGCAGAATGTGCAGCGCCGGAGAAGGTGTGGGAATTAACAGAGAGATCCAAAACTTGAATTATTAAATATGCTATCTGGTTGTAATGTCTGGTTGTAAATCCCTTCCTTCACAGCTGTCTGTGTCTGGAATTCTAACAGGGTGATGCTATCGGGGCTCTGCACACACAGCAACTGGAGAGCCAACGTAAGGCAAGAGTCTCACCTCTGCTTTTCTTTTGTCCTCAGAGTTCCCGGTCTTCCACCATGAATCCTGTTTACAGCCCCGTCCAACCTGGGGCTCCCTATGGAAACCCCAAGAACATGGCCTACACAGGTAGGACAGCACTTCTGGCTCTCCCTGGATGTCTGTGCCTGGTGGTGGGGAATCCCTCAGTGAGGGAGGAGGGTTTCCCTTCAGGGAGCAGGGCGGGAACGTGACTCGCAGGCAAAACCCTTCAGCAGAGCCAGTGCAGCGAGCCTGGTGAGAGGAGCTGGAGCTCAATTCCTGCCAAGAGGAGGCCCTGGAAGTCCTAAGGAAGAGGATCCAAAGGGGTTTTCTTGAGGGTAACAAAGATGCAGGCAGGTGCTGGGACAGTCAGCAGGAGGGCTCCCCTCTGGAGCTGCACTGATCCACTGGCGTGCACCTGCTGGAGTAATCCAGCTGTGGGAATGAGGTTCCCACAGCCAAGAGCCCCCAGTTTGGAGAACATCCCCTTGTTGTGATGAGCTACATTGTTGACTGGTTTTTTTGGATGTCAAGTTGTGCCTTGGTTGAGTTAATCCTATGTGGAAGATCAAGTCTGATGTCTGTTTGAAACATTATTTAGAACTGAGCTGTCCAAAAATGTCATCCTTAATACTCAAAGAAGGCCAGCCTTGAAAGATGTTTGCTATAATTATGTAACCAGTGGGCAACTAAAGTGTACTGATATGGATTCTGTTGGGAGAGAAACGGTGCTTTGGAAAAAGAAAATCCCAGTTCAGGTGTATCAGGTTTTCCCCGTGGGTTACGTTCACCTTGACTTGCTCTGATCTTGTAACCCCCTTACAAAATCAGCCCTGGAAAACTCCTTTTTATACTGTTTTGGGGAATGTAATCAGCTATTGAACGTTGTGTTGTGTTAGGGCTTCCTGCTTTGTATTTGCATTTCACCCAAGGTGTGGAATTATTTGGGAATGTGCTTTTGTGGAGGAGAGTGGTCACCAGCACATGGGAATGAACATGAAAGACCCACAGCTACTTTGTGCATGGAATATTCTGGTTGAGTTTGGCAGCTCTTCCAGATCAGTGGGGCTGTGGGGAGCCCAGTCTGAGACTCTGCAGAGCAGAGCCTTCCTCAAAGGCGTTTTGCCCCATTTTTATTCATCCTTTCTTTTTCCCATCCCAATTTATGCAGCTGCTTTGTTGGAGATACTGTAGCTTGGGGGAACTTTGGTCTCACAGTTAAAGCACGAGAGGCTTGGAAAAAAAAAAAATCCCTATGAAAAAGTCTCTTCAAAAATCTCCCCATTGTGAGAGGACTGTGGGCTCCAGCAGTGCTTGGGTGATAGAACAAGCTCACAAGTGCACAGTTATTTTCTTTCTCTGGAAATAACAGGAATTTTGTGGCTTTCCACACAAGGGGCTACTTCTCTCCCACTTTACTTTGATTTTTTTTTGGCATGTGCTTAAAGCTCCCCCTTA
Organism: Polioptila caerulea; assembly: GCA_013397295.1. NCBI lineage: Eukaryota > Metazoa > Chordata > Aves > Passeriformes > Certhiidae > Polioptila > Polioptila caerulea. Next base: position 98,081 of record VYXF01004784.1, on the reverse strand, counting down.
ATATCCACGCCATGTACATTTCTGTATCTGCTTTCACACAATCCTGGGTGTCTTAGAAGCTGCTTTCTGGCATTTGATAAGACAATGTAATCTAAATGTTGAGGTGCAGATTGGTCAGAATTTGCACCTTGACCTTTCTTGAAGAATTTTGGAGGGGGAATTCTGCTTTAGATGAGGGAGTTAATGGAATTCCAGAATGGTTTAGGTGGGAAGGGGGCTTAAATCTCATCTGATTCCACCCTCTGGAATGGGCAGGGACACCTTCCAAAGACCAGGTTGCTCCAAGCCCCATCCAGCCTGGCCTTGAACACATGAATTCTGCAGGACTCCATTTGGAATTAGTCAAGTGCCAGCATTAATGGGATGCTGTCTTCTAAAATTATCTGCTGGTTGATCACGGTGAAGTTCCTACTGTGCCCTTAATTCTGTAAAATTTGACTTGGCCAACTTGTGCCAGCCCTGATCCATGCAGGGATCAGGAGGAGGTGGCCCCCAGAGACTGGTTGCATCCCAAAGCACCCTTCAGGCATTTGTCTTGCAGAATTTGTGGTAAATGCACAGAAATCAGTGGTGGGTGTGCAGGATAATCTTGGAGGAAAGAGTTGGCGGCGGATCAGACCGGAAAAAGGAAAACAAGGTCCTGGGTTATGTCAACGGTGAAACAAAGGAACAAAGCACATGGAGAATATTCCTGCTGGATTGGCCCATTGCCCAGGTGCCAGGTAAGGAGTCAGTGGGCTGAACTCTTACAGTGAAGCCCCAAAATAGAAGCCAGAAAGCTTTTAACAGAAGAGCTTTTTTTTCTTTTTTTTTTCCTGAGTAAATAGTATTACAAACCCTTTTAAATCTGAATTTGTTTGATTATGTAATGAAAGGCCCAAAGTTCCATAGCAAATGAGGAGGAGAAAAGACAAGCAGCTCCTGAGGGTGGTCTGGGCAGCTATGAAAAGAGCTGTGGAGTAAAACTCAGGTGGGATAGAGGCAGAAAGAAAGCAGGGGTAGCAATCAGGACACTGGCAGGTTAAATTCTGTGCTTTTGTGGGGTTTTTTTTTTGGTGCTAAGTGTGAATGCTGTGTACTTTTTGATACTTTTTAATTTTTATTTCTGTGATAGCTTTAGGCTGGAATAATGAGTTTTAATCTGATTTTCTTCTCATTCTGACTTCTGTGTTGTTTTTTGGCAGAGTAGGGAGAGAGGTCCATTGCAACATAAATAATCCAGTTTTTTCTGCCAGATTGGCTGTTAGGGAAAATAGGAAATCCTTGAGTTAGGGAGAATGGGAAATCCTTGGCACATACTCAAGTACTTGATGAACCATCCATTTATTCAGATTCTTGATTTTTCCATTTTGTTCTTCCTTTTAATGGAAGTGTGAAGGACAGTTATTTCCTAAATAATTTTTCAAGTGTGGTCTGGATTAGTTGGATTTTTATGGGAAATAATAATTAGGTTGAAAAAAGGAAGTTTTAAAATACACTTACTTGGAGAGATAAAATCAGAATGATTCAACTCACAGCAGAAATGTTGGTGAAAACAATCCTGATGTTTAAACCGAGGGATTTATTCAGCACTGGTGGCTTCTCCCAGATCTCATTTTTGGGGTCCTTAGAACCCTCAGATCTGTTGGATTGCACCCTCCTTCCTGTTTTTCCTTGGAAGCTGGAAGAGGCAGAGCTACGTCTGCCCAATGCCAGGTTTGTGCTCCAAGTCCTGGCTCCTCATGCCTGGCTGGTGACGCCTTCCACTCTGCTAATTCCGTGGATTTTGGAACATCAGCAGCAGTGCTTCAGCGTCGTTTACTATTTAATTAAACCAGGCTGTAATTAAGTTGGATCTTTGTGTAAACTGTTGTTTTAATTGAGGCTAATTTTCAAATGTATTTAGGGCCTCCAATTTGCTTTCTTGTTCTTGGTAGAATTCCCTTTGCCCACCCAGCCGGGAGCTGCTGGAGCACCTGGTTTTCCTTTGGCACGTTCCCCTTGCCCTGCACCCACTCCAGGAAGGCACCAGTGCTGCAGTAAATGGATTAGCCCGTTGGTGTGGAATCAGGGATGAAGAATCAGTCTCTCCTGGAGCTTGTTTGACTTCAAGCGTGAAACTATAAAGTGTTTGTGATAGCTCACACCGCGTCCCCTCTCCCTCCCAGGAGCTGATGAATATGCTGATGGGATGCTGGGATTCATGAGCCTCTGCTGGGCTGGCTCTGTGTTCGGAGGAGTTATTCCTAAATAATAAATGGGAATAAGATCCAGGAGCCCAAAGGTGCGGGGCCGGGTGGGAAAGCTCCGAGGGGTTTGTGTCGCGTCGCTGCGGCGCTCGCCATTTCCCAGGTCATGCTGCGGGAGGGATGCTCCAGGATCCTGCAATGGGTCCTGGAAGGGACCTGCAAGGACAGCTCATCCCAATCCCCAGCCTTGGGCAGGGACACCTTCCACTGTCCCATCCAGCCTGGCCTTGGGCACTGCCAGGGATCCAGGGGCAGCCACAGCTGCTCTGGGCACCCTGTGCCAGGGTCTGCCCATCCTCACAGGGAACAATCCCTTCCCAATATCCCATCTAACTCTGCCCTCTGGGAAGCCATTCCCTGGGTCCTGTCCCTCCATGCCTTGTCCCCAGTCTCTCCCCAGCTCTCCTGGAGCCCCTTTGCGCCCTGCAAGGGCTCTGAGCTCTCCCTGGAGCCTTCTCCTCTCCAGGTGAGCACCCCCAGCTCTCCCAAGCTGGCTCCAGGGCAGAGGAGCTTTCCCTGCACTTTTCCCCTTTGTGCTCCTGAAGAGCAAGACACATCCCTGAGCTGGGCTGTTTGCAGCACTCCCAACTTGCAAATCCCCAAGTTTTATTCTTTTTTTCTTCCCCGAGGTGAAACCACACCATTTGTTTGGCCATAATGGTAAGCAGAGGGAATGTGTGCCCTCTGGCCGTTGGTTTTGTTGGCAGGACAGGAGGTGCAGGGCTCTCACGTGTGTTCCTGCCCTAATCCCTGTCATTTGTATTCACTGTTAACCTCAGACACCACTGCACATGTGAGCAGTGACCTCATTTACTCCTCACTCTTCCTTTCACCTCTTGTGCTGTTGAAAGTCAGCGGCCTTCCATGTTGTAGGAGATGGCAGGATGTTCCAGTAGGATTTCTGCTGTCAGCTTTTCATCCTCCTTTGCATACTCTCTGTGGGACAATGATAATTCTAGGCGGGCTTTCAGCCTTCCTTATTGACTTACAATTATAATTTGGCTGCATTCCTCTCTGGAAATGCTGGGCATTTGATGGCAGATCAGCTCTTTGGCCACACAAACCAAGTTCTTTCACAACTTCTCTGTGAAAGGGGATGAACTTCATATTTCTTCCTCTTCCTTTCTGGCATTCCTCAGCATTTTCAGGGGGGCACTGAGGAGCACGAGGCAAATGGCAGGGGTTGAGGTGCTCTCTCCTTACTTCTCCTTCTGCTCTGAGGTGTGCATGCACGTCAGCCCCTTCCATTGATTGGGAAATGCCACTCCTGGATTTAATTAGGCGATCCATCGCTTAGTGGGCCTGTAAAACAGGAATTCTAAACCGTGTTCAGGGTGTTGAATTGATTTCAGGGTGATTAAAAATGTATGAAGTGGATACAGTGAATATTTTTCCTCTGGCGTTTCTTCATGTTTATTAATTGGTGTGTATAGAGCAGACAGGAAAATCCTACTTGACTGGGAGAAGAATGAGCTGTGACTTGTGCAGGCTCTCATTGTTTTTATGTTGAAACGTGTGATGTTTATACAGGAATCCTTCCAAACAACTTGCTGAATTCCTCAGTGTTGGGAGCTGCTGAGTTTCAGCACTGAGATCAACGATGGGTAAATCGCCATCATCCTAATGAATTAACTCAGGGACTTTGTGGAGGCTGTGAAAAGCATCAAACCACGGAGGGACGGAGGGAGGAGGAGATTTTTGTTCGGGAGGAGGAGGCAGAGGAGTTTGGGTCAGATTTGGGATGTTTGTGAGCGGCAGAGGTCGCTCAGGGCAGTGGTGGGATCATCATCCCTGGAATTGTTCCGAAGCCAAGTGGAGGTGGCACTTGGGGACATGGGGCAGGGGTGGCCTTGGCAGTGCTGGGGAGCAGTTGGACTCGATGGTGTTGGATGGGCTTTTCCATCCTTAATGACTCTGGGATTCAAAAATCACTCATGCCATCCACTCAGCTCGTTTGGAGACTGGTCCAGCTGATGCCAGCCTTCCAAGGAGCTGATAGAAACTTTGGGAAACATCCCCCACCCCTTGTTTTGTCCCTGTTTGCAGAAGGTTTTACAGGCTTTTGAGTGCCCCTGTGCTGTGAAGAAACAGAATAGTGTCAGATCTTAAAAGCAAACCAAACTCATGTTCTGTTTTCCCAAATGACCTCACCGTGGGCCTTCTCCTCCTCCAGGCTCGGGTGAGTCCGTGCAACTGGTTTATTTCTGTCTCATTTCTTGGCTGGAATATTGATTTTGGTTTTCCTCGTGGTGGAAAAGAAACAAAAAGATTAAATGGCCACGCTTGAAGAGGGCTGGGGAAAAATTGTGAGGCAGAGAAGCAAAAAGAATAGGTGGGGAAAAAAAAAAAGATGGCCTTGGAAACATGTTTTGAAGAGAAAAATGCTCCATTTAAAGAAAATAAAAGCTGAACAGAGACATTTCTTGTGTCTCAATTGCTTTTATAGAGAACAGGCACATCTTGTGAAGTTCTTCACTCACCTGGGGAAAAGAGAAGGTTTATTTTTACGCATGAACCCTCCCAAATTTCTGTCTTAAATTGCATGTAGACAAATTCTAACCAGTGCTTTTGACTTTTAAGTACACTTTCAGTATTAAAACTGATAACTGAGGGGTTTTTTTGTTGTCTTCTTTCTTAGTGTGTGTGTATCAGAGAATGCAACTGGGTTTGGGCGGCTCATTAATTTCTAGTGTGTTTCTGAGCCATGTCCTTTTTCTTTGCTTTAGCCATGATCAATTGTTTTCCATTTAAAACTTCTTTTTCTGCATGTTCCCTTCACTTCCATGTCTTTTCCTGAGTTCCTCTTACTCTGCTCCTGAGCAAGGAGCCTCTGTGTTGTAGGCAGTCAGAATCACATTGGCCATTTCAGCACGGCAGAGTCACTGGAGTTGGGAAAGAGCTTTAATATGATCCAAGTCCAGATGTTCCCCAGCACTGCCAAAGCCACCACCGCCCCATGTCCCCAAGTGCCACATCCACGTGGCTTTCCAGTCCCTCCAGGGATGGGCAATTTGCCTCCATGGAGCTGGAGTGTGACCTTGGCATTCTGCAAGTTGGAGATGGGGGCTCACAAACCAGGCTGGGAACATCTCCTGGCCCTGGCACCCCACATTTCAGGGGATCTCGCGAGCAGAGTTAAAATCTCACCCAGTCCAAAAGAAAGGCCTTTCCCTGCATATTTCTTTGTGCCACTTGCAGTTCAAATTCATATGCTGCCTTGTTTTTGCTCTGTGCATGTTTGCACCCCACACATTCAATACCTCTTGAATCCCCAGGTGCTTCCATTAAATGATTGCAAATAAGCTCCAAGGCTGCCTCGTGATCTGTTGAAAACCTTTAATATTTGCTGCCTTTCCTTCCCCCCACACCTTCTTTTTCATCTTGCACAGCAAATAAGTGGTCAGATCCCTGTTATACTTTTTCAGGTTGAAGGTAATAAATTAAAATGTAGTGGCCTGATTTGTGCAAAAATGTTTCTAGATTAAATATTGAGTTTTTCTTCCCTCCTGGTGCACAATTATTTCTCACACCGGGCGCAGTCGATGTGATCCAGCCCAGAGGTTTGTACAGACAGAAACGTGAGCTGGCCTAGGCCTGGAACAGACTTTTAGAAGCTTCAGAAATAATTCCCTGGTTTGTACCAGATCTGTTCATTACGGGCTCTGTTTTCCTACTGTGCTTCATACCCAATATCTTATTTCTAATTTCATGGGGATCAGCTTTCCCGAAGTGCAGCGGCTGAGTTTATTAATCACAGAATCCCAGAATGGTTTGAGTTGGGCAGGACCTTAGAGATCATCCAGTTGCAGCTCGGTTTTCCTGTTCTGTTCCGTCAGCCTTAGCCTGGTGTGAAGCCAAAATCAGGTGTTGCTTGTATGCAAATGCATTTGTGCACTTATTTCCAAGTGTGTGTGGCTGCCCTTCCCTCTCCCTGCGCTTGCTGGCACTCGGCCTCGTTTCATCTCATGCAGTACTGGGCTGGAATTTTAATGTCTCTGCGGCCAGCAATGATTTATTAGATCCCAAAGCCCTGGCTCGGAGCGCAGGAAGAAAATATTGCAGCAGTGAGCTGCCTTGGCACTGCTCGAATAAATGGCTCCTGAAAGACTCTTTAGTGCTGCAGCCTTTTCTCCCTTCTCCTCCCCCCGGTCCCGACCCCGGGCTTTCTGCTCAGGGTGGGAAGAGCTCGTTTCCTTGCAGGTTACAGGAATGTATTTGTCATCAGCCTCGTCAACTAAAGCCCTTTGAATTCCCAGAACGAGCTGCTATCCTTCATCTGGGGAAAAAATTTGTGGCAGGCTGCAAGGCTTGGGCTCCTGGTGGTGAACTGGTGGTACACAGGGAAGGTCAGGGAATTCCAGGGTGGTTTGGGGTGGAGGGGGCCTTAAATATTCCACTCCTCCCATGGGCAGGGCCACCTTCCACTATCCCAGGCTGCTCCAAGCCCTGTCCAGCCTGGCTCTGGATGCTTCCAGGGATCCAGGGACAGCCACAGCTTCTCTGAGCTCATAGTTAGAAAATTCCCTTTAGTAAGTAACCAGAGGAAATGTCCACTTTATGCTTGATTTGTTGCCATCTATTTGCACTTGAAAATGACATTTCTGTGCCTCATCATTAGAGACCTCATGTTTGGCAGCAAAGAGCATCCATCTCTGGGGAGAAGAGGTTGATTCCCTGGCATTCCCAGGAGATGCAAGGCACGTGGTGATTGGAAATGAAATCACACAGGGGAAAACCTTGGTTTTTAGAGCTGAACAATGAAGAGTTTCATTCAGAAAGATGAATGTGTTCAGGCATCTGAACTTGTTACTATTTACCTCTAGGTCTTTTTAGTTCAAATTAGGAACTCTGTTGAGGTGAAGACCGTTCTGTGCTGTGTTGAAGGTGAAGGGAAGTGCGTTCTGTGCAGGCACTCTTTTGTCAGGATAATTTTTCTCTCCCCTTCAAACAGTTAAGGAAACAGTAGTCTAATGGACTACCACAGTAATTTCAGGGCGAGCAGAGTGGTTTTCCACCAAAATAACAATTATGTTGTCATCAAACAAGGCATGGTTTGCTCTGAGCCCATTAATATAATTGAGGGTCTCAGTGAATGCACGAGCAGCAGGTTGGTCACTTCTACCCAACACCCCCAGCTCTCCCAGCCTGGCTCCAGAACAGAGGGACTCCAGTCCCTGGAGCATCCTCTGGCCTCCTCTGGACTGGAAATCCAGATTATTTTCCCCTCGTTTGGGTGTCTTGAAAAACTGGACATTCTGTGGTATTTAATGTGCTGTGAACTCTGGTTTGAGAAGAGATTGTCAAGAAGGGACTCGAGTCACAAAATCCCAGAATGGTTTGGGTTGGAAGGGATCTTAAAACCCACCCAGCCCCACCCCTGCCATGGGGACACCTCCCACTGTCCCAGGCTGCTCCAAGCCCTGCCCAGCCGGGCCTTGGGCACTGCCAGGGATCCAGGGGGAGCCACAGCTGCTCTGGGCACCCTGTGCCAGGGCCTCAGCACTCCCACAGCCAAGAATTCCTGCCCAATATCCTTCATCTGCTGAAGGATTTTCATCCCTGGGGTTTTTCCCCTCCTGTCAGTGCTTCACTTCGGCTGTGGAGTTTTAAATTTTTCTTTTAATCCCCACAGTCCTTTATCCCTCCCTTGCTTCTCTCCAGCTCTCTGGTTCCTTGAAGGCACTATGTGGAATTCTCCCATGGAAGATGCTGGATCCATTATGAATAAAGATGAAGTGGAAGTGGAATGCTTTCCCATTAATTTAAAACTTTGGTTATCATGACAACAGGTTACAACTCTCTTCATTGCCATGACAATCTCCCGCAAAATTGTTAAAACGCCGGCTTCTGGTTATTTTTAGTTTGTCCTCTCCATCCCCATGGAGACCAACTTTTCCTTGAAGTGTTTGATGCTTTGTGCTCGGAGCCTTTAATGAGCCCCACACAAGTCTGGAAGTCAGGGAAGGCAGAGGCCTCCGAGGTCACCCCATCCCTCCGTCAGCCTTGAGGGATGCTCGGTGCCGTGGCTTTGCCGCTGCTTTTGTTGCATTGTGGGCTCTTCTTTTTTATTATTATTATTATTCTCATCTTCTCTCGTGTGATTTTTAACATTTACCTTTCCTGTAGCGCCCAAGCTCTTGTATTCTTTGCCTGTGACCCTATTTTTTGTTGTATTCTTTGCATATAACCCTATTTTTTTGCATTAAATTCTGTCTGAAAACGGCTCAATTCTGCACAGGCCACTGGGAAAAAAAAAATCTACAAGGGAAAATGAAAAACTATAGAGGAGCTAGAGCAGGAAACATAAAGTGCTCATTTTTAGTTGCTGGGTTGGTTTGGGAAAAAACCCACACAAATTAACTTTTCTTTGTGTCAATTAACCGAGAAGTTTTACTGGAGTAACATTTGCTCAATCAGCTGAACATTTACTGGCATATCATTAATGTATTACAAATGAATAAAATATCACAAATCACCTCAGGTAAAAAGGGAACTAAAACTACTTCGTGATCCTCCTTTGTCCGTGGGCTTTTGTTTTTTCCCCAAGCCTTTCTGGAAGGTGGCTGAGACTATGCAGGGTTTTTATTTGTGTCCATCACACCCTGAGTGAGGGTTTTCACTGAACTGGGGAAATTTTTTCCACATCTAATAACAGTTCAGAGTTGTTCTGTAGTTTCTTAGACATCTTAAATGGTTGTGTCCTTAATACCAGCTGACCTCTGAGCTCCACTGAACCTTCCACTATCCCAGGTTGCTCCAAGCCCCATCCAACCTGGCCATGGACACTTGAGGGATGGGGCAGCCACAGCCTCTGATACAGATAATACTTCTATCAATAACTTGAAACCTCTAGAGAGGCTCAGGAGCTTATCACTGATGGCAAAAATCTCTTTTTAAATGGCATAAAATCTTTCTCTCTCTGGGATAATGAAATCCTTTTGCTGTTCAGGTGACTCTGAATCTTTTTACAGCTGATAAGAGCAATCAGGAGAGTTTTTAATGCCTCTTGCTTGCAGCATCTCAATGCTCATCAGAGTCCTTTTGCTCTCTGGTGTGTCTGAGTTTGCCCTTTCCATGCAGAATCCAAAGAAAACATGATTTCGAGATAACACAGCCCTCATCTCTAGGACTGTAAGGTTATTTTGGCAGCAGGATTTCCTGGGAAGGTTGATGGCTCAATTCTGCTCTGCAGATGCAAGGCAGAGTATGAAATCTGGTGGGTTTTTGTAGCACTAACAGTGGTGGTAAGATTTTTATCAGCATGTTACTCAGCATCCTGTGAGATGCAAGGAAGATAAACCCTGAGGCTGGAGCGCTTAATTGAAATAATAATCTAGAAATCCCTGTCTTTTTTTTTTTGTTTTGTTTTGTGCTGCTACTTGTCGAGGACATGGCATAATTACCCTGATTTGATGTTGGTGTTGATTGCGAGGTGTGTGGCTGTGTTGAAGTGTTCCCACAGAATTCTGGCCACATGCTGTTCCCAGAATAATTCCTTTGCCCTTTCCATGTGTGGTTAAGAGGCCATTTAGCTTTCCCCAATCACTGTTTTATTCTAATAGCTGTTAATTGGCAATAAAGGTTATAACTAATAGAATATATGTAAGGTATTGATAACACTGCTTGTGTTGGAGTGGATTTTGTTCCTTTTGTTCTTTTCACTTTATTTAGGATTGCAAGGAATAGAACAGAACAGAACAGAATAGACCATTACTGTTGGAAGGGATCTCCAACAATCATCTCATCCATCTGCCTGCCTAATTCAGGGCTGATCATGTTATTAGGGGCATTATTATTTGGTTTTTATTTGCATGTCTGTGACCAGTGAATTAATTTTATGAGACAATAAAATGGTTGGTTATAAAATCCACCACAATCGGTTCTTTCTCCAACTTTGGGACCAGCAGCCACAGGTGCAATGAGAAAAATTCAGGAGGTAATGTGACTTTGGAAGGAAGGGAGAATTTTTCAGATTTTCCTATAGGAATTGCCCAGACAAACCGTGGCTGCCCATCCCTGGGAATGTTCCAGGCCACATTGGACACAGCTCAAAGCCACCTGACCTAGTAGAAGGTCCCTTCCAATGCAAACCATTCCAGGATTTTGTACCTTCTCCTAAATGCAGATCCTGCTCCAATACCTTTATGGGTAAACCAAGACATAGGAACAAAAAAACCTGTGCAAAAGTTCTACACACCCAGGAGATTTTCTCTCTATGATGACACACCCCAAAGAGCAGGCTTGGTTTCCTCAGCCCCTTTTGATATTTTAGCAAAATTACACTGCATCAAATTTCCAGCTTGAGGAGATGTTTCCCATCCTTGTTCCTAACTGAATTTGGGGTCAGCTCTCCCAGGGCTTCCCAAAGCAGCTCAGAAAGGGAGGCAACATTTTCACTTCTGTTTTTCCAGAGGGAGATTTCCTCCTTGCACCTTCAGGCAGATCTAAATCTCCACGTATGTTCTTGTTTGAGGAAAGGAGTCTGTATTCTGCAAAAAAAATTCTCTGGGATCACAGGCTGGTGCAAGAGAGCGGGAAGAGCTGGTGTGCAAGCAAAGGGAAATTCCAGAGGTGTTTGCATTAAGCTCAGGGTCAGACCCTGCCGGGCACTGCCTCAAGTGCCATCGATCCATGGCCTCGTTTGCCTTGCAGCTCTCACATTAAGCAATGGTTAAACCATCCCCGGGGCTCCCTTGACTAATTGACCGCTCAAGGTGGTCCAGGTGCTTCTCGGCAGGTCCATCTGGCAGCAGCTCCAACCCATCTGGCCCTGGTGTGGCCTTGCAGAAACCTCTCCTGGGGAGTTGAGCCCCAAATCTCTGCTTTCACAAGTGTTTAAGGAGCAAAGGGAGGTAGTGCCACGAGCAGGAATTCCTGTTGGTCTGCAGGTCTGGAATGGCTTTGGCTGTAAACAAATGCACAAGGGACAGCGGGAGCAAAGGCTACCTATTGGAAGAGCCCCTCTCCGGGTATTTAGGAAGTGTGGATGCTGAGGCTTCTGCCATATTCCTTCAGAGCAGCTTTCCAGAGAAAATGCAAAGCCAGTCACCTTCAAAAGGCAGGGAATGTCACCCTGCATTTCTCTATCCACCTTGGCCAAGCGGGAGGACTTGGCATTCTCCGGGACAGGGAGATTTGATGGATGGCAGGGCTCATAATGTTGTTGGCAAGCGGCGCAGGTTCTGTAGGATTTGGCAATGTTGGAGTCTTTTATTTTATTATTCCCTATTTTTAGAGGAATCTTTCGGTTTGCTCTCGCTCCTGGTGTAAATCAAGAGCCTCCACAGGGAGGTGTGCAGATATTTCCATGCGTGGCACACATTCCCTGTCCCCAGTTTCCTGATCCAGTCACTAACCACGAGCCTTTGCTGCTGTCAATCCCAACACGTTTTTCCAGCAGAACCAAGGTCACTTCAATCCCTCAGGTGGCGAGAGGACCTGCCCACAGCTGAACATCCATACTGGGGGCGAGGTTATTTTTAGGAATGAAGTGAAGCCCTGACCCCAAGCACCCCCAGGCTCAGCCCTGCCTTTGCTGTGTGGGGCTGGGATGTGGCGCTGCAGCGGGGACCGCTGGGTTTCCTTCCGGCATCCTTATTCCCGTGTGCCTTGGGCTCATCTGTGCGGGAAGCAGATTTATTCAGCTCCTGTGAGCCCCTGTCTAATCATCATTAGCTCAGCATTAATGTGCTGAGCAAGTGAAAAACTGGTTCAAGAGAAGAGGAGAAGGGAATCTCTTTTTGTCCATGCAATGCTCTCGTTCCTGGAAGCGGAGGGCAATAATTAACATTCCAGCCAGGAAGCCGGCTCCTTCGGCAGTGCCTGTGGATGGAACACGGGGGATACAGGTGAACTGATCCCAGCCAGCCACAGGCTTGATGCTTAGCTCTGCCTTTGTTATATAACAGGTTTTTAGGTCTTCAAAAAAGCCCATTTCTGAGCAGAAATGACCTTCAAGGAATGGTTAAAATAAGAAAGCCGGCGTCCCTTTGGTTACCGGTGCACAAACTCTCATACTTACATAAACGGGACAAAGGCTTTCATCTCCTTTTGAAGTCATTTGCATATTTATTGAGGCTTGCAGTGCCTTTTTCTTTGGGATCCCACTGATCTGAAAGTGAAGGACACACATGGCTGGAAAACTCACCGGGTTTCCCCGAGGTTCACATCAAACTCGCTTGTTAGTCCTCGAGGTGGGACAAAGTGGCAGAATTCAGCTTTGCTGTGAAATCATTAAACCAGGAACTTCTTGCTATTTCTATGCATTTTTTTCTTGCTGTTCAACAACCTTCAAAGTATTTTTTTCACCTGTATCCCTTGTTACTCTTTAAAAGGAGAAAACCTTTGGGGCTTTGAAATGAATTTTGCTGTAGGTTCATTGAAATTCCTTTTCCTCTGTGGATTTCAGCCTTGCTGAGTGGCACATGACCATCATAATCAGATTGATCAACAAAAATGACACCTCAGAGAGTTCTTTTGAGACAAATGGTGCTGCACACTCAGGGTTGGTGTTTGGAGAAGTGGTGCTACCTTGCTCCCATTGCTTTGCCAGTAACCCCACTGGGAGTCTCCACATCCCTAGGATGGTTTTGTGGCTGAAGGTGAAGCAGGAACCAAGATCCTTCACGCTCCAGTGGGGCAGGCTGTCCTTGCCCATCCTGGATGGAGTGGCCAGCAGCAGTTTGGAGTGCTCCTCTGAAAGACCCCACAGACAAACCCCAAAACATTGCAGTTTTGTTCACCACATCCTGCCAGGATGGGAATTCTCCAGGCTGCAGGATGAGCAAGGTGCTGTGGACAGCAAGGGGTGCCATAATTACATTGCACAGAGCACCTGAATATGGGCTCTTGCAGTAATTAATGCTAAAAGCTGGCCTGTAATTATAATCCAGCCCTATTCCCGGCAGAAACCTTTGTGTGGAAGCTGTGAGGAGCTGTTCTGCATTGGTGACTCGGAAGGAGCTGGAAGAAATTCAAAACATCTTCATATAAATTACATTTTGGTCATGGTCTGCTCATCCCCGGGCCTTTGCAGGCACAGGTTCCCCTCCTCGACTCCTCCTGGCTCTGAGGCTGCTTTGTCAGCTCATCTTTCCCTTCTCCCATCCCCACCAGAGGGATTTTCCTCTTGGACAGCAGCAGGTTGGGAGCAGGTCGGGCTCTGCTCCCAGGGAACAGGAACAGGGGGAGAGGGAACAGCCTCAGGCTGGGCTAGAGGGGGCTCAGGTTGGATATTAAGGGAAATTTCTTCATGGAAAAGGGCTGTCCATCCCTGGCACAGCTGCCCTGGGCAGTGGTGGAGGCCCCATCCCTGGAGAGATTGCTGTGGGTCCCCTCAAACTCAGGATATTTTGTGCCTGTGCGTTTCTGTCAAACCTCAGTTTTAAGCCTCGTCCCAGGTCCTGCTTTGAGCTGCTCCAGCACTCTGCCATGGCAGGCAGGGATCAGGTGGAATCCTTGGCATCCATGTGTGCCCTCCACAAAACATGTGGGCAGTTTGGGGAGAAAACTCCACACTCCTTTGCACGTGAAATTATTTCCAGGAAACGTTTGCCTGATTTTGAGCACTTGCCTCTTTTTTTAATCACTGGCCAATTTATGGCAGCATGTCAGGACCGTGTCTGATTTAAAGCAGGCTTGAACTTGGTGCATATCATAAAAAACCCTGAAATGTTTATGGATTCCCATCTGTTTGACTGGAATACACCTGGCTTTGGGGACTAGACACATGCTCTGCCTAAATCCCAGGCTTTAGAGATCAAGCATGACACCGGCATGCCTGACTAATCTCCTGGAGGGATGCTGCCGGGATAAGATAAGGAACTCGTTGGGAATGCTTCTTATTGTCTGGGGGAGGGAGCTGCCAGGGCACAGGCTGCCACCAACACCTGATAGGGTCCTGCAAGCCTGGCACCCACAGCTCCTGCCCTGCTGGCATCCCGGCCTTTTCTGGGCCTGCCAGGGATAAACCAACCTCTCCGAGCGCGCACGATCCCGAAGGACAGCAGCGCTTCCCTGGATTTGGTTCCTGATGGAGGCACTCCCTGCAGGGGCGGCTGGGGACTTGTCAGGAGTTTTCCTTGCAGGGAAATCAGGATGAGCTGGTACTGGGATGATATTTGCACCCCTGTTCCTTCCTGATGCTCCTCTGCAGCAGTTTCAGGGGGCTCAGCCTTGCAGGTGTTATTCCCTCCAGTTCCAAGTCCACACTGACATGCTCCTTATCTTTTCATTCCATTGACAGATTTTTTTTTTCCCCCATTTCTTTTCCCCTCCCTGCTGATGGATTTACATCACCTTTTATAAATATTGTATAAAACACTATTTTTTTTTTTCTGTGTGAGCAAATAGGATTCTCTGAAGTACAGGGCATGACATTGTTTTAAAACTGAAATAGAGCATTAACAATTGGCTTTTTTCCTTTAAAAACATTTTAGGTGTGTTCAGCAGGATGTAGAAAAAACAAGGAAAATGTATCAGAAGGTAAAAAAAGAAAGAGAAATCTTTGTGCTCCTGATGATTTTGGGAGGAAAAGGAAAGATGTTTTTAATGGGTAAACAAATCTGTTTTAATTCCAGGCTGGATGTTGAATAACGTGTCTGTAGTTGTTCCTGAACCCCAGAGGGCTTAGGAAAATCCCTCTCCACCTCCTTGAGCTGCTTGAGCAGCTTTTCGAGGCCTTGCTTGAGGTCTTAGCTCAGGGCTGGGGTTCCTGCAGCTCCCCATTTTGTCCCAGTTCAGCCCAGTTCTTTTCCTGCCTCTTCAGCTCAGGATGTGACAGTGATGTTACATTTCATTTGGCAAATAAACTGGAAACATCATAACAATTCTGTTCTATTTAGGGAATAATTAATATTTATTCTTGCCTCAACACCCCATTTGCCTGCCAGCCAGTCTGCTTGAGTTTAATACAAATTATTTCATTCAACTCCAAATGTTTCATTTCATTCGTTTATGAGGAAATTAAAGGAAGTGAAGAGGGAAGAGAGTTGCTGGTTTTCATAAAATCACAGATTCCCAGAATGGTTCCTGCTCCGTTTTGGGTTAACCCTGGAACAGGACCAGAGTCTGAATGAATGTGCAGCAAATTCAGTCCTCAGGATATTTTTCCATTTGTACCACACATTAGAAGCAGAGTCACTGGATAATTCACGTTGGGAAGGACCTCTGGAGATGCTCAGGTCCAGCTGGGTCAGTTGGTCACAGCCTTGTCCAGTGGATGGAAGTCAAGGAAGTTTTCCACTGCTCAGAGCCACCTTTCTTGGCAGGTTTGCAGCTTTTGCCAAAGGAAGTTCTGCAGGCTCTGTTGCCCAGTTTTGCAAGCCCAGGACTTCCAGAGGATCCAGGATGTCCAGCTGTAGCTGGGTATCTGCCCTTTTGTATATAGAGCCAGGCTGGGAGAGCTGGGGGTGCTCCCCTGGAGAGGAGAAGGCTCCAGGGAGAGCTCAGAGCCCTTGCAGGGCCTGAAGGGGCTCCAGGAGAGCGGGAGAGAGACTGGGGCAAGGGATGGAGGGACAGGACACAGGGAACAGAGAGCAGGAATAGTGTGAGCTCTGCTAATCCAAGTGCAGCACTTCAAAACTGGCCCCATCTCCTCCTCCATGGCCCGACCAAAAGCTGCCTTTTAGTCCTTACAAATGCACAGCTCTTCCTTTTCATCCTTACAAATTTCCTTGGAAAATTTTATGGCTTTTATGGGCAGCCTCAGCATCTTTAGCTGCAATAGCAGTCTGCACACTGGGTTGCTTGGTTGATTTTTTGCGTTGTTGGTTTTATTGGTTTTTGTTTTTCTTTATTTCCCCAAAGTTTACACAATCTATGGACACAAAGCTTTTGCAGCTGGTGCCACATTTTCAATGGATTTCCACATCCTCCCAAATTCAGGGGGATGAGGCACCTGGCAGGAAGAGGAAAGGAGCAGCAGTGCTGTCTCATCCCAAACACATCCTCATTCGCACCGGTGCCTTGGGATGCTGCACGTTGTGTGTGGGGAGCATTTGCTTTGTTTGTTCTCCAAGGATGTGCAATTAGTGGGGATGCAAAAAGCTGGTGCTGCTCACAGTTTCTGGGATGGCACATGAAAGAGTAACAGCTGAGAGAAGGTGGGAATTGTAGTCATGGAATTGTTTGGGTTGGAAGGGACATTTAAAGCTCATCTCGTTCTGCCCCTGCTNCTGGAGCCTTCTCCTCTCCAGGGGAGCACCCCCAGCTCTCCCAGCCTGGCTCCAGCCCTCTGCTCATCCTGGTGCCTCCTCTGGGCTCTCTCCAGCAGTTCCCTGTCCTGTTCCATGGAATCCCCAGGGCTGGGGCAGCTCTGCAGGTGGGGTCTCACCTGAGCACAGGGACAGATCCCCCCTTCCTGCTGCCCAGGCTGTGGGATCAGCCTGGCACGTGGGTGGTTGTGGACTGCAGGAATAAAGAAAGCAAAGAGCTGCAAGAATAGCAGAGTTTTCTCCCAGAGCCACCTCAGCTCTTTTGTTGGGACTCATCCCTGCTCCCTAGCAGAGCACCCTTCTGCCAAGAGCACTGCCCAGCATTTTCCTACCTTAACTCAGCCCAAGGCACATTTTCTGGTTATCAGAGTGAATCAGGGCATCACTCAGCAAAAGCTCAGCTCAGTTTTCTTCCTGGAATGCTGACCTGTTCTTGCAGTTGAGCTCATCTGGGCTTTAATTTCCTGATTAATGATCTTCCTAGGAAGCAAAGTACAAATCCAAGGAAACAGGTGATGGTCATACCATGGCCCTGTGCTGTCTGTCCCAAGTAGGACAGGGAAGGCTGGACAAGTGCTCTGTGATATTGTGTGGTGTGGAATTTTGCCCAAACTAAGAATCATGAGGAAGTGCCATCTGCTGCCATTAAAAATGCACATCCAGGGAGTGGTGAACGTGTCCCTGTCAGCTCCCAGCTTTTCCTTCCTTACCTGTGTGTGTTCTGCTTATTCTTTATTTCCACAAGGTGAAATGGGGAAGGGAATAAGCACATTCCAGACCCTGATTTCACTGGAACAGGTGATACTGATGCCCACAGGTGGCATCTTTGGTTTTCTGACCAGATTCCTTCTCCATATTCAACTTATTGCTTGTGCCTGAACCTTTGGGAAGCAAAGACCTTCTTGAATATTCATGGAATTAGTCCTTGGAACACCCTGAACTTGCATACCTAATCAGGTGATATATTTACCTTCTTAATCCCTCCTGACCTTCTTCCCTATGTAAATGAGACAATTTGAAAACATCTCCTTCAGCACTGGGTAGGAGATCCAGCTGATTCCTCTTACAGTAATTGCAGTGCCTCTTCCCAAAGTTCCTGGGAAAAATCTTCAATCTTCAGTCTCACTTGGCTGTGCTGTGCCCTTGACCACTAATAAATTAGTTTTAGCTCATTTCTGTTTCCTCTGAAAGGAACCTGCATCTGCATTTTTTGATTCAATCAGAAGCCTGCACCAAGTCCACAAAAAGAGTGACAGAAAATGGCTTTCAAGTATTTCCTGACAGGTGGGAGACCAGCTCTCAATCACACATCTTTTCAAGCTCTTACTTTTTAATTCTTCTGGTAGTACTGAGAGATTGTTCCAGTAGTTTCCCTGGACATTCCTAATGCCATATTTATTATCACAGAATGGTTTGAGTTGGGAGGGGCCTTAAAGCTCACCCAGAGCCACCCCCTGCCATGGCAGGGTCACCTCCCACTGTCCCAGGCTGCTCCAGGCCCTGTCCAGCCTGGCCTTGGGCACTGCCAGGGATCCAGGGGCAGCCACAGCTGCTCTGGGCACCCTGTGCCAGGGCCTGCCCACCCTCCCAGGGAACAATTCCTTCCCAAAATCCCATCCATCCCTGCCCTCTGGCAGTGGAAGCCATTCCCTGTGTCCTGTCCCTCCATCCCTTGTCCCCAGTCCCTCTCCAGCTCTCCTGGAGCCCCTTTAGGCCCTGCAAGAGGCTCTCAGGTCTCCATGGAGCTTCTCTCCTTAAGGCTGAACACACCCAGTTCACTGGATTAATTTTAGTAAGTCAGTATACAAAATTTTTTTTTAAACCTGCAGAAGTACTAACAGGAGACAAAATAGTTGTGGAATGGTTGGTGCATGTTGAGATTTGGACTAAAAATGCCACGTCTCAACTGACTTGAGGCAAGGTCTCGCTGTCATGGAGAATGAATTCAGCCCTGACACAGATTTGATTATCCACTCCAATTAAACAGGTTATTGACTTACACAGGTTATAGATGGTTTTAGGAGACAGCTACTGGAGGAGCTGCAGCACTTCCTTCGTTTGCACTCTCCTGAGTGGAAATTGGGAGCTGGAGTCCCTTTTTGGTGCCCTTAATCGTGAGAATGCCCCTGAACTTGTGCACCTTGTTGCTCAGCTGAGATGGGATGATGTTGAGGCAGAGCTTTGTTGCCAGCAGTACCTGAAACCATGTTGGGAGCATCTCCTCATCTCTATAAAATAATCATGGAGTCTTTGGGCTTGGGAGGTTCCTCCAAGACCGCCGAATCCAACCATTCCCCCAGCACTGCCAAGGCCACCACTGCCCCATGTCCCCAAGTGCCACATCCACATGGCTTTGAAATCCCTCCTGGGATGGGGACTCACCACTGCCCTGGACAACCCCTTCCCTGAAGGAATTTCCCCTAATATTCAACCTAAACTTCCCCTGGCACAACTGGAGGCCATTTTTTTTGGTCCTGTCCCTTGTTTCCTGGGAGCACAGCCTGCACCCTCCTGAGAGAGGTGCAGATTGGAATGGCCGCAATCCTGACAGTGCTGGACCTCATTCCAGGAGATGATCCCCAGCTGTAATTTCCTGCTGAAAAAGGCAGGGATTCCTTGAGCTAGGGAAGGATACCTGCCATGAAAAGGAGCCACTGCCACCTGAGGTGGTTGTTCTGGCACAGAAACACACAGAGCAAGTTTTATGGGTTCTTTTGGGTGTTTATCGCCGCCATCACAGAGGACTCGGGTGATGCATAAAGGGAACGTTTGTTGAAAGAGTGGAGTGAGAATCATTAGGACAAGTCAACAGGCTGCTGAGGGGGATCTTAGGGAGGTGGTTTGAGGATGAAGAGAGGTAAAACGGGAGGTGGAAGTTTGGACAGAAGATAAAGCATTGAAGTTGCATAAAGCTAAATGAGGTAATTTGTGCCATTTATAAAACTGTCCTGTGCTGTTGCAGAAGCTTTAGGAGGACTTTTTGATTCTGCTGAAGCTCCTCAGATCTTCGCTTTCATGTTCTTTTTCATAATCTCTTTATCTTTTGATTTACCAACACCAAAAGGATCCTGCCAAGCTGTTTGAAACCATAAAGAAAGAAGTTGCTCTGTTTATTGACCTCTACTTGAAAGCTGGAAACCCTACTTCGATTTTTCAGATGTTTTCCTCATTTCACATCCTATGTTATTATAAACCTTTGTCTTCCAAGCATGGGACAGGCTGAGACCTGAAGATTTACCAGCCTGGAGCAGGTCCTCAGAGTCCACCTGATTCCTTCTCTCCGTGGCAGGAGCCTGGAAGTGGCCAAGGTCCACCCCAGAATGGTTTGGGTTGGAAGGGACCTTAGTGCTCATCCAGTCCTACTTCCAGCCATGGGCAGGGACACCTTTCACTGTCCCAGGTTGCTCCAAGCCTGTGTCCAACCTGGCCTTGGACGCTTCCAGAATCCAGAAGCAGCCACAGCTTCTTTGTGCCAGGGCCTCCTCACCCTCCTAGGGAACATTCCTTCCCAATATCCCATCTATCTCTGCCCTCTGGCAGTGGGAAGCCATTCCCTGTGTCCTGTCCCTCCATCCCTCGGCCTCAGTCCCTCTCCAGCTCTCTTTGGAGTGTTTTCCCCAATATTTCTTATTTTACACCTGTCACAAGTGGATTTTGTTGGTTGTCATTTTGCTTATTCACCAACTTTGTGCAGGAATTTTTTCCCCTTATATTTCTTGTGCTCTATCTGGCCTGGCTGGTTTTGTTAATATATTTACCTGGCAGCTTTCCTATTTTCCTGCTCAATTTTCAGTACTAATCCATGTGTCAAACAATTTGGATGGGTTTGCTTTTCTTCCATAAGTTAATGGAGAGGTGGTGCTACCCTGGATTAATACAGAATTTATGGAGTGTCCTCCCCGAGCCAAGGCATGGCTGCTGTCACAGCACCAGCACCAATCAGCTCCAGTGGGACACAGACAGAACACCCTGTCCTGGACACTGAGCCCGGGTCAGCTCAGGCAAGGAGCCTTTTCCCCCTTTTTGGACCAGCAGGGAGCTGATATCTTTTCATGGAAGTGCCCAGTGATAGCAGCAGCCATGTCTGGAACATTTGGTGGCCGGATCCCACGGGAAGGGGTGAGGATGCTGCACAGGCCAGATTCATCAGCTTGGAGTTTAATTCTTCTCCTCTCATTTTGCCTCTCTCATTCCTTTATCCCCTGCCAAATATTAATTTAAATGCATTTTCGTTGCACACTTGTTTTTTTGTTTTTTTTTTCCTGTCAGACTGTCTATGCTCACTTCCCAGTTAATTTTCCAGAGTACAGGGGCAGGGAAGAAAGGGACAGGGAGAAAAACTGTTGCATTAAATCATAAAGCTCCATTTTGTGCAGTTTTTGGGCAGATGTAACTCCCTGTGGATATTGTGTCTGTGTTTGGGTTCTTGGGTGTAAGGATCCCTCTCCTATAAATCATTGGGAAAGGATACAGAGCTCTGGCTCTGACTGACAGCTCAGTCCCTCTCTCATTACTCCACTCTGCTTTATTTACCTTTCCCATTAAGCTGAAGGGGAGAACTGCCCACATAAACAAAACATCAAGAGTGAATTAGCTTCACCAGGAATGATTAAAGCTATTCCCAAATTCTCATTTATCCCCTATTAGCACATGCTGACTCCATGCTCTTCCTCCACCACACTCTTCATTCCCAGTGTCACTTCCAATTACGGGAGGTCCTTGACACCACTGAGAGCACAGTGCCCAGAATGAATCCAGCACCTCTGAGTGCCCAGATTCAGGTGGAAAATAGATTTCTGTCTCATAGATACAAACCTGTGCTTGTTGTAATTGCAAATACAGAACAAAGAGGCCCCATTCCAGGGGAGAGAAGGTAGAAACAGCAGGATCTGAAGGTGAAGTGCAGGAGAGGAGAAGAGAAAGCATAAAATAGCAATTATGGGATAATTCTGTGTCAGACACTCTCTGGGTAGCAAGTACCAGAATCATTTGGTTTGGAAGGTTTTGGTTTCCAGAAGGATTTGCCTGGTGAATTTCTGGGCAGGGAGTGAGGCGGGCTGGGCTGGCATTTCCCTTTTTGAAGGTGGGTGTGATGTTGTCCTTTTCCCAATCACCAGGGACATTCCCCCTCTCCGTGACCATTCAGAGGTGACAGAGTGGCAGTGACACCAGCCAGCTCCCTTGGCACCCTCAGGCCCACCTCATCTGGCACCAAGAACTCGTGTATGTGCACATTGTTTGAATGGTCTGTAATTCATCCCTCCTTTAGCAGCACTTGTGCTTCACTCTCCTGACTCTGCCCTCACAGATCTGACAGCTTGCCACAGGAGCCCACTGAGCCCCTGAATAAGGCAAACTCTGTTGAACTGGAAATTCGTATATTCCTCATTTTTGCTCCTCTCTCTCCTTCCACTGGTAGCATGGCATTCCTCCTTTTTCCCAGAGTCAGGCCTATAATGTTGCCTACATCAAATAACCTCAGTCCCCTGCTTCTCCTGCTTGTTCTCCTCTGGGTTCTCCTCCAGAACCATGGCATCCCTTCAGCCTGGGACGTGAGAGTGTGACAGGAACTGCACTCCTGACCCAGGAGAAGGCCCTGGTGCTGGCACATTTGTCTCTGGATTACTTGGAGTCATGGGATTTCCTGCTCCCTACAGTTCCTATGAACTCTTGAGGCATCCAGTAATGTGGATGGGGAAGTTCTGTGGGAGAGGAGGGCAGGGGAAGCATCCAAGGCAGGCAGAGAAGGTGAGGTGGGTGGAGAAGGGGAACGTGAGACTGCAGGAGGGATAAACAGTCTGAGGGTCGGTCTGATCCAGACTCACTTAGTCATGTGAAAAATGCAGGTTTGGGCAAAGCAGAGAGAGGATGTGGTGGAGCTTGGCCAGAAAATTGCTACTGACAGGAAAAGCTCTCTGGGGCTATTTAAAGATGCAGGTTTGGTTCCTCTGTTTTCCACTATTTTGTGGTGTTAATTTGTTTTGCTGTTGATGCCTGACTGATGTCTCGCAACGCCTACTCCAAAGACTCTCAAATTAATTCCTAGTAGGATTTGTTTCACAGAATCACAGACTGGTTTGGGCTGGAAGGGGCCTTAAAGCCACCCAGTGCCACTCCTACCATGGCAGGGACACCTCCCACTGTCCCAGGCTGCTCCAAGCCCCAATGTCCAGCCTGGCCTTGGGCACTGCCAGGGATCCAGGGGCAGCCACAGCTGCTCTGGGCACCCTGTGCCAGGGCCTGCCCACCCTCATGGGGAACAATTCCTTTGCAATATCCCATCTATCTGGCAGTGGAAGCCATTCCCCCTTATCCTGTCCCTCCATGCCTTGTCCCCAGTCCCTCTCCAGCTCTCCTGGAGCCCCTTTAGGCCCTGCAAGGGCTCTGAGCTCTCCCTGGAGCCTTCTCCTCTCCAGGGGAGCACCCCCAGCTCTCCCAGCCTGGCTCCAGCCCTGCAGCAGCTCCAGGGCCTCCTCTGGGCTCCCTCCAGCAGCTCCACGTCCTCCTGCTGTTGTTTACCATGGCCGGCTGATGTTAGGATGTACCTTCAATAAATGTCAAGGCTGACATGTGTTGATCTTGTCCCATCCAATAATTCCATCTTTCCAGACGTGTATTTTCCTTGAGGGCTCTCTGCATGTGCAAAGCTTCAGCTTCTCCACTGAATTTCGGAGAGTTTTTCCCCTTCTCTCCTGAGGAAGTTATCCAGCAGCAGAGCACAGCAGAGTGTGGAAGGCACATTGGTGTTTGCTGCATTCAGTTCGTTTGCTGCAAGCACCTGGTGGCCATTTAGAGAAAGGGATGAACGCAGCAACTCGTGTCAGGCCCGAAAGGAAACAGGATTAGGGCAGAATTGACAACTCCTGTTTCTCCAGCCATCGTTTGTCATCATGCTTTGGTGAACAACATCAAGAGGAAAATACTTGGTTGTGATGTGGATAGAGATATTATTTATTTGTACTGGCACAGAGTGGCTTCAGCTGCCTGAGAGCACAGCAAGATGAATCCGGCCTGTTGTTTAACTCCTTCCCAGCCAGGCTCTTCCCCAGGATTATACAGTGAAATTTTTGATTAAATTGAAAATTTAATTGAATTTATTAGCTCCAGGGGGTGGATGAACAAAGTTTATTGGTCCCATGTGGGAAACACAGGGTGATGTACAGTGAAATGAGGAGCTCATGGATTGCACACTCCACTGCCCATCACTGCACCGCTGCTCTTCTAAAAACCCGTCAGGAATTCCATATAAAGTTTGAATTCAGACCATTCTTTTGTTTGTTTTTTTTTTAAAAAGCAGATTTTTAAAACCCCAGGAAAACTCCAAACCTCCCATTTTGTCTTTAACATGGAGCCTTTTTGCATGAAGAAAGCTGGTGGCTTCTCCTTGAATTATCTAGCTCTTTGGAGCAGGGAATGGAGATTTAAAGCAGCATCTGCTACCTATTACCATCTTCCCCTTTGTGATATCACTGAATTAGTCCAAAGGATTTGTTATGAGAAATCACAATATTTTAGAAGACATCCCTGCTGGAATCTGCTCCACGTCTTTGTTCTGGGAAAACACAGATTTCTGGGCTGTGCTTATCCCAGAAAAGCACCGGGTGAAGTCTGGTTTGGGTTTGGCTTTTGCCAACGTTTCCAAGCAGTTCCCTCTCTCCATCTCCAAGGTCACGTGCCTGAAAGATGGAGCTGCAGAACATGGATGTCTTACATGAATGAGAATAATCTCACAGATGGGGGAAGGCTGGCAGTGAGATAAAAATTACAGTATTCATTTTTTTTTTTTTCCTTAATTCTGAAGGACGACGGAACTTCATTATCCAATCTGCTTAAAATTGAACGACCTAATGAAATTTCACACCCACTAAATTTAATCATGGATTACTCATGTGGGATTTGAATCAGATAAAAAGGATGCTTCAGATATTTGGTAGCAATTGCATAAAGTAATAAAAAATCTGCAGTGTTCTTTGTCCTTTTCAGCAAATGTGAATTGCTTGACCTACTTTTCTTTTCTTTACTTTTTTTCCTTTTTTTTTCTTTTTTTTTTTTTGTGGTGTTCATGACCCTGACTTCCTCCTGGGCATCACTGAACAGTCAGTCCCAGGCTCGTGTACAGACTGATGGATCTCAGGAGTGCTTCCTCCTGGATGCTGGGGATGCAGGTGGATTATTGCTTTTGCTGCAGCAGTCTGAGGCTGGGAAAAGAAAGAAATGTTTTTCAATCAATACCTTAGCTTGTGCATTGAAAGGCCAGGCTGATAAGGGGATCTTGTTTGGGGCAGGTGGGGGTGGATGATGGATTAAGGTTGTGCTCAGGGGTTTGGTTGTGGCTGCTGAATGAGCCTTTGCAGATCACTTTACCCCTCCAGACCTTCCCTGTGTGGGTTTCACCCCTCCAAACCTTCCCTGTGTGGGTTTCACCCCTCCAAACCTTCCCTG
>VYXF01004784.1:34958-66321 GCA_013397295.1 Polioptila caerulea | reverse complement strand
GAATGGAATGGAATGGAATGGAATGGAATGGAATGGAATGGAATGGAAGCCCTGTGGAAAGGGCAGAGGAGCACATAAGTAGATGCTGCTGGGGTCTGGACTCCGTGTGTGTGTGGGATGGATTTCCCAGGACCGTGCTGCTGCTCTTACCTTTGAGGAGAGGGGATTTCCCTGGAGCTGTTCTCCCAAACCTCTCCCATTCTCCAGTTTTTTGGGTTCCTGCAGGGCGAACACTGAGGCTGCAGAGATCAGTTTATCCTGGCTGAACCTTTGCACTGAACCCAGTTTGCAGCTGGACTGGTTGTTGCAGATCCCTTCCAAGTGAACAATTCCATTCTAATCTCTTCAATTCCCTCCATTCCATTCTTCCCTTTTAGTGAGCACATCCGAGTGTTCTCTGGAATGTGTGACATCATACCCTCCATAATTCTCTTCCTGAAATGCTTCTGCTGTTAAATAGACCCATTCTGGAAATTCCTTCCCTCCACTTGGCTGATAACCCTGGCCCAGTCCAAGGCCCTGTGTTTAAATTTTGGATCCCAGAGGCCTGTATTGATTGGAATACATTTCTCCAGCAGCTTGCCATGTGACTGATGACAGTTCTCAACACTGAACTTTTTCTCCTGCTTTCCCCATGCACTACAACTCACAAGAATATGATCATGGAATGACTTGAATTTGATTTAGATGGGATGTTGGGAAAAAATTCCTCCCTCTGTGGGTGCTGAGGCCCTGGCACAGTTTCCCAGAGCAGCTGTGGCTGCCCTTGCATCCCTGGAAGTGTCCAAGGCCAGGTTGGACATTGGGGCTTGGAGCAGCCTGGGACAGTGGGAGGTGTCCCTGCTCGTGGCTGGTGGTTGGAATGAGATATTTTTAAAGTTCCCTTCCAACTCAAACCAGTCTGGAATGTTATACAAAACATTCTGCTATGAAACCTTGCTTCCTATTTTATGGCATTAAAAGCATTTTTAGTTGTGACTTACAGCCTGTGAGAGCTCTTTATGAAGCTCTTTCAGATTAAAACTCTCGAGGTATCTGTGTGTTAGTTTATTTTTGATAGGGAGAGAAACCTGCTGCAAGAAGAGATGATTGTCTTCATGCATTTTTAAAACTTAGTCAGCCAGAGCTGTGACAGTGACAAACTGGCCTCAGGTCATTTCTTCTCCTTGACATTTGCAAGCCTGATCCATTTTCCAAGCTGTGGCTGTCCTAGCTCTGGAAGTGTCCAGGTTGGATGGGGCTTGGAGCAGCCTGGGATTGTGGAAGGTGTCCCTGCCCACTCCAGGGGGGTGGAATTGGATGAGCTTTAAGGTCCCTTCCAGCCTAAACCATCTGTGGTTCTGTGATACTTTGAACTAATATACATTTCCTGAAATGCTTCCAACATAAATGGCGAGAATTCCAGACTTGTAATAGAGTTCTCATTAATTTGTTTGACTGGAAATTGAATGCTAAAAGTGAGTCTTTCAATGCTTGTTCTATTTCTCAATGCCTTTGCTGTCAGTCCTGTAAGTTTTGAAAGGGATTGGGGCACAGAGCCCTGTCCTTGGTGGCACTGCTGGGGCACTGCTTGACTTCAGCTGGGTTTTGGATCTCAGGTCTCATTTTGCTTTATTTAAGGAAAACAGCTTAGATTTGAGCCATGGGTGACCTGGGGAGGCAGGGGCCGAGTGCCACGTGTTAGAATTCCACCTAGGAAATGAAGCTGGGGTTCAGTCCTGGTTTCCCTCAGTCTGCTGCAGTGAGGAGATCCTGCAGGACAGTCACTGGGGTCAATTTATTGTAGTGCATTGATTTTTGCCCTGGAAATCTGCACAAGTTCATTAGCATGGAACAGGAGCACTGCCTGAGCAGATGCCTGGTGGGTATTTGACCAAAAGGAGTCACTTGGTGCCAGCAAGGACACCCGGGATGTCACCGTGCGCTGAGATGACATCAAACTGCCTTTGACCCACTTGGTGTTTGCCAGCTGACCTGGAACTGGCACTTGCTTGTGTTTAAAAGAAGCAGCAAAAGCTTCAGGAGTGTTTCCTGAGGCTGCTCCATTTCCAATCAGTCTGCTGAAAAACCACATGCCTGGAGGAAATTGCTAATTTCTTCAGGAAAAGCTTCCCCAGAGCCTCCTTTGCCATCACAGGCAGGGACACCTTGCACTGTCCCAGGCTGCTCCAAGCCCTGTCCAACCTGGCCTTGGACACTTCCAGGGCATCCTGGGGCAGCCACAGCTCCTCCAGGCAACGTGGGGATCCATAAAGAGCCTAAAGATGAGGAATTGTCTCAGTGTTTCATAGAGCTGAGGATTTGTAATAATTTAAATGCCTTCTTTACACAGAGCTTTTAAAAGAACCCTATCCAATAAAATAGATGCTGTTTCTGCTTGCCCTGCTTGGAAGGAGACCAGGACTTTGTGGATGACGGGAGGTCCCCGACGTGCTGAGATGGAGTGGGAGGCACAAATCCAGGCAGAGCAGGATTTCAGGGGATCTAAAGGGAAAGCAGCACCACTGCCTGCAGGGGCACTGATGAGTGCTGCCAGTCACATTGTGGCAGGATAAATACAAACTTGCTTGATTTTACTTGTTGGAGTTCTTTTCAAATGTAGGCACAACCTCGGCCGATCCTTGGTTTCTCAGCTGTTCCTGTTAACATTTTTAGGCAGGAGGAAAAGCCTGCCAGGAGTTTTGGCTCTGTAGAGAAAACAGGGTGCCCAGAGCAGCTGTGGCTGCCCCTGGATCCCTGGCAGTGCCCAAGGCCAGGCTGGACAGGGCTTGGAGCAGCCTGGGGCAGTGGGAGGTGTCCCTGCCCATGGCTGGGGGGGCACTGGATGGGCTTTAATGTCCCCTTGCACCAGCCATTCAGTGATTCTCTCCATAATCCATACTTAGGTGTATATTTTGCTATTTTTCAGCTTCAAGTGCCTCAAATGATACTTTATGAAGTATATTTGATGCCATGATTTAATGGCAGTTTTGCACTGTTGGTTTTTTGGTTACAATTTTGAAGCCCATCTGAGAGATTCCCCTCCGGGTGCCTCTTCCCTCTCCTTATCTCTGCTCCTCGCTTAAACCATCCCTCAGGTTCTGCAGGTAAACCTGAAACCTGCTGATACTCTGAGCCCCAAACCATTATTAGTCACCTTCCCTTTCTGAAGCTGATTTTTGAACCCAGCAGCCCCCAGTGCAGGAGGGGGCTGATGTGATCCCTCTGATTTTATTTTGCTCGACATCGTGCCTCTCACTCCTTCAGCTTCTGAGCTTTTCTCTTTTTCCCTCTCCCTGTTCCATCCCAGCCCATTACTGTAATTTGCTATTCCTGGAGGGAACTGCTGATCCTTTCTGCTGTTTCCCAGCCACGCTGGAGGGGTTATTTTTAAGGCAGCCTCACTACCTGCAGTACAATGACTCATTTTGGATGTGCCAACTCCCCACGTTTCTGCCGAGAAGTCGGCTCCTGGATTGAATTCCTGAGGGGATTGTTAGGAGCACAGCAGAGACTCCCCAAATCCTTGGAGGATGTTAAAAGTCACAACTGTTCACTAAACTCAACCCAACACTGCTCTTCTAAAATGGGGGGAATCACCACTTCCCTTGGGCAGCCTGGACAATCCTTTCCATGAAGAAATTTTCCATCCTCCTCCCTCGCTCTCCATCTGCCATCCATCCTGAGAGTCACAGGGGTCTCCTGGTTATCCATGTGAAATAATTGCCTTGCACAAATCTTGGGATTTTTTTTCTTTTTTTAACCAAGCCTCCCTGCTTTGTCAAAAGCAAGTAAAAGAGGAGCTGCCACAAATGTATCACCTTTTACCTGCTTGAGCAACCAGGAGGATGCAGCTCAAGCATGAAATATAATTTACTTAATTAGTGCTTGCTTTGCTGAGTTGGACCAGTGTAGAAATCCTTGTTTTAAAGCAAGCAGATGAAAACTGTGCTAAAGCATCCCAGGCTGTCACCCCTCAGCTGTGGGGTTTATTATGTTTGGAGTTTCTTCCGGGCTTTTTGCAAGGCATAAAATATTTACAGGATGGAGGGAAGGGATTTGCTTTTTTGTATTTATTTTTTTTTTTCTTCTCAAGCTTTCTGAAGGGATGGTTTACCAGAACACCNCCAGGCTGTCACCCCTCAGCTGTGGGGTTTCTTCTGTTTGGAGTTTCTTCCGGGCTTTTTACAAGGAATAAAATATTTACAGGATGGAGGGAAGGGATTTGCTTTTTTGTATTTATTTTTTTTTTTTCTTCTCAAGCTTTCTGAAGGGATGGTTTACCAGAACACCTGGTACAAAAACATAACTCTAATTCAAGTATTCCCAGCAATTAGTTTGGTTTGTGGGTTTTTTTAGGAGAGAGATTATAGGGCATGAACATGGTTTATAACCCTTCTTTAGGGGTTGAAAAATTCAGTTTGTGATTCCAGTGCTGTTCTTCCTCCCTGGATTCTGGTGAGTTGGGCAGGAGCTGGTGGGGTTCTCAGGGGTCAGGTGGAACAGTCAGGGAATCTCATCCCAGCTCTTGGCTGGAAAATCAATTACAAGAAACTCAAGAGAAGGGATCTTTGTGGGCTCACCGTGTCCCTGCTGCCTTTCTGACAGAACCTTTGCACTTCCAAGCTGGTGAAATCAGATTTTATTTCCACCAGAGCCGTTTTTTAAACAGCACAGTGGAGTTTTGCCAGCTCAAATATTAGGGATTCTCAGCTTCCCCCAAGCACAATTGAATCCGATCTCCTGGCCCAAATATGTGTGAGAGACCCATTAAGCCTTTTAACACCCAAAACCTGCTTTTGTTAATATTCTCCATGTGCTCCATCTGCTGCTCTGTTTGTCCATAGCCAATGGATTTGAGAGCAGTTCACTTCTCTGGTCTGGGGCCAAAATGTCCAAAATACCATATGGACATTTGAAAGTTAATGAGCATTTAAAAAATTCAATATCTAAGGCTGTTGTGATCCCTAAACCTGAGTCCTCCTTGAGTTTGGCCTCTTCTTGTAACCCTAAATATTGAATCATTCTGAATTTTTGTCTTTGCAAATGAAAATCACTACGTTCATGCTTTGAAAGTGGCCCTTTGGGGCAGTAATTTGATTTGTAACATTGTTTTGACTGTTCTGGAGCTGCCTCTTACTAAACTGAGCTGAAATAGGAAATTTGGTGTCCCCAGAGATGTTATTTAAGGGTGTGAATCAAGGATGAAATCAGGAGGATGCTGTCAGTGCCAGAGGACAAAGTGGAGTGTAAAAAAGCAGAGAGGGGAGCCAGGACAACGTTTGTGCTATAGAGAGATCTAATTAGTCAGCTAATTGATGGATTACTGATTAATTGATTAATTACCAGGCAGTTTCTGTTGTGCTTATCATTGATCATGTTCAGGGCAGTGCTGGGCACCTTGGCTTTGGCCACACACCTGGAATACCATTTTTTAAGGCAAATTCAATTCAGGCATTTTGAATAAGAAAAACGAAAAGCAAGGAGCTTTTTGCCATGGCTTCTTTCAATCCAAACCAATCCAGGATTCTGTTTTATTTGCAAACACCCACTCGGCAGAACAAAGACAGAAAACAGGGCCAAGTTCCCAGTTCCAGGATCTAGGACAATCGAATAAGGAATAATAAGGAGTAATAGGATAAGGAATGCAGACTGGAGCAGCTGCCTGTCCTTAGCTAGGAAGCACAGAGGTTTTGCATGGGCCACACTGTCTGTGGCAGAGCAGGAACCACAGCTGGAGCAAAACACAGTGGAGCAGTGAATTACACAGGAATTTCAGTGAAGCAAAGCTCCACTTGGGAGGGATTCTCTTTTTTAGCTCCCGGTTTGGGAGCAGGGCTGAAAAGGAGGGATTGAAAATGAGCCAGATGAACAAGTGCATTTTGGACATGACAAAGGGCTGCTCTGCGAGCACTTATTGTAAATATCTGTGAGCTGAGGGCATGGAGGGCAGGGAGGCAGGCCTGCATTTCCATTCCCAGCTCCTCCAGAAAGGGCCTTCACACCCTCTAGAGCTGCCATAAAAACTCTGCTCTCGCCAGGTGAGGCTGT
This sequence comes from Polioptila caerulea, assembly GCA_013397295.1. Lineage (NCBI taxonomy): Eukaryota > Metazoa > Chordata > Aves > Passeriformes > Certhiidae > Polioptila > Polioptila caerulea. Next base: position 60,291 of record VYXF01004784.1, on the reverse strand, counting down.
CCTCACCCTCCACAGATTCAGGGCAGTGGAAAGGTCATGGTTGAAAAGCAAATGAAGGCCTTGCTGGGAGTGTCCAAGGCCAGGCTGGGCACTGGGGCTTGGAAGGTGTCCCTGCCATGGCAGGGGTGGAACTGGATGGGCTTTAAGGTCCCTGCCAACCTAAACCATCCTGGGATTCTAATACTGCATGGTCTGTTTCAAGCTGAGCACTCCTGTGCCATCTTAATTTGTTTTAAATCTTTCCAGCTGAATATTTCCCTGGGGAACATTATTGGATAAGGCTGAGCCACAATTGGGTATTTAAGAAAAAGTGCAAAGGAGCTTCTTTATCTCAGGCTTCCACTTTGTGTGGAGCAACAATCCCTTTTCTTTTATCAGTAGGGGCTGTTCATATCCTACTTTGGATCCTTCAAATACAGAACGAATTAAATCACTGCAAGGAGAATCAATATTGCACAACTAAAACCCTTTTCCAGAACTTCTTTCCCACAGAGCCCTGTCTGAACACAGGAGAGGATGTGACACATGTCTGTGGCCCAGAAGTGATATTGATTGACAGCCTGACAAGCTCTGTCACTCTGGTGTATTTATAGTGTGTGCACTAAGCAATCAACAATCTCTCTAATATTTTTGGACAGTTGCTCCCAGTTTTCAGGGTGAGTTTTGCTCATCCAAGTGCATCCCATACCCAGACAGCTGCAGTAAGGCCTGGGAGGTTTGTTGTGAATGTAGGTGGGAAGTAAAACTGAGGTGGAATTGAAATAAGAATCTCTTTAGTGCAACAGCTTGCAACTCTCTTGACCCTCAAAAACAGGTCTGAAAGCAAGTTTGTTCTGAGCAAGAGAGAATCAAGGCACTGTGTGTCCGAAACAGTGCTTCTGTCACTTCCCTAATATCTTGTGGGGCTCATAAATTCTCCTAATTCCTGGCATGATGAAGGAAACAGCTTCCAGCTGACGTATGGCATGGTGCAACCACCAAGTCCCTGGCAGAGCTCAGAGTCCTGTGCAAAATCAGCCAAATTCCCGGGCAGCCAGGATTCTGCAGCTCCTCCGGGCGGGGAGGCCCCACCATCCCTCCCCTTGCCTTTGACCTCCAGCTGGGAAAAGCTCCTGCAGGCAGGCAGGACCCCATTGTGTCAACACTGGGACCCCGTGGAATAGAGACAAACAGGCAGTGCCACGTGTCCGGGCTGTGCTGCCGGGGGCTGGAGCTTTGCCCTCCATCACCCCGTGCCCGAAGCCCCTCTGCCACTGCCAGCACTGTCAGCCGTGCTTCCCTCCGAGTCTGTGCAGTAGAAAGGAAATGGGCACCAAAAGGAAATATTTCCTGCCAGATTCCTGGGGGTTTTGCAGGGATTTGGGGGCACTTGGGTTCCTCCGTGAGGTTGCAGCAGCTCGGGTGATGCCTGTGGAGCTGCCCTCCTTTGGCTCCAAGCGCTGTGAAATGTGGATAACCCAGAAGGAAAATTCTGTAAGGAGCATGTGCTTTCACAGAAATGGAGTTCACCACCCTCTGGATCAAGCTGGGATCCTGGGGAGAGAGAGGAAGGAGGCAGAAGGAGATACAGACGTCTTCTCACCAGAGAGGACCTGCTCTCCTCCTTCCACATCCTCTGCAAGTCCAGAGCAGCCTCTCCTCCTGGGGATCCTGCCACCCTCCTGGGGATCNCTCCTGGGGATCCTGCCTCTCCTCCTGGGGATCCTGCCCCCCTCCTGGGGATCCTGCCCAACTCCTGGGGATCCTGCCCCCCCTCCTGGGGATCCTGCCTCCCCTCCTGGGGATCCTGCCTCTCCTCCTGGGGATCCTGCCTCCCCTCCTGGGGTTCCTGCCCCCCCTCCTGGGGATCCTGCCCCCCCCCCTGGGGATCCTGCCCCCCCTCCTGGGGATCCTGCCTCTCCTGGGGATCCTGCCTCCCCCTGTGTAATGTCTTCACAGTCCTGGGAATGTGGAGCTGGAGTGATGGGATATTGGGACTCAGGAGGTGCCCAGAGAAGCTGTGGCTGCCCCTGGATCCCTGGCCGTGTCCAAGGCCAGGTTGGAGCAGCCTGGGACAGTGGAAGGTTGGTTTTGCATGGCTCTGGGTAATGAGCAGGAAATAGTTGCTGTTTATATAAAGGGAAGGAGCCTTCAAGGGAAAAAAGAATCGACTGTAAAAGGTCTCCAGGAGCGAGATTGTCAAATGTGAGAGCAAATCTTTTTTTAAAGCCGTTGCTGTGTCTGGTGCATCCACATTCATTTGACTGCTCCACTCTTGGGCTGATGAGGCTTGAAACAGTAATAAGGGGGTGGCATTTTTTCATGGGAACAAATGTATTTATTATCCTCAGAGCCTTCAGAAATGCTGGATTCTCAACCATCCATTAACTTGCTCTTCAGAACAGTCCCACCCTTGCTTTCAGCTTTTCCTCTATTTTTACATCCATTTAGCATGAGTGGGCTGGAATAGTTCCATGGCAAGGCAGCAAGTGAGTGATGGGGTAGCTGTGGTTATGTGGGATGATCAGTGGGAAATGGAACGTGCTCCAGCCCCTGGGCTCCTGCAGCACCCAGCTGCCTTTACCTGGCTGCTCGTCCGAGGAGAGCTTCGGGCAGCACTTGCCATGGAACTGTGTCCCAGCACACAAACGGATCTGTGAGATGAGGGAAGAGAGGAAGGGTCACCCCGCCCCTCCTGCCCTGGGCTGGCAGAGCAGGGTTCACCCCGAGATGTTTTAAACAGCTCCCCCCCAGCAGGGAAGGCCTGGCACTGCCCTGTGTAAGAAGCTGCTCCGAGTGCACCTCCCTAAATGCCCCGTGCCGAGGGCTGTTCCCTGGGGACAGCTCCCCAAAAGGCAGGAGGAGATGCACGGCCTGAGCCCGGGGCTCTGCAGCTGCGTGAGGAGCCAGGCAGGCTGGGAAGGTCCTTCTGGAAGGAGGCTTTGATGACAGCCCTGCTGCACGTCCTTTCCGAAATGCTAGAGCCCTTCAGCTCCAGGGGATGGTTTCCGGGGCAGAAGGAGTCCCCAGCTGTCCTTCTCAGCTCTTTTCCCCGTGTCCCCTGTCCCTCCCATCGGCAGGCACATTCTTCCCGGTGTCCCTGCTCCCGGCAATCAACGCTCAGGAGCCTTTGCTGCGAGTCTGGCTGCTGGAGGCTTTGGTGGAGCTGTGCCAGGGAGCCTACGTGGTGTCTGCTCTCTCATTTCTCACTTCGGGGGTAATTCCTCAAGTACCAAATCTGCACATTCATTTCCCAACATGTGATTTTCTGCAGGAATAATAAATTCCCAATCGCTCTAAAGGGAATGGGTTTACAGCTGCGTGTAGTTGAAGGCAAGAAGTTTCTCAGGTTTTTGTCCTGAGAACGTGCTTGTAAATCCTATTTTTTGAAGAGTTTCTGAGGGCTGGGCAATAAAGAATGAGAAATGCTGGATGGGCTTAAAATAGATCATGAAAGTGTTTTGCAGGGGAAAATGCTTTGGCTCCATCTGGCTGACCCGAGGAGGTGCTCATAAAGCAGAAATGTTCCTGGGGCTGCTGCAGCTTCAGAGCTGTCACTCAGCAGAGGAGCAGGGCTGGGCAGTGGTGAGCGGGCTTCAGGGAGAGGATTGCTAAAACAGAATCACAGAATCAGGTTGGAAAAGCCCTGCCAGACCACTGAGTCCAACCTCCTCCCCAGAACTGCCCGAGCCACTGCTGAGCCGTGTCCCTGAGCCCCACGTCCACGTGGCTTCAGGCATGGGCAGCAAAGAATCCTCTCCTATTTACCCACCTGGAGCAGAGAATGCCACAAGAGGGACACTGCTGTGTGCCTGCCTGGCTTTTCCTTCCAGGGAATGCTGGTGCTTAGTGAGCTCTCAAACGCAGCCAGAGTGGAGCTGGAGTCCTTGGCGGCTCAAGGAGTTGGAGTGGGGTTTTACAGTGCTTTGTCCTGCCCTTAGATAAGGGATTTGATCATCTGTGCCTGTACAAATCCTTGTGGCACGGCCACTTCGAGGAGTCTGCGGTGCTTGGGACTCGAGGGGAAAAAGGAATGAAGGAGAATATTTTGTCTTGTAAATGAATGTCAGCTGCTGGTAGCAATTAAGGCCTTGATCAGATAATGGTCAATGAAACTGCTCTTGAAAAAGTGAAATGGCACATTCTGGAGCTGAGTGTTTTAAGTGACAATTCCCAGTGGGTGGGAGGCTGAGACATGGGCCAAAGCACGGGCTCTGTAGCCAAGGAGAAGCAAATTCTCTTGCAAGAATTTCGGGAGAACCTTCAGAGCCCTAGCACTTGTGTATTGTCATTGTTTGGGTGTTACTTCGGTGATTTTGGTACAGAAACATTTCAAATACATGAAAAATTAAAGATGGCTTTTAAATACCTGCTTGATGCAGCCCCATGTGCTTTTTGCTTTGCACAGTTATCGTGTGGTAATTTTTAAAGCAGCTCAGTCAGTGCTTCCCAGAGCTGGAGGGCTGCATGTTTCCCTTGGGGAGGAGATTAAATGAACACTGCCTTTCTTACTCCTATCGATTGTGGAGATGATATTAAATTAAAATGAGCCACAAAACAACTTTGGATTTCTTCTGCGAGGAATCTAATAAATTTTGTTCAATATTTTTCATCTCATTTTCTTTCCTTCTGCACCACTGCGAGGCCTCAAGCCTAGCAGAGTTCTGTCATGTGCAGATCCACAGAAAGTAAAGGATATTTTCTTTCTGTTCCTGACATTTGCATGTCAAGTGGGTTTGAGCCTCTTGCTGTTATTTTTCATTCAAGGTGACGAGGCAGGACAGACATGGCAGGAGGGGAGCAGTGTCAGCAGCAGGAACAGGAATTCCCAGGAGATACCTTGGGTTTTCCTGGGGGGAAATCAGAGCAGGCTGCTGGATGCTTTGGCACTGTCACCTCTCCTGAGATCATTCCTGGTTGTTGGGTCCAGACTTTGTTTTGTAGCCAAGGGAATGTGAGACATGGGGACCATCATGGAGGACCACAGCTTTTGCTTCCATATGGGAGCTGATTTGGGATTATTTGGGGGATGAAGAAGAGCCAACAAACAAATCCTAAAGGCTCAAAACCAGTCAGATGTAAAAATTAGAGGATTGTGGAGCAGTTTTGAGTCAGAAGAGACCTTTCAAAGATAGTCCAGGGCATGCCATGAGCAGGGACACCTTCCACTATCCCAGGGTGCTCCAACCATCCAGCCTGGCCTTGGACACTTCCAGGGACCCAGGGGCAGCCACAGCTGCTCTGGGCCCCCCCTGCCAATGTTTTATCACCCTCATTGTAAGGAATGTGTTCCTCATATCTAATCTAAATCAACCCTGCTTAGTGTGAAACCTTTCCCTTTGTCCAATCACCACAGGCCCTGCTAAATAAAAAGTGTCTCATATATTTTTAAACCTGCTGGATTTTGAGTGCTGGGAATTTCCAGGCATGTTTCTTCTGGCACAAATTGCCCCAGATTCTGCTGCTTTCTTATTTTTCACTATGTCCAAAAAAAGGAGCAAACCACATTAATTTTCCTGTACCTTTCCCATCTCTGCTTTGCCTAAAATAGAAAGGACAAGTTTTCTTGCTGGAGGTCAGCACTTATCAAAGTTTATGAGATCAGAGTGGAAGATAGTGAAGAGCAAGGCTTCTTTTTGCATCCAAAGCTATTAAAGCTTCCTTGATAGAAACTGTATTTATTGGAGTTGAAATGAATCCCAACCCAGCCTTACCTTCAGAGCAACAAAGGTACCATGGTGGGGAAGAATCCTGCCAGGCAGAAACTAAACCCACCCCCTCCCAAAAAAAAAGTTGGAAGACCAATTGAGTCCCCAGCCCTGGAGGGTTTTAAAACAGGTGTGGATGTGGCACTTAGGGACATGGGTTAGTGGTGGCCTGGCCAGTGCTGGGGTGCACATGGACCTGATGTCCTGAAGGTCTTTTCCAAGTGGAACAATCCTCTGATTCTATAAATACACAGTTGCCTCCATCTGCCTGAAATAAATCCTTCACCATTTGGCTGGATGGAAAATCTTACCCAAAGCCACACTTTTCCTGTGGTTTGACTTATTCCAGGCTCTTTTTGTGACGTATAACCCCAATGCTGCAAATTTGGGTCCCAGCAAAGGAGGTTTCTTCCCTGAATTTGACAGTGGGTGGGTGCTGGTGGCACCTCAGAGGTGAAACTTTTATGACCCCCAGGACTGTGTTTGTCCTGACTGGTGAGTAAGGACTGGTAATTAAGGATTATTGCTAAAGACTGCAGCAGTCTGTGGGATTCAGGGCTTGTTTGGGGGGTTTTCTAGCAGCAAGGCTCAGAAGAAGCTCTTGGAGCCCCAGGACACTGCCATCCCTTGCAAGGGGCTTGCCCACACCATGGCACACACAGCCATCATCACCTGTGCCCATGGCAGGGGGCTGGGATGGGCATCATCTCTGAGCTCCCTTCCAGCCCCCACACTCTGGGGCTCCACTAAACCGTGTGCCCGTGGAGAAACACCTGGGGGGGAGGATTTTAAGGGAAATACACTTCAAGGTGGGAGCTGGAGTTGGTTTAGCAGCCCTGGCCAGCTTGTCAGGAGGAAACAGGAGGAGTGTGGAGCAATGAGTGGAAAAGACATGGTTATCTTCTAATGAACTGGGGAGAAGGGATATTTCTGATTTAAGATCCTCGACATTAATGCTCTGCTTGCAATCACTGGATCTGCAAATAACTTTGTAAGGAGCTTCTTGATTGCTGAAAGGCTTTAGGTATTCCTGGGTATGATGACAACAGAGTTCTGCCTAAAAAAAATTAAATAAATATCTGTTAAACTGCTGCTTATCCAACATTAACTACAGCAATTTTTAATTAACCTGATTTAGAAGCCAAATATATCACTGATGAAAATGAGAGGGTAGAACATCCAGTCATTTATTCCAGAAGAGTGGTCATGATTGTTGAATGAGATTTATTCAAATGAACCTCAGCATTTTGCCACAGAAGTCAGTGGTGCCAGGGTTTGAGAGGAGTGGGATTTGGGGCATGGGAGGGGGGACTGTGCTGTGTCTCTTTTGGTGCTCAGAAGAGGGAAGTACGGACCCACACTCACTTTTATTCAATAAAATGAAATGTTTGAAAAGATGAATATAAATCCACTGCTAATTGCCTCCTTCCAGCCTTTGCTGGCAGCCAACAGCCAGCATCAGTGGGGCTTGGCATGGAGACGCTCTCCAAGGGTCATTCCATTGGCTCTGCTCTGGGATGATGGCCAGGGGGACACACAGAGGAACCGGGTGGTGACGCTCAGCAAAGCCAAACTGTCCACCAGCAAGGCAGGATGGACGTGTCCCGTGCCCTCTGCCAGGGGCAGGTACTCAGCAGCACCTAAGGAGGATGGGCTTCTGAGGGTGTTCTCTTTTCAGTAGGGAAAACCTGCCAGAAATGGTAGGAAATGAAAAGCAAAATGGTAGCCACTGACAGGACCCCAGGGAAGGGCTGGAGCTGTGCCAGGGAGGTTCAGGTTGGGTTTAGGAAAAGGTTCTTCCTCCAGAGGGTGCTGGGCACTGCCCAGGCTCCCAGGGAATGGGCACAGCCCCACAGGGCTCCAAGAGAGTTTGGACAGGGCTCTCGGGGATGCACAGGGTGGGATTGTTGGGTGTCTGTGCAGGGCCAGGAGCTGGACTGGATGATCCCTGTGGGTCCCTTCCAGCTCAGCACATGGTGTGATTCTGTGGAAAAGGAGCAGACCGAGGCACAGAGGTTGTGTCTGTGGTCTCCACAGGGGACAGGAATCTCCAGGGAAGTTGGATGCTGGAGGCCTGCCCTGTGTGGGTGCACCCTGGCTCTGGGGTGTGCCACGAGTTCCAGCCCCCCATTTCCATGGCACAGTTCCCCTGAACTCCCCCTGACCTCTCACAGTGAGGCTGATGGAAGGTGAAGGTGCTCTGCAGCCTTCCCCCAAGTGCCCATTAAACCCTGCGTGGCTCCAAGGGGTCTGAGCGTGTTCCTTCCAGGTGGCCTGGCAGGAATCAGCTCCCTCCTGGGAATGGCACTTGTGCAGCCATGGGTGAATGCGAGGCTGGCATGTTTTCCTGCAGGATCCCTGCCTTCCCTTCAGCAAGAAACTCTGCTTAATGGAAGTGCTGAGCTCTCCAAAGGGCTGCCACGCAGCCCAGGAAAACCTTCCCAGTATCCAGGTGTTGTACCTGAACTCCATGGTCAGAGTATGGATTTTCCCTGCAGTTCTCTCCACAGCACAGTGAGCACTCCTGCATTCTGATTCCTACAGGAATAAAGATGAAATATTGAGGATGTCACACGAAAGTCTGTGGAGTGCATTCGTGGTCCTTCCTATTGCCAGAGGATCCCCTTGTGTTTTCCCTGTGTGCTCACCCAGGCTGTTCATTGCTTTCCAGGGCTGCCATCCTGGGTTGGTTGATGAAGCCCTAATTGCTGCTGTTCTCTCCTTGCAGGTTACCCCACAGGATATCCTGCCGCTGCCCCAGCCTACAACCCCAACATGTACCCGACCAGCAGCCCCGGCTACGCCCCAGGTAAAAATCCCCAACAGGCCTGGAAACATTCCTTGCTCATCCATTCCCAAGCACACACTGGGGATGAAAAATGGCATCTCACTCTTTGATTCAGCTTTGGGTTGCTTGAGATGTTTATTCTGAAGGGTTTTGCCCCAGAGGAGCTGCAGGATTTTAGCACTTCCAAATGAAGCTGCCTTTTGAGCTCGATGTGCAGCAGGAAGAGCTGCTTGCATGAGGAACACAAAGCTGGACTTTGTGCCAGTCTTGCTAAACCCTCTCTCCCCTTAATTGCCAAGTTTTCAGTCTACCAGTTGTCATAAAATCAGTGGATCCCCAGGCTCAGGCGCTTTCCAAGGCTGATGAAGCAGGAATGAGGGGTTTGTTGCCAAAATCTTTTGGTTTTGTCTTCCCCACATCACAGTTTACACATATTCCATAAAGCTGTTTATTGTGGATGATTCTGGAAGGGATCAGTTGTGTTTTGTTTGGGTTTATGTGCTTTTAGTAAGGTCTTTAGTTGCATTTCTTCCCATTAATGCCTTAACATGGAACATGAAACAATTTTTGTTCCCCTGGATTTGTGCTGGCCACCCTGAAATTCCCCTGAAGGATAAAACACTGGAGGAATTAAATGAAAACAACTCCACAGAATAAGAAAAAGCCCATAAATTTATTAGTAGCTTGTCCTGCCAGAGGCTGGCAATGTCCTCCCTGCTCAGCCAGGAATGTAAATACTGCAGCATTCCTGCATTTTGGCCTGGGTATTACAAAATGTCACTTGTCCCCAGCCGTGCAGGCAGCAGCTCCTCCACAGAGGGGGCAGGTGGCCAAGGGAACACCCAAGTGAGAGGAAACCCCAAATCACTGCAGGACAGGGCTAGGACTGTATGGCTTCTTGAACATCTTAGACACCATTTAATCATCTCCATCTTGGGAATCTCCTGATGCCCAGAGAGCTGACATGTCCTTTGGTGTGGGCAACAAAACCCTTCCGGTGGGTGACACAGCGGAGCACTAAACTAGCAAGGAAAGGGAGAAGATTCAAATGAGAAATGGAAGTTGGAAGGAAAATGCTGGAACTTTTATAGGGTTTCCCATAAATCTTGAGGCCAAGGTGGAGAGATGTGGTTTAGGTAAAGGTGCCCCTGCCCAAGGCACAGGGTTGGAAGGGGATTGTCCTTGAAGTCCCTTCCAGCCTCAACCATTCTGTGGTTCTGTTATAAACAAGTTTTTTACAGCTCTTGAAATCAATACAATTTCATATCACAGCAGGGTATTAAACCATTTTAACCACTCTGGGAAGCAGGAGCAGGCTCTGCTGCTCAGGACCTCCCAGCACCACACTCAGTGGTCCCTTCTCAATGGAAAGCAGTTTTCCAGGAGGAAAAAAAAAACAAACCAAAAAAACATGAGATTTTGAGAGCTAACTGATGGAAAAGAAGTGCCATAAAATCTCCCAGCAGTGGGAACATGTGACAGAGTGACAGCATCCTCAACTGTGTTAAATGGAATTGGGCTGAACTAATTCTGTGGTTCAGTGGCTGAGTTAAAACCTTCGCCAGTACAGAGAGTGTTTCCTCAAATTGAAGGAGCTGCTGTCACACGGGAGGCTGGAAAAAACCTGGAGAGGGATGTGCTCCTGGTGTCCTCCAAACACGCTGGGAATCAGCCTGGGAGTTAAAATCTTGGGCCTCTGAAACAGCAGACTAATTCTAAAGATGTTTTTAAGGGATTTTAGCCATGGAGTCTGACAAAGAAAGAGATGCTGCAGGTTCCCAGCAGAATTTCTGCTCCTGAACATCCCATCCATGGACAAGGCCCTGTTCCAAAGCTCCCAGGCTTGGCAAGGAGGTGTACCTGCTGGCAGAAACCCCTCCAGCTCACTAAAAAGCAATCAGAAAGGAAGGGTTCATCTGATTTTTGGAATAGAGGTTGGGAAGGGTGGGAAGAGCTTGTGGTTTCTGGATTCTCGGGATGTAACTGCAAGCGAGGTCTCTTGAACAGAACCATTCTGTCCCAGCCTGATCACCCTCTCTGCTCCACCCTGAGGGTGCTCCTGCTCACTCTCAGATGTCTCTTGCCTCAAACCTCACGAATTTTGCTAGATTCCATGCAAAGGATCAACCCCTGAAGGAAGATAATTCCAGTTTTCAAATCCCACACACTTTTGTCCCTGATGTTCTCCAAACACTCCCTGATGCTTCCCTGGAAGGCAGCGATGCTCCTGCTCTTCTCTTTTGGGAACCTCATGATTCCCAAAGTCCTGGGATCCATGTGGGAAATTAAATGATGAAGTGACCTAAGCTTTGGAGCAGCATCAGAAGGAAACAAGGAGAGGAATTTGGAGAAGTCTGGAATCCCCTTGGTCCAGTCCTCCTGTGAGGAAAGGGAAATGGTAACTGGAGGCAGTCTTGATTTCTCCCTCTCCCAGTGCTAGGTTTCTGGTGGATATTTGCTGGTGTTTGAGCCCAAAAGGTGTTAAATTATTCCCCAGATTATTATAAAGGAACCCCACATGCAAGGGCACGAGTTGGACAGGATGATCCTTGTTGATCTCTCTCAGCTCAGGATGTTCTGTGATTCTATCAATTCCTTTCCATTCCACTTCAAGTTCCTGCCTTGTGTGGTTTTCCTGCTGCATTTTTCCACAGTTTTTAGAGGGAGAGACACAAGGCAAAACACCAGCATTGCAAACTCATGCTTGCAATAAGCCTGGCTTTTTAGGACGCTGTTCTTAAAAAATCCCTTTTAAGTATGCAAAAATGAGCATCTCAAATCACTCTGCTGCAGAGACACAATTAAAAAAAAATAAAATTATGTATGTCTTCATTAAGCCTGGTGCATGTTCCCTCGCAGGCATTCTGTCTTCCTCGTGGTTGTTTTGTTTTAACTTCCTTCATTAAAGCCTCCCTTTTTATTTCCCTGAAAGTAGGACACGCACTTTGCTCGTGGAGGCTGGCTGAGGCTGGAGCTGTGTTTATTAATAATGCAGGGCTGAAGTAATGGCTTTGCAGTGGTGCCCTCACAGAGCAGAGCTAAAACCAGCCTCAGAAATTAGGGATCCCTGTGGGAATGTCGTGGGACAGGACAGAGGCTGCGATCCCCCATTCCTGCTTCTGGATCCTGCCCGGAGGACACGCAGCTGGAGCATCAGCAGTGCTCTGAGCCATCCTCTAGAGGTGCCCAGCGACTCCTTGGGGACACCAGTGGGTCCCCTAAGGGGGTTTTTGGGGTCTGGAGAGGGCAGTACCCCATAGTGCCTCCCGAGGCTTTCCAAGGAGAAATGCTCCCGTCGTTTTGAGGCGCTCAGGCACAGGACTGCCTGGGGAATTAGGCTTATTGCAAACTTCCTTCAGGGCTGGAGGCTGCATCCAGCACAAATGAGGTTGGCAGAGGGAAGCAAGATAGCCTGCAATGGTTTGGAAGGGTTCATGTTTTTGTCTTTTCCACTTCAAATACGTCCTGAACAGTCCCACCTCGACTAAAGGTCCTGTCAGGAAAACAGAGCAGTGCCAGTGCTGCAGAGACCCACAGCTCACATTGTTTGCTCAGTTCCCACTGGTTGATTTGCCAGGGATTAAATTGATAATGAATAAAAACTCTTTATTTTATTTATGTTTAGGTGAGAGGATAAACCAAGTCCAGAAGACTCTGGTTGGACATAGCCCTTAAATGACATTAGATAGTCATGGCTGGGTTGTGATCCCTGTGAATTTCTGCAAAGGGCCAGGAGGTATTAATGTTCCTGGAAGCCTCCTTGATCCACCTTTTGTGTAGTTTTAAGTGACGGATTCTCCAAGGATCCGTGATTTAATAAAGAACATGCAGAGCTATGGCAATCTCCCAGCCATCTCCAACCCAAATTGCCTTGATTTTGTGGCAGGTTTAATGTGGAGAGGGAAAACCACAGAGGAAGGATTCGTGAAACATTGGAATGAATTGTCTCATCAGTCTCGGAGCTTAAAACCTCTGTGAAATGCAGAGGCAGAAATGAATCTGCTTCTGAATAAAAGCAGAAGTGAAGGAGTGTTTCTGTTGCAGCACTGGGAGTTGCTCTCCGGTGTGATGTTCCCGAGTGCAGCCTACCATGGAAAATCAAGCAGGCAGCCTGGAAACCCTTAATAACTCCCCAACCTCTGGGAGAGGGCAGAGACTTGGAGCAGAAAATGATCAGTGACCGAGTAGAGGAGAAACTGGGCTTGAATCTCTGACTTCCCACAAACCTCCTGGTTTTCTGCTGGAGGAGGAGGAGGGAGGAGCAGGTTTCCACATCTCCAGCAGTGGAGCAGTGTCCAGGTGGATCTCACACCCACGGGTGTCTCCCACAGCTGATGCCAGCCAGTAAAGCAGCTCTGCTGGGTGTCCTCCTTGCTCCCCATTCCTGGCTGAGTCTGGCAGAGTCTCAGGAGGGTTTGGCGACCAGCAGACATGCAGCAGTGCTTCCCTGCACTCTCTGGGAGGTGGATTTCCATCCACCAGGATGCGTTGTGCTGCTGCGGGCTGTGTCCCCAGTGCCAGTCCCTCCTCAGCCTCCTCAGTCCCTCCTTCCCAACTTGCACCCCTGTGACACCCCACATTTACAGCTGTACCTTCAGAGAGGGCTAACCCAGAGTCTGAGCAGATGTGGAGGGTGTGAAACATCTTTGCTCGGCCTTGGGACTCCAGGAAGATTTCCAAGCCCTGACCAAGGTGTGAAGTCCCTTCCGTGGGGCTCGGCACCTCAGGGGTAGGAACCTGGGGGCAGAGGATTAGCAAGGTGATTCCAATGTGACAGAAGTGTGGGAAGTTGTCTCTCATTGCTCTGTGTGACACCTCTTCTCTGTCCCCACTCAAGCCACACTTCTGATGAAGCAGGCCTGGCCCCAGACCTCCTCGTCCTGTGCCACTGAGGGCACCTTCCACCTCCCGGTGGACACCGGCACCGAGAACAGAACCTACCAGGCTTCTTCTGCAGCATTCAGTAAGTAAACCTTCTCTTCTGGGGCTTCACTGGGCTGGCTTGTGCCCGTCTGCCTCCCCTGCCAGGGGCTGACCTGTGGATGGGGTTATTTGGCATCACAGAATCAAAGACTGGTTTGGGTTGGGAGGGACTTAAGGAGCATCTTGTTCCAACCCCCATGGGCACCTTGCACTAGACCAGGTTCCTCCAAGCACCATCCAGCCTGGCTTTGATGGATTAAAACCAGGAGGGATCCTGAAAAGGAGGGCACTGACCCTCCTGCTGCTCCTGCAGAGGAGGAATTCCAGTGGAGAAGGTGAAACCTCTTTCTTAGCTGAGTGTTTGATCCCTGGGAGCAGCCTTGAGTTGTTCACAGGTGTTTATCTCCAAAGGGACATTATTCCCCATTCCCTTAAAACTGAAAGAATTCCAAAATAGAGCCTGATTTTCAAGGAGCCCTGTTAAAACTGCCCCCTTGTAACCCAGGCTGGCTGAGCAGGAGCAGGGGGAGGAGATGCCGTTTGGGGATCGCAGTCAAACAGGCTTTTCCAGTGCAGCCTTGTCATCTCATCCCTGAAGAGGATAAGTAGTGCCTCCAGGAGGGCTGATAAGCTCCCTGATAAACCCTGGCATGCTTTCCCTGGTATGTGGGGTGTCCTCTGGTCCCTGCCTGACTGCTCCCTGCTAAATCTGGGGCATGAGTGGCACGGGGTCAGTGTTCCTCACCTTCCAGCTACTCCAGACTCCTTTTTCCTGCTAAATTAAATCAATTACACAGCAAGGCGAGAGGAAGAAATAGATACAATTTTTAAAATGAAAATAGTTATTGAAAATAAATATTTTAAAAGCCTTTGAGAGACTTTCTCTTGGAAAAGGGATGTCCCTACCATTGCTTGGGGTAGGAGCTGTACAGCAGACGTGGTCCAGCCCTCGGAGAACCTCTGTGGCCTCCTCTGGACTCCTTCCAGCAGCTCCACATCCCTCTTCTGCTGGCCCCAGGGCTGGAGGCAGCTCCCCCTCCTGAGGGAGGCAGAGGGGCAGAGTTGTGGACATCCACTCAGTTCCTTGCCCAGCTGAGGAACCCTGCTTGTGGTGAACCCTGGAAAGAAGCGGCAGTGGCAACACAAAATTCCCCACTGAGCTCTTCCCCCCCCACCCTCCACAAGAAGCCTTTTATAGAAAAATATTTCTGTGCAATCCAGGGCACTTGTGAGCTGCAGGATCAATAAGGCTGAGATTTCTCGAGTGACATGAGGGATTTAATCAGCAATTTTAATAGAAGCTGGAGCTTAAAGGCTTGCTGCTGCTGAACCACAAAGCGGCAGCAGCACGGGCCACACCAGCCTAATCCTAATAAGGTGTTAGTCATAATTAGGTTTTAAAATTATCTGCCAGACAGAGAGGAGCCTCCATCATCTTGTGTCATTAAACCTTGATTTCACATTGTTTTACCTGCAGGTTGTTCTGTTTTTTCCCCAGTTTATAAACACAGCAGATTACATCTGCCTGGGTTATTATGTTTAATACCTTCTTAATATAGGAGATAAATTGTCTGTGATTCATCAATCAGGAAACCACTGCAAGTCGTGGTATTCAAGTGGGGAAACCACACAGGGCCACACCTTGAGACACCACTCAGAAATGAAGTGTGAGGCTGAGAACTGGC
This sequence comes from Polioptila caerulea, assembly GCA_013397295.1. Taxonomy (NCBI): domain Eukaryota; kingdom Metazoa; phylum Chordata; class Aves; order Passeriformes; family Certhiidae; genus Polioptila; species Polioptila caerulea. The sequence continues at coordinate 45,208 of VYXF01004784.1, read as the reverse complement.
AGTCTCTGAGGTCTTTATTTGAAAAAATGAGTTCAGAATAGAGAAAAAATCCATTAGATGGAAAAACAGGAGGTTGGTTGGTCTGTGGTGATGCTGGGTTCCTGGAGAGTCCTGATGCAGGAGGCTCCACTTCTGCACTGATCAATATTTCAAACCTTTTCCACTTGTCTTTCAAAGATGGTCGCTCTCCTGCTGATGGGAGTGAGGAGAAGAGTCACAGCTATTCCCCTTGTTAATTAACACCTATTTTCCCAATCTGCAGTCATCAGGAGGGGGTGAGATGCTGTTTGGGAGTTCCTAAGAGCTCCATGTGTTCCTCACACTCTTTCAGTGCTTGGAGGATGATGTGGGATATTAGACTTGAAATCTTGCCCTTCTCCAATTGCTGAACACTGCTGGAGTAAACAAATTAAATCCATTGGAGTGTTTTGGCTCGGGCTGAGCCTTGGCTTCTCCTCTCCATCCCACACAGTCTTCAGGGCCCCTTTGCTGACGGGGTGGGTTTCTGCCAGCCCTCCTGCAAGCCCTGAGCAGCCATGCCAGGCCCTGACAGGGCCCCCTCTTGTCTTTTCAGGGTACACTGCGGGGACTCCCTACAAGGTCCCACCGACCCAGAGTAACAACGCCCCTCCTCCCTACTCGCCGTCTCCGAACCCGTACCAAACCGCGATGTACCCCATCAGAAGTGCCTACCCACAGCAGAACCTGTACACCCAGGTAGGGGCCACCTCCTGTCCCCTCTGCCACCCCAGCTTCCTGCAGCCCTCTCGGGGCCAAGCAGCTCCGTCTCGGTGGGATGGAGGTGCTGGTGTCGCCTTGATAGCCCGCTGAAAATCCTGAGCTGCTCAGAGCGGTGGGGCCCTGCTATTTCCCTGGCTTTTCTTCTCCTCTTTTATGTTGAATAATCAACTTTCCCAGCAGCTACAATCTCGTGGGGGGATTTCCCTGTGCCTTGCTGAGAGTGGAGCATGTGGCTGATCCGCTGTCACCGGGAACTGCATAAGCCATCGGTGTCCAACCCACCCACCCCTGCACACTGGTTCTTCTCCGATCCCAGACACAGAATCTGCTCTTTGTCCTGTGAACCTTTGAGGCTCCTGAAAGAAAGCAGTGATGGAATAGTTGCACCTCCTTCTCCCCTTAATCGAGACCTTCAGAGGCTCTCTAATGGCTTTCACTAATGCACAGTAAAATCTCCATTTTGCTCTCCCCTCAAATCCTTGTTTTCTTTCCTCCCATGCCTGGTTTGTGAGTCCTGGGGACAGCAGTTCTCTCCCTTGCACATCTCATTTCAGGCCCTTCATTACTTTGCATTTAAAGCTTTTTCTGTTGGCTCCTTTAATTCCCATGCATCCTTCTCCCCTGGGGGAGTCTTGGCCGCCTGGATTTTGGAGCCCTGTTGGAAACCCAGGAATATGACACAATTCCTGGACCTAAGCACCTTGGGATCATCCAAGAACCATGGCCTGTCTTTCTTTTCCATCTCTTGCTCCTTTTCTACACCAGCAGCCGTTTGTGTCCAAGCCCTGTTTCACCCAACCACATGAAGGTTTGTCCTGCATGGATTGACTCTTTGATTCCCTCCTCATCCATTCCACATATCCCCAGGTTCAGCCTCCAGGCACAGGAGCTCGTCCGTGGGAAGCACCAACCACCAGCTTGACTTACAGAGGAATCCTCAGGTTGGAAAAGAACCTGGAGTGACGGTGGGATTTATTTTTTTCCCCCCCTTTTCCCGCAGGGAGCTTACTACACCCAGCCCGTGTACGCGGCCCAGCCTCACGTCATCCACCACACCACGGTGGTGCAGCCCAACAGCATCCCCTCGGCCATCTACCCGGCGCCCGTGGCCGCGCCCCGCACCAACGGCGTGGCCATGGGCATGGTCGCTGGCACCACCATGGCCATGTCAGCAGGTAAGCAAGGAAACACATCCCTCCCCCCTGCTCCAGGGCCTGGGCAAAACGTTCCCCGCGCGTCCCGGGCGCTGCCCCGCTCCACCCACTGGCTGTGCTCGCTGCTCACGGCTCCTTGGCGGGCACAAACGCAAAGGTGATGTGCCCCAAATCCTGCTCTGACTCAGCAGAGGAGGCCTGTGGTTTGGCTCACTCCTGCATCCTTAGAGAAATTATCCTGTGTCCTTAACTCCATCGCTCTTTCCTCTGTTCCATAACAGAAGGAATAACCGGGTCGGTCCATCCCCAAGTAGTTGTATTTCTCTCCAGCTCTTTTTTTAAAGACACTGATGGCCGTGTTTTTGTTTGACAAAATGAATGTTAACCTCGTTTTGTCTATCCCAGTTCCTCTACATTTTATGTGCAGATTCTAACTGCAGTTAATTGATAGTACATTAAGTAAGAGAAGGGCTGGTTTTATTTTTTCCAAAGCCTGTATTTTTCTCCTTAACAATTCTTAGGATTGTATATTGAATTATGCCAAGAAATGCATCATTCATCCTTTTGCATCTGCATTAGCTGTGAAATAGGAGTCTGTAATGGGACACAATCCCTATTCCAAGCAGAGATATTGCAGCCTGGATGTGACAAGAACCACTCTGAGAGATTTACTGTTGCTTATATTGAGAAGTGGATAAATGTAATTAATGCACGTGGGATGTGCTAGAATTTCATTAATAACATTTGTAGAGAGATACCCAGAAACTGAGAATTTGGTGTGAGCACCCAGTTGCTCCCAGAACAGAGCAGTCCAGGGCTGGGTTCTCCCTTCCCATGAAGGCACTGTGCAAATTCTGACCTAAAATTCCTCTGTTGACCAGCTGCGGACTGAAAAAAAAGCTCGTCTCAATTTTCCCTGGAGATCTGTTGGGTTTTTTCTCTCATCCCCCTTTGCATCTCTCATCCCTTCCAGTTTGTTTCAGAACTGTGCAGTGATTTGCTGTCCCAGTTTAGCCCAGTGCTGTAGCAGGTGGATGTCAGCAGGTTGTGGCCAGCTCCGCTGCTGCTCTTTAGGGACAAGGAACACTGGAAAAAACCAAGGAAAACCCTTAAGGCTAAGGGCCAGAGGTAGCATGGAAAACCTGCTGGAGCTTCAGGTGTTCTTATTCTATTTGTGGTGCTGGCTGATCCCAATCACGTGGGTCCAACACCTTCCAATCAGGTCTGGCAGGCAGAAGAATTCTCAGGGAAAAGGAAAAAGGAGGCAGTGATGCCGTTCCTGCCCCGCTGTACCCCGGGTGCCACCTCCTGTGCCCTGTGACGAGTGCCTGTCCGTGTCCCTGCAGGAACCTTGTTGACCACCCCCCAACACACCGCCATCGGAGCACATCCAGTGTCCGTGCCAACGTACAGGGCTCAAGGCACCCCCACCTACAGCTACGTACCTCCACACTGGTAAACCACTGGCCAATCCATGTGAGTGCTGCCTCCTGCTCGGAATCTGCCTCCAAACCCCATCCTCGGACACTGCCAGGGATCCGGGCGCTCCCATGGGCACCCTGTGCCAGGGCCTGCCCACCCTCACGGGGAGGAATTGCTTCCCAGTATCCCATCCAGCCCTGCCCTCTGGCAGTTTGAAACCATTACCTCAGGCCTGTGACTGCATCCATTCCCTGCCCATCTTTGTGTCACTGGAGTATTTCTTTTCCCCTGCTGGGAGATCCCGCTGGTTCCCCTGCCCCAGGCATTGCGTGTGACCGCCTGTGTGTTCCCGTCATGCTCAGGAGCCCAGAAATCCCAGCTGCTTGTTCCTGGAGCCCTTGGCCCATCATGCCCAATTACCAGCACAGGCAGTTGATGAGAACACGATGCTGCTCGGAGATCCCATCCAGCCCCGGGGTTATCTAAAACCTCTCTGTGCCACACAAATTACTGCTGGGCTAATCCCGCCCCTCCCAAATTGGTGTGCAATTAGCAGGGAGCATCCCATCTGCATATTTGTAATCCTCTGCCTTGGATACCACCAGCGAGCTGCTGCTTTCCCAGCTCCCTTGCCTGAGAAGTTGCCCACAGGGACGGTTAAATTCCATACGGATCAGCTGCACGTGGTACAGGGGTGCAGAGGGGAGGAGAGCATCCTCCTAACTCCCCGTTTTTAATGTGTTTGCTCTCTTGCAGATCCGGAGTCAAACATTGTATGCAACTACACAAGTCTTACATCGGTGCTGCGGCCGCTGGGCTGCAGCGCCTCGTCTGTTTGCAAGAACAAAAGAAAAAAAAAAAAAAAAAAGGGCAAGGGTCACTTTATGCATTCTTTAGTGGTTTTTGTAAAAGCTGCTTTTTCTAATCTTCTGCCTCTTTTTTTCCCCCCCTTCCTCCCCCTCCCACATGAATTGTGTAACACACATACTGACACTGAGCAATAGTCGAGTTCTCTCTTCGGTCCTATCATTTGAAAGCTCAGAATCTTCACTTTTCCAGCATTGCCCAGCTGAGTGGTGCAAAGATCCCCCCACTTCTTGTTCGTTTGGGTTCTTTTTGTTATTTTTCTGTTGTCGTTGTTGTTGACAAGAGCCTAGATTTTTTTTGGCTAGTAAGAGTGGTTGATGTTCAGGGTACTATGTGAAAAGCACAGCGCTGGTAGGCAGGCTTATTCCAATTTGGTTTGGGTACTTTTAGTTGAAGAATATAAATTATTCAATCTTCCATAACATATTACAAGAAAATTGGTGTCTTCCAGATAGCTGTCGTGATAGATTATAAATGCATTATCTGCAGTGGAATTCTGAACTCATCCCTTCTTTTTGTAGGAGTAAGAGAATATAAATATAATTAGCAACGTAACACACTTGTCTTAGGAAGCACGAGGACTGGTCACCAGCGGGTCTTTGGTCTGCTTTTTCCAACTGGGCAAACAGATGGTGGGTGATGGGAAGGGAGCAGCAGGGAGACACGTGCCCTGGGAGCATCTTGTACCTCTTGGGAAACTGGGATGCTCCCCCTCAGCCACATCCTGGGGCAGTGTGAGGGAGAAGGCGGCTCCTTCCTTGCATGGCCGCTGCTTGCAGGCAGAGATGTGCTGGGCAGCTGCTGAGGGAAGCAAGGAGATGTCCAAAGGTTGGGCTGAAGAGCTTCTCCAGGTCCAAGGGTTGATCTGGAGAGCTTCTCCAGGTTTAGGGTTTGGTCTGAGGAGCTCCTCCAGGTTCAGGGTTTGGTCTGAAGAGCTTCTCCAGGTTTAGGGTTTGGTCTGAGGAGCTCCTCCAGGTTCAGGATTTGGTCTGAGGAGCTCCTCCACGTTTAGGGTTTGGTCTGAAGAGCTTCTCTCAGTTTAGGGTTTGGTCTGAAGAGCTTCTCCAGGTTCAGGGTTTGGTCTGAGGAGCTCCTCCACGTTTAGGGTTTGGTCTGAAGAGCTTCTCTCAGTTTAGGGTTTGGTCTGAGGAGCTCCTCCAGGTTCTTGGTCTGAATAGCTTCTCCAGAGCATGGTGGTGTGGGAAAAGAAGGCGTCTGGTTGATGGAGCTGAGTCCTCAAGGCAGGGTGAGGGGAAGATGAGTGTCTTCACCTTGCACCCGTGGTGTTGGCAGGGCTGAGACCCAACGGCGCTGCCTGCGTGGCAGTCGAGGCGTCCCCATTCTTTGGGTTATAGCTCCAGGACTTCCAGGAGAAATGTTCATCCAAGCACAAATACCAGCACCAGAGAGAAAGGCCAGCAAGGGGGATGATGTCTGGCTGCTCTGCTTGGAGGAGTTGGAGAGGAGGAAGCAATAGCAATAAACACGTCGCCTTCTTCATGGGAAGGCACCTGAGAAGAGGAGACAGCAGGGAAGGTGATCCACAGTTGACATGGACCAGGATGGAGGACACCAGGCACACAGAGGCTGTGGGCATCAGGATCATTTTGTGGGGATTGGCTTACCCGGGACATGGGGACAGGAAGCTGGTGACATCCCCCCCTCGGGGTGTCCGAGTAGAGCAATAAGTTGTCTTGAGGGCAGCAGAGGCATTTTGGATTTGCAGACAATGCTTGTGGCCAGTTTTTAAATCCTTGTCACTAAAACCCGGCATAGAAACAAGGTTTTTGGGATTTTTTGTTTTGTTTTGTTTTTTAAGTCAAAAGCTTGGTTGGGTTTTGATTTTTGCCTCAAGTGTGCCAAAAGCGTTCCATGCTCTCGGTGGAGTCTCCCAGCTTGGCTTGTGCTACATGTGCCAGGTGGGCAGTAACAAGCCTAGGGATGCCAGGAGGGCTTTCCCTCCCACTGGTTGGTCCCAGGTGGTTTGTCAGGTTGGATGTTGGTGTTGGCACTTCTGTTCAGGGGTCATTTGGTTGATCCTGCTGGTTTTGAAGGAAATTTAGAGCAAAGCTCTGGTTGGCCTCCTCAGCCTCAAGGGGAGCAAAGTGGGGGAAGACTGGACACCAGTGCTGAGGGGTGAGGAAGGGGCACCCTTGGGCTGCACTTTGGGTCCGTGTAGAGGGAAGGGAGAAGGGAAAAAGAGAAAAGGAGCCAATAATCAGTGGGTTCCCCATTTAGTTTGGCAAAGCCAAGGACTAGTAAAGAGCAACAGGACCTTGGGAAGTAACACCACCACATCGTCCTTCCACTGTTTGTAGCACATTGCAGTTAAACCTGGGCCAGAAAATGCCCAGTAGATCCTAAGAACTGAAGGGTTCTGAGATCCCCTGCTTTTCCCCTCTCATGTTGACTGTGTGTTACATACCAGGAGTTGTCTGTCAGCATCGAGTCAGGTCTCCCAGTGTAATGGCACTCTGGTTTGTGGGGTCCAGTAAGCTTTGGGATCCCAGCCTGGGCTCTGCAAATCACCTTTCCCAGCAGACACCATCCCACCACTGTCCCAGAGACCCTGCATCACTTTAGGAACCACTCCTAAAATTTTGGCCCATGTGTGGAAAGGAGATGTTGGGCTTTCTCTTGGAAGGAAGAAAAACATGGGGGAGAAAGCCCCAGGAGTTGAGCCTGGTGGATCACCCAGTGTTCCCACTGAGACCTGACATGGGGCAGGTGGGTTTTAATTCCTTGGCCTGGATCAATAGCAGATCAGTGCTCCTCATCCCAATATTCCCAGGCAGAAATACTCCTTAACCAAGGTGTGGAGAGGTGAAATATTTGCCACCTGTTGGGCTAGAGGCTTTAGTGAGGACATTTGGTAACCAGCCTTGAGCCACCAGAGACAAGCAGGGCCACCACACGGCTCTGGGGCCACCACACAGTGCCAGGCTTGGGGAGCTCCTTCCCCAGGTGGCCTCATGGGGCTGCAGTGGTGGAGAGGTGCTCCCTGCCCTTGCCCTGCTCCCAAGCCTTTCCTTTGCTCAAGTCATGGCTTAAGTGGGGGTCCTGGGAAGGTCACAGTGGGGGCCACCAGCTTCTCAGATATTTCATTCCAGCAAAGCTTTGCTGATGTTGGGTAGGGAAAAGAGTTTTCCACAGGGAAGGATCCCACCGGGCATTAGTGGGGAAGAGCAGGAGGGGTTAAACCATCCTTAGCAGCCACTAAAGTGTCCGAGATCAAAATTCCAGCTAAAGAGGATGGAAAATAACTCTGAACCATTAACCCATCCCTGCTCTCACCTTTGCTTCAAAAAACAAGCTGTGATGTGAGATTTGGGGGGAAAATAGGATTTTAGTGGTGGTGGTGACCCCCAAACCCCAGGAGCCCCTTGAAGCCTGAGGCCATCATGCCTCCAAGAGGCTAAACCCTCCAGGCAAGGGTGTGCTCCTGTATTTTATCAATAATAAATCACCCAGTTCAGCATTGTCATAGTTTTGGGATGTCATTCCCAGGAAATGTTATTTAAGGGGTTTGTTTTAGTGAGGCGTGTTCAGAGCATCAGGTTTTTCCTCCAGCCACCAGCATCCCACTGAATCTGGTCCTTCCCAGAGAGACTCCCCTGACTCCTTGTCATCCCGTCCCACATCCCCACAGGGAATGTGGGATGATGTGGTTTCCAGCTGGAGGGCACGAAATGGGAGCCTGGTTTTTTAGAGGGGTGGAAAAACAACATTTGAGGCTTTATTTTTGGTACAATCCAACCAGCCACCAATAGCAATAAGAGCTGCTGGATGCCCATAAATCCAGGTATTTTTGGTTTGAGGTTTGTTTTTTTTCTAATTTCCAATACTTCTGGGCCCTCCGGCTCTTGTCCCCAAACTGCAGTGACCCTCTGCCCATCTTCCCTTCGCTTTGCTCCAGAGTCAGGATCAGCCTCCAAATATTTTCTCTGCTGTGTGTTAACATTCACCTAGGGAAAAGAAAGGAAAAGAAAGCCTGTGGCAGAGCTTGGGAGGGAGGAAATCTTGGGAAAGGCGTTTCTGTGGCATGTTGCACCATGGCACTGGGAGATTCTCTGGCAGTCAGGTGAAAGAACTGGTTTGCAGGGCAGGAATAGCAAAATACGTGGTTTGACAGGAGTGATTCCCGTTTGGGAAAGCTTGATTGTGCTGCTTGTAGGGAATAATCTTGATGCAACATGGCCACCTGCAGCCTCCCTGCGTCCTGCTGCAAGAGATGGAGCTGGGAGATGGAATTTTCCTGGGGGCAAAGGGGTTCAGGATCAGGGGAAGGATTTGTAGGGAAGCATGGCGAGGTGCAAACCCTCCTATTCCCACACCAGGCTCCCACCCCTCTTTCTATGTAATTAATTTTAAATTAATTTCAACCACCAGACCAGCTCGTTTTTAAGTAGTATTGGACCTCTTAAATAAAAATAAATACCAAAAAGAAAAAAAGAAATTCCCTGAAAGAACAACAACAAAAATTGAAGCCCAAGAGTAACCACGTCTTCCAAGTCTACATCTCACAGGTGTGTAGGGAACATGGCCTTGGACTGATGCCCTGGAGAGCCCCACAGCCTCAGTTTGTCCATCTGAAGTGTAAATTTGAGGTTATTTTCCCGTTTGTTTTCTGTTCTGGTTTTGGTTCTGAAGATCAGGTCGTGATCTCCCTGACAGATTTCAGCCAAGAGTTTGTAACTGTACGATATTTACTGTAAGATGTAGAACATTCGATAACTATTAAAATGTTTCCAAAAAAAAAATTAAATAAATAAATAAAAGAGCCCGAGAGGGTTTGGTGGTTGGTTTTTTGGCACGGTGATGTCGTGGAGAGGTGAATGGGACGAGCCATAAACCCATTTTGGGGTTGATGTTGGAGGTTGATGGTCTCCAACCCAACCTTGGGTAGGTTATCTCAGTGATCCCAACATGGCCAAGCCAGCGTGATCCCACAGAAGCAACTCCTATGGAAAGTGAAACGTGTTATCTTCATGGTGAGCATCACCGCCGTGTGCTCCTAAACGGAGACTCTGGAGAGAGGATGGATGGATGCAGGAGACCAGCTTTGCCCAGAGCAATCCGTGCCCCAGGTGGGCTCTTGGGAAGTGATTCATTATGCTGCAATGGTGAGCGCTGGCACCAGGTGATGGAGGGAAATCAGGAGTTCTTGATGGTCCTGGAGAGTTCATCAGACCCAGAAGGTGACCGTGACATGGCATCCAGTGGGGCTGTGTTGTGGCACCACGGTTCCCAGAGGTGACTTATTCCTGTGGCCACCACCCCCAGCATCAGAGCTCCTGGAGTTACTGTCTGTCAGGCCACCAGGCCGTGGCCACTGCCAGGCCTCAGGGACAGAGGATCCTTCTCACCAGCCGAGCGAGATGCTGGATTTGCTGTGCTGCTCTTGGACACCTCGGTGGCAGGAGCAGAAGCTGAGCTGCCACCTCCAGCACTTTGCAGCTCTGAGCAGGACTGGCTTTCACACAATGCCCAGCATCCTCCATCCCCTCCACGGGGTCTTGGTGGGTGTCACTGACCCCTGAGGCAGCCCCCAGGCCAGGTGCCTGCTGTGGAGGACAAGGGATGGACCACACGTGAGCTTGGATTGGGCCCTTGGCACCACCCACGGTGGCAGGAGCCACTCGGTGTCACTCACCCATGGCTGTCACTGCCCAACCCGCACCTCCCCTGGCACAGTTTCTTGAGGCCTTTCTCCCTAGTCTTGTCCCTGTTCCCTGGGAGCAGAGCCCAACACCCCCTGGCTGTCCCCTCCTGTCAGGGAGTTGTGCAGAGCCAGAAGGGCCCCCCTGAGCCTCCTTTGCTCCAGGCTGAGCCCCTTTCCAGCTCCCTCAGCGTCTTCTGGGGCTCCAGCCCCTTCCCAGCTCCATTCCCTGCCCTGGACACACTCCAGCCTCTCCATATCTATGTCGGGAGGGGCTCAGAGCTGGATGGTGACAGCAGCTGGAGGAGGGGACACGGGGACGTGAGCGAGGGCACATGAGCCCGTGCAGCTGCCCATGAGTCACGGAGCAGCCCCCGGCCGTGCCAACCCGTGCCAGGCCCTGCCAG
>VYXF01004784.1:16402-27635 GCA_013397295.1 Polioptila caerulea | reverse complement strand
GGGTCCCGCTTCTCCGCCTCGCTCGGCTTCTCGGCCCCTGCCAAGCGCAGAAAGAACCCCAATTGCTGCCACCCGATCCCAGCAGCAGCAGCTCAGCATCAACCCTCCACTTTCCCGGGCACTGCAGCCTGGCCCCAAAAACCTCCCAAGAGCCCCTCCCGCCCCAAACTGGCCCCTGTAACCCGTAGTAGCTCCTCCCTTCAAAACTGCTAGCCCGCATCCTGTCTCCTTCTTGTCCCCATCCCACCCCCGCCTCACAGCTGGGCTGGGTGGCACTGGGGGGATTTGGGTCTCCCTGGGAGTTTGGGGTTGCTCATGCTGGTAGAGGGCAGTTTGGCACCCAGTTCCCCCCAGCCCGAGCTACCAGCTTTTCACCCTGGGTTTTAACAAGGCAAGAAAGGAACGGGCGCTCCGGCATTCCAAGGCTACCCCCGGCCATCCAGCACAGCATTCCCAGCCCCACGAGCACCGCGCGCTGCTCCACGGCTGGGACGTGCCACCTACCCTGGGCGTCCCTGGGCAGCGGGAAGAGCACGTCAAAGCCGTCGGGCAGCTCGATGGCCGTGAGGAAGCGCACATGGCCGGTGTGGCCCTGGGATAGCCCCACCAGCGTGGGCGCCGCCTTGGCCGACACCGACAGGGTCAGCACCACGCCCGCGCTCGTCCCGATCCACAGCAGGTCCTTGCACGCCAGCAGGGCCGTGATCCGCAGGCAGGCGGCCTTGTGCTGCCGGATGATGGCATCCGAGCCTGCCGAGCATCCCAGCCATCCTTAGCCTGCCCCACAGGGGGCTGCGAACGGCCCACCCACAGGGATCCATCGCCAGGGTTATCGGTGGTGCCTGGGACACGGGAAAGGGACCCCACAGCGCCCCTGGCTGCTGGCGTCACATTGGGTTGATAGGACAAGGGAGGATGGCTTCCCATTGAAAGTGGGCAGGGATTGACGGGATATTGGGAAGGAATTGTTCCCTCTGAGGGAGGTGAGGCCCTGGCACAGGGTGCCCAGAGCAGCTGTGGCTGCCCCTGGATCCCTGGCAGTGACCAAGGCCAGGCTGGACGGGGCTTGGCGCAGCCTGGGATAGTGGAAGGTGTCCCCATGGCAGGGGGTTGGAATTGGATGATCTGTAAGGTCCCTTCCAAACGAAAACATTCTGGAATTCCATGCTTCCGTGATTATGGGATTACCGCCCTGTTCCAACACGGAATTATCCATTTGCCCAGGAGCTGCCCCATTTCGATTACGCAGCTGCCTAACACGAGCACAAGGACTCTTATTTCCTCCCCCCAAACTCAGCATCCTAAATTTCCCAGCACCCCAGGGCGCCTCAGGGCATCCTCCAGGGGCCCTCGGCACCGCCCGGAGCCGGCTGGGGACACGTGTCACGGGGTGGCACTTACCGGCCAGCATCTTGTGCACCGGCGGGGTGATGTCCGCCTCGGCCAGCTGCTCGTAGGTGGTGGCGTGGTACAGCCGGACCTGGGCGCTGCCCTGCAGCGCCACCCACACGCCGCTGCCCGCGCTCACCATGCAGGTGACGCTGCGCCCGCCGTCCTGCCCCACCTGGAGCGTGTNGGTCCCAGAAGCGGCCTGAGAGGGTGGGGAGAGTGGGGTGGGTAGTTAAAAGTGTTCCCAAAGAAAAGTCCAGCTCGATATGGACAATGGGGTGTGGTGGTGGGAGACAACTTTCTCAAGGTCACCCCTCAGAGGGGACATGAACTGATGCCACCAGGGGGTTCCAGCAGCAGGCAGGGACCGGGAGAAGGATGCCCACCTCCACCTGCCTCTGTGTGTGGTGTCTCCAGCATCCCACCAGGAAGGTGCTTCCCTTTCCGTGGAAGCAGGGAAGCCACCCTGAGCATCCCACCCCAGGGGCTGCCCAAGCCACCCCCTGCAACAGCCACCACTTTGGGGCTGCATTTTTGATGTCCCAAATCCAACCTCACCTGCTTCCCGCTGGTACACAACGAGCTCCCCGTTGGCCAGTGACACAAAAACCTGGTTATCCAGGTACCTGTGGGGACAAACCGCATCTGACGTCCAGCTGCAGACCCCAGCTCAGCCACCCCAAAATCCCCTGCTCTGGCTCCCCCTCGAGCTGCAAATCCCCCGTGTCCCCTTACAGGATGCACATGACGGCAGCAGCGTGTTGCATCTTCATGCTGTTCTTCCTGTTCCGGATGTTATCCGAGGACTGGTACACGTGGATGCTGTGGGACAAGAGCAGGGCTTGAGGCTCCCCCAGGACTGGCGTCCTTCCCAGGCAGGCATTCCCACGCCAGGGACGTACCAGCCATCCTCGGTGCCCAGCCACATGGAGCTCTGATGGGCTTCGGGGTCAAGGCTGAGGAGGTCCTCGAGGCTGCCGCGGGTGAAGGAGCCGCGGCTGGAGCGGCGCAGCGCCCGCCCGTCCGTGGGGCTCTCGCCGTGCCGGTTCTGCCCGTAGGTGCCAGTGATGGGCAGGAAACCCGGCTCCTGCTCTTCCTCCGAGCTCGTCGTCTCCACTGTTGCCTCCTTGCAGCTTGGGATCTCTTCATCTGTGGAGGAGGAGGAGGAGGAAGGAGGGGTCAGACCATGGCATCCAACACCCTCCCAAGTCATGAGGGAGAGACCAAGGGTGATGTCAAGGCCAGGGGACGGCACAGGGATGCTGAGCCCCAAAACCCACGAGGTTTCACCCAAAGCCCCAGTACCCCACATCTCAGTACCACACTGCTGGGCCGATGCCTCCCAGCATCTCTTTTCCCAGGCTCAAAAAGCCTCCAACTGCAGATTCCCCCGAGGAATACAAAGCAGGGAGGCAAAAACAATGGAGCTGCCCATAATTCTGGGGCTAAGAAGTGTATTCCTCCCGAAGCGGGGGCTGGGGAGCACTCACTGCCGAAGCTGGAGGAGATGGTGGAGTGGCTGGCTTGGCTCTGCAGCGTCCCAGAGGGACTGGGCGAGGACTCGTCGTCCGTGTCATCGCTGTCGAAGGGCACCAGCTCCCTGTTGCCGCCGTCCACGGGCTCCGAGAGCTCCAGCGACGAGCCCGAGATGGAGATGTGCAGGCACGGCTGCGGCCCCGCGTCCTCCGGCTGCGCCGGGCCCAGCTCCGCCGAGGGGCTGCCCAGCGGCTCCGCGCGCTCCCTGCGCCACCGGGAACAGAGGGACGGAGGCAGGGAGGGGAGAGAAGCAGCTCCAGCATCGCCCTGCGCCCGCCGGCTCAGCGGCAAGGGCAAGGTCCTTCCCTACCTGTAGGTGCGCTTGAGGCCGGGCACGGAGGCGATGCAGAGGATCCTGGCGGAGCAGACGGCGATGCAGGCCTCCACCGTGGGCTCCTTGCGGATGCTCAGCAGGCAGACCTGCCCCACGTAGCCGTCGCTGTTGCAAACCCAGACCTCGTGCGAGCTCTCCGGGCTGCCGTGGCTGGGAGAAGCGCAGGAGAACTGCGAGGGAGCAGACTGGGGTTATTCGGGACCGATGCAGGAGCTGCCAGCGTCTGCTAAGACCGCTGGGATGGAGAGGAGCTGTGGGGTGCTTGAACCCAGACTCTGAGTACCTGCATCCCACTCCGCGTCTTCATGATGGGGATGGCTTTGAGGAACTCCGGGTCCAGGCAGTTTTTGCTGGAGGCTGGGAAAATCAGATTGGGGGATCAAGAACCGATGGAGGAAAGGGGTCTACCAAAGTGGAGAGGGGGGGATGCCAAACCCACCTCCACATCCTCCTCCCCCCTCCCTGCTGTTACCCAGCTTTTTCTTGGCGTCCTCGAAGGCTTGCTCGAAGCCGAGCCGGGCGTCGGGGTTGGGGAACTCGAAGATGAAGGACTCGGTGCCGTCAGCTTTGGTGGTGCTGAGCTCCACCTTGTTGGGGGGGAAGGCCATGCTGAAGGACAGGGATTGCTTCTCCGACAGCTCCCGGTGGATGGCGGCCATCAGGTCCTTGATCACGTCATCCAGGCCCTTGGGACAGAGACAACACTTCAGCTCTCAGGGACGGGCCACCACAAGCCACGTGCTTGATAACCCCCTGTCCATCCCCCGGCATTCTTCAGAGGCTGCCCCAGCCTCTTTTGTGGCTTTAGTGCTGGATGCTTATGGCCACCAGCCCTTCCACAGGCTCTCCCCTCTCACTGAGAACATCCTGTGTGGTCCCCCTGGGAAAGTATCCAAGCAGGGCACAGCTCCAGCGCCGCCATCCCCATACCTGGTGGGGGAAGCTGAGGGTCTCTGACAGCTTGCTGACTTGCCCCAGTGTGTTGAGGTCTTCATCCAGGCGGCTGATGCTTTTCTGGATGCTCTCCCTGTTGGTGGCTTGTGAGGCACCTGTGTGGGGACACACTCACAGCATTAACCCCTCCCTCCCTGGCACCATCAGCCAGGGGGAGCCATGGGTTTTGGGGTGAGATGGGACACTCCAGCAGGCTGTGACAGACCTTTGACAATGTCCACATCCTCCAGGGGCAGCTTCCAGAGCAGCTTGTACTTGCTGGCAGTGTCGATCACGCTGGCCGCCGTGTACCTGGGAGGTTGGGGGGGATGGCAGAGCTGCACCCACAGCCACAGCCCCCTAAAGCCAGGTCCATTGGCAGGGACACCCAGGGGTGTCCCCAGGCCTGGCAGTACTCACAGGCTCATGGAGCTGCGGCGGAGCGAGCCCGACTTGCGTTTCAGCGTGGTGCACACCAGCAGGTCCGTGAAGAGGAAGAAGGAGCGGTCCTTCTTCCCACCCACCGCCTTCTGTGGAGCAGTGGGAGACACCAGCGGGTTAATGGCCATCCCCTCTCTGTGCCAGTGCTGGGAGAGGGCCCTGCCTCAGTTTCCCCATGTGCTGCCTTGCCCTTTCGTCTATCTGTTCCATCCATCCATCCATCCACCCACCCACCCATCCATAGCCTCCCATGGGCACACTGGCGCCCCATGACCTGCAATCACAGCCTCCCACTGACCACCCAGTGTGTGGCCCCATGATCCCTGCTCTTACCACTTCCACGACCATCTCCTGGCGCAGGAACCTGCGGAGCGGGGCCTGGAGCTGTGGGGACAAGGAGATCTGTGGGTGGGAAGCCATGGCGGGGAATTCTGTGCCCTTTGTCCCTGCCCCCACATCTCCCAGCTCAGAATTGCGACCCCAGTCCCTTCCCAAACCCCCCGGCACCCACCAAGGCCAAGTGATGACAGGGAAAGCTGGACCTGGAGGAGCAAACCAGTGACCCCAGCCTGGGGTGACCCAGAAAGAGCGGAAATGAGGAAATTCTGTGGAGAAGGGAAGAGGGACCCCATCCAAGGCCCCCCACACGTACGTCCTCCATCCCTTCGATGTGGGACTCGATCTCCTGCACGATCCGGGCGTTCCTCTCCACCTCCTCCGCGCTCTTCATGCCCTTGTTGATCCTCTCGGCCACCTGCTTGATGTTGCGCTGGGCGTCGATGAGGAAGGGGTGGTCGGGGTGGTCCTCTGGCGTGTGCTTCAGCAGGTCCTGCCACGGGGACAGAGCCGGGCCGTCACCTCTGGCAATGCTTGCACGGTGGCAGTGTCACTGCCCAGCCCCTGCCATGCTGCCCTGGCTGCTGGGGATGGAAACCAGCCCCAGGGAGGGAGTAGCCATGGGACAGGTCCCAAAATGACACCACAATGTCCAGCAGGAAGGCCGAGGGTAAGGGGAGGGCAGCAGGGTGACTGTCCTCAGAGTGACCATCTCCAGGAGGGCAGAGCCATGTGCACACCTGGGGACAACAACTTTGGGACAAGGAGTCAGGAGAGACCTGAGAGCCCTGAAAGCTGTGTGGAGATGAGCAGGAGCTGTGGCTTCCCACACTGGTGCTGTGACACTGCCACCCCAGTGTCACCCACCTTCACCAGCAGCTCGTATCGCGGGATCCTCTGCACCGGCTTGATCATCAGGTCGGACAGGGCCTGCTTCTCCTTGTTCTCCCGCATGCTTTGCTGCAAAACACCCATGAGGGACAAGGGTGGGCCCCTTGGAGGGACACAGCAGGGACACCGCCTCCCACTAACCCAGGATCACCCATTTTGGAGAGATTCTGCGTCATCCCAACTGACCCTCTTTGCAACAAAACCAAGAAGGTGGGGGGAAAATTGCCAGTCTGGCAATAAATTTACTCCCAGTAACTCCCCCCTCTGCCTGGCTCTGGATCGTGGCCAGGATCTATGGAGACAGGAACCAGGACCTACCTCCAGGAACTTCATGAAAGCCGGCCGGGCTTCCTTGGCGATCCTGACGGCATCCTTGGCATTGAGGAAGTTATCAATGTAGGCCGAGTAGATGTTCACCAGCACATCCTTGGAGAACTGGGAGGGAAGAACAGGGCTAGATCCAGCACGGATCATGGACATCCCGGGAGAGCCTGGCAGAAGCTGCCCCAAGGGTTAACTCCGGCTCTGGGCTGGCGCAGGGAGGGCTCACCCTCTGTCCGCCCACCTCGATTTTTCAGCCCTGACATTTGTGCTCCCGCGGCAGAAACGCAGAGCTGCAGAGCCAGCCGGGAGCAGCAGCTCCCACCCTTATGCTAAGCAGACAGCAGGCCTGGAGATCGTCTCCTGTTCTCCATCCCAGGCCTGCTTGGCCCATCCTTCCATCACTCCCCTGCCTCCTGCTCCGAAACCTCTGCTCTGGGGCCGTGCCCAGCAGCGGGCACACCCGCATTCCCAGCGGGAATCACCCCACCCGGACCTACCGACTGCACCAGGAGGTCGCCCACTTTCTGCTTCTCGTGCCAGTTCTGCACACAGTCGTGGATCTGCTCCAGGAACTGCTCGTGGTGCTCCAGCAGCTCGGGGATCTGGTCGAAGATCTCGTCCACCAGCGAAGGGTCGCACAGCAGGGAGTTCTCCGGCTGCTTCAGCGGCTTCATGTAACCCTGTGGGCAAGCACCGGGATCCATGGAGGTTTCCTCTCCCTCCCCAGCCAGTTTGGATCTCTCAGCCCATGTGAATACAGGGATGGATGGCATCCTGCAGCAGGGGGCTCCTCCAGGGGATGTTGGGCTGTGGGACTCCCCAGCAGGACCAGACAGATTTTGCAACCCTGTCCCACTCAGTGAATTCCCACAGCTGTGTGGGGAGGTCTGCACAAGGAGCCTGGAGAGCACAGGATCCTCTGTCCCAGGGCCTCAAGAGCCATCCTTGCTGTCACGAGCCTTCATCACCTCCATCTGCTTGACCTAGCTTGGAAATCACAGCAACACGACCCTGGCATCCACATGACAGTGTGCTCCTGGTGGGACTTAGGGTGTTTGGAACCAGGAGGGGCTGGAGCAGCAGGATGCATCCACTGGATCATGCCCTGGACCACCACACAGCGAGCAATACTCAGGGCCAGCAGGTCCTCAGCAAGGCTGGGTGCATGGCTCTGCTGTGACACCCCTGCCCTCCCTCCAGAGCTGCGGAGTGGAGCAGTGCCCCTGGAACGGGTGAGGAGGATTTGCAGGGGATGCAGCAGGATGTGGAAGGTCTTCTCAAGCCTTGCCAACCCCTCAGTCATCATGACCAGGGTGCTGGTGGCTTTCAGGATGTGTGGAGGACCACACACCTGAGCACTGAGGACAGAACCCATCTCCAGTGGCTTCAGACACCTCCAACCGAGCTGGTCAAGGAGGAGTCATTCCCAAGGATCAGGCTCCTTAAGCTGATGCCAGATAGCTCGTGGAGACCCAAGTTAGAAGGAGCAAATCCATCCTGAGGCTCCTAACCCTCTTTACCTGTCCTACTGTGTCCAGCACCTCCAGCAGGAGCTGGGATGGACTGTGCCATGCATCCCATGCTTCCCACATTGGGCAGGAGAGCACGGAGACAGCCCTGGCTGCAGCACACAGGGACAGCAGGCAGGGTTTGTCCATAGACCGTCAGGCTTGGCCTGATGATGCTCCAGGGTGGTCCTTGTCCCTGGTAGCCACCAGGCTACGAGCCACCAAGCCATGTCAAGGATCTGAGCACCTCGTCCCAGCTGAGACAGAGAGATGGGGACACCTGGAGCCCTCTGATCAGAAATCCAGGTCCCCCCCACTGGCACTGTCAGGACAGGTCCCACGGACAAGAGCTCAGGCATTAACACCCCGTGGCTCCCACCTATGTCCCTCCCACCTCAGAGGATGCAAAAACCATGGGACAGACTCCCTCCATGCCAAGACCAGCAGGGGCACCCCCAAACCCTGTTCAGCTGCCCCCAAAATCAGCCCCAGAGCCAGGGTCCTCTCGCTCCTCTAAGCCAAGGTCTGCAGTGGCAGCAGCCAGTGGGTCCTTCCCCCCTGTAGCATATCTGTATCCACCATGGGGACATCCCTGTGGGGGATTTATGGGAAGAGCCCATGGCAGTTTTGGGATGGAGTGCCCCATGCCCTTGTGGACTGTCACAGGCGCTGCTTTTGCAGAACTCGGAGTTTTTGGTGCTTCCCCCAGCAGGGATGCGGTTGGACAACCCACAGCTCGGCCAGGTGACCTCTCCAGGGCGTTGACCATCATTAACCTGCTGAAACAGCTTCATTAACATCTGAAACGTGGGGTGGACCCTCGGGCCAGGCTGCTCCAGGGGGTTTGGAACCAGCTCAGCAAAAAAGCCTGAGAAAAACCTTTGCCTCAGGTCTGCAGGTGAAGATCGAAGCAGGAAAGGAGAGCATGAGGGAACAGGAGATTTCAGGGGTCCCCCATCATGGCAGGGCCATCAGGAGATGGGGTGCAACAAGAGGAGGAGCTTTTGGAAGGCAAGCACGGCAAGAGACTTGGGGACACCGTACCTGCCAGGTGACAACACACTGGGAATGTTACAGGCTCACGCTGGGGACGGAGGTAGCTCCCACACCCCCTCCTTGACACTGCTGTCACCGTGCTCCCACCTGTGCTCCTGAAGTCCCCAGCATCCCCCCTGTCACCCCAACCCACCCCGGTGCCACACAGGTCCTGGCACAGCACCCACAGCCAGGGCTCCGAGCCGGGGGGACCGCGGTGACCCCGCGCCATGGTTTGGGGCGTCACACCCCGGGCCGTGCCACCTTACCTGCATCAAGGTGCGCAGGGACTCCACGTAGGACTGCTCGGTGTCCAGCAGGGTCATGATGACGTGTTTCCTCATGTCCTGCCCGGGGAGAAAGACACACGCGTGTTTTGGGGTGAGCCGGGCCGTGCCGGGGGTCGGGGCCGGCACTGGGGCTGGCTGGGGAGGCTGAACACCGGAGGAGCCCGGCTGGCGTCCAGCTCCCCTGCGCTGCCTCTCCAGCCCGATGGAGGAATCCGGGAGGATTAGGAAGTACATGACACCGAGCGCACAGACGCCTGGTTTCCTCCGCGGCCGCGTCAGGAGCCCGCCCTGGAGCTCACAGCCCTACATGGGTCGGTGCCGGAGCCCTCTGGCTCTCCAGCGGCTCCGCTCCGAGCGGACCCGCAGGAATTCGCCTCCCGCCCAGCACCCCGGGCACCCTGGGGCCGGGCTGTGGCCCCGCGGGAGGCGGATCGGTGGGGTGCCGGCGGCACGGGGAGCTGGCGGTGCGGGATGGGCCGCCGGCCTCGGGAAGCAGATGGGTCGGGGTCCTCTTGGCCGCGGGGCTCAGGGACCCCTCTTGTGTGCACTCCCTGCAGCTCAGCCTGGGGACCCAACGCTCCAGAGCCCAGGGCACGAGACACCCCAAAATCTTTGCGTGTGAGACGTTCCAAAGGCTCCGAGTGCGGAGACACCCCAGAAGTTCTGGGGGTGAAATGCTTCAAGGGTGCTGCGAGTGAGACACCCCAAGAGAATTCGGTGAGAGAAGCCCAAAGGGCCCTGGGCCCCAAAAGTTCTGGATGCAGAAATGCTCCAGAGGTGCAGTGATACCCCAGAAGTTTTGTGTTTGAATACACTGCAGAGTGCAGAGACAGCCCAAAGGTTTTGCATGTGGAGGTGCTCCGAGAGACTCCAGGTGCAGAGATATCCCAAAAGGTTTTGGTGCAGAGGCACACCAAGTGCCCCGGGTGCACAGATACCCCAAAAGGTTTGCAGGTGCAGCATCTCCAGAGACCCGGGATGTGAGACACCCCAAATGTCCCCAGTCTTGTGGGGTGAGCCCCTGTCCCCAGGACACACGGGGCTGTGTCCTCCCCGGCGGGGACACAAGGAGCTGTGAGGCTGCTCTGCAGCCACGGGAAGAAGTGTGACCGTCCTCACCATGGAGAGAGGCCACCATGCCCCTCGCCGTCCCCAGGGAGCAATGGAGAGGGATCCTGGCCACATCCTGCTCAGTGCTCTAGGACAGAGGTGTGCCTCAGTTTCCCTGCTCCCCACCAGGCTGCTGATGGAACCAAGCATGGAGGAAACTCTTGTCTGGAGCCAAACATTGGTGACAGGTCCGAGTCCCTCCAGGAACCAGGAAACCATGGTGATATTGGAGTCCTCGGGGACACCAGCTGAGGCCTCCCCACTTGGTTAGAAGGCTCAAAAACACTCTCACTGCCGGATTAATGTGTTGTGATTATGGATGGATGGACACCCACTGGAGGATGGAGCTTAGGGCAATCTGACGCCCCAAACTGCCTCAGTTTCCCCAGCCCTCACCCAGCCTGTTGTTCCCTGCTGCTCCTGTTTTTTGCTGGAGCCATCCCAGCTCAGGACTGGAGCAAAGGGTCAGACCCAGGAGCTGATGAGGCTCAGCACCACACGCTGGCATTTGCAGCTGTGAGGAGACGCAGCATGAGGCCCAACTGTTGGCAAGGCGATTTTTTCCACTGTTATGGCACCACTGGGAGCAAATTCCCACTGGCATGAGCAGGAGCTGGGGGCAAGGCACCATCCCAGCAGTGGGATGGGTAGGATGGTGGGATCGGTGGGCAGAGGTAGGATGTGCCCCACCACATTCCTTACCCCATCAAAGCCTCTCCGCTGGGGAGGCTGAAGATGCTTCAGTCTCCATCTGCTCTCCCTGGGGACGCCCCCGCCTNCTGGGGGCAAGGCACCATCCCAGCGGTGGGGTGGGTAGGATGGTGGGATGGTGGGATCGGTGGACAGAGGTAGGATGTGCCCCACCACATTCCTTACCCCATCAAAGCCTCTCCGCTGGGGAGGCTGAAGATGCTTCAGTCTCCATCTGCTCTCCCTGGGGACGCCCCCGCCTCACCCCAGCCTCCTCCTGCCTCCCCCGAGATGCTCAGCACCCTGGGGATCAGCCCCTGCCGCCATGGGGACCGGGGTGTTTCCCACCAGCCGACGCCTCCGCGGGGTAAATCAGCACCGGGGGGGTTGGCAGCGATGGCTCCAGCCCCCCCATC
>VYXF01004784.1:0-15444 GCA_013397295.1 Polioptila caerulea | reverse complement strand
GGCTTTGCCCGGGGAGGATGCCGGGGGTGGGGTTGCGGGGAGCTGATGCTTTCTTGGGGCCTGTGATTTTTGGGGAGGGGGGGGTGCCCGGGATGCTCGGCATCCTTAGGGGCTCCGTCTCTGTGAATATCCCCCTCCCCGACCTTGCAGACAGGGAAACTGAGGCACATCGCCTTTCCCCCACGGTATCATCACCTCAGCACCCACATGCCTGCTGGCCGGGTGATGCATCCTGCCCAGATCTGCTTGGAACGCTCCCCTCCTGCTTCGTTAATTAAATCTAATTAGCCGCTCACCCCGTTTCCACAGCAACGGCGTGCAGCAGGGCTGCATCCTCCCATTGCAGCCAGTAAATTTCCTCTTGGATGTGAGGATGGTGAGCATCCCACCCCGGGAAGGGTGCGTGGCAGAGAACGGGCCACTCGGGGCATGCAATGGGAGCTGCAGCAGCTCCAGAGATCAGGGAAGAGGGACTGCTAATTGCAACCAGGTAACCAGGCTCTTCTCGAGGCAGCAGCTCCTGCTCCTGCAGTGCCCTGGTCATCCCAGCTGTTGGAATGCCGGGTTTACTTAGTTTGCAATCCCAGATCCGTTTGGGTTGCAGTCCTGAGCTCTTCTGGGATCCAATCCCAGACCCATTTCTGCTGTAATCCCAAATTCCTTTAGGCTGCCATCCTAGAACCAGTATTGTTGCAAGCTTGGATCCATCTGCATTGCAATCCCAGAGCCATCTGGACTGAAATCCGGGGCTGTTCTGAGCTCAGATCCCAGATTCATTTTGGTGATAATCCCAGGCACATTTGGGCTGCAATCCCAAACCCATCTCAGTTGCAATCCTGGGCATATCTGCATTGCAATCTGGGATCCATCAGGGATAAAATCCTGGGCTCTGCTAGAATCCTGTGGCAAACATGCTTCTGTCGCAATCCCTGTTTAATCTGGGTTCCAATTCCAGACTAATTTCTGTTGCAACTCCAGATCCACTTGGGATGCAATCCCAAAGCCATTCCCGTTGGAATCCTGGATCGCAGTTTTGGACCCGTTTGAGCTGTAAACCCAGATCCGTCTGGGATGCAATCCCAATCCCGTTCCTCTTGCAATCCTGCACCCACCAGGGATGCAAACCTGGGTCCAGCCGCATTGCAGTTCCCAATCCCTCTGGTTTGCAGTCGCAATCCCATTCCCCGGGCGATCCCATTCCCATTCCCCAGGCAATCCCAGCCCCACTCCTGCCGCAGTCCCTGCCCCGGTTCGGCCCCGCAGCAACGCCCCCGAGCCCTCCCCGGTTCCGCCTGTCCCCGGGGCGAGCAGGGCCATCCCTCCATCGCAGGAGAGCCTTTCCCACTCCCTCGGGTCAATCCCTTCACCCAGCCCGGTGTCCCCGCGGGAATACCGCAAGGACACTCTCCGCTGGTGCGCTTCCCTGCCGGGGGTTCGGAACCGTGGCTCGAACCCCGCCAGCCCCTGGGGATGTGACACGGGACGGCTGGAGGAGGGTTAAACCCGTGCTGCCCGGCGCAGGGAGGGAGCCAGGCCGGATCCCTGCTTGGGGGGGCCCGCTGGGGGTCCCCTCTCCATCCCCCAGGGCACCAAGCTCCGCAGCGATGCCGGCCAGCCGAGCCCGGACCCCCCTGCGAGCGGCCCGCGGCCCACAGGAAATTCCTGGGAGTGTTTGGCCACTCCGACAGCGCTGCCTATTTTTAGGGCTGTCTAAAATATGAGCCGGTTATTTTTAGCAGCGCGGCTCTTTGTAAACACCTTTAGATTTCCTTTCGGACCAGCCCTTGTTGGTTTGGGTTTTTTTTCCCAACCTGGGCGTTTCCTCCCCCAAAGCCCCAAACTCTCCTGGGAAAGGCGTGCCAGTTCCTTGGGATGGAGCCAAGGGACTCATCCCCCATCCCAAGGCTTGTGCCAGCGTGGCAAAATGCTCCTGACAACCCAAAGATGAAGAGGATCTGGCACTGGGGCTTTGGGGGTGATTCAGCAGCACCCCAAACCTGGCATGGGGGCCAAGGAAAGGCCTTTTCCCCCAGCCTTCCCTTTGACACTGGAAATACAACCGAAAGAAGGATGGGAATGCTCCCACCTTGATTTACTTTCTTTTTTAATTCGGCTCAGGGTGCAAGCCCATCATTTTGCTTTTCTCTGCACAGGAATATCGATGCAGGAGGAGTTTGAGCACCCCCAGGGATTTCAAAACATCCTAAAATATTTGGGAAAGGCCATGGTATATTGTGTCCTGCCTCCATCCCGCAAACAAAGAGGCATGGATGGAGGAAAGTCCTAAAACATCCATTTTTTAAACAAACAAAGGCCAAAGGGAGAGTAGGAATGTACATTCCATGAGGAATCACAGCCATCACACAAATTTTGGCCCTTGAGGCCGTGCACACGTCAGTGCACGGAATGATGACGTTTTCAGCCTCTCTGAGGACTCCCCCCACTCTCTCAAATCCTGGGAATTCGGTCGCTGTGGGGGGGGTGTTCCTTGTGCTGTCTGGGATGCTAAAATCACACCCCATGGGAAGGAGGATCTCTATATCCCCAGAGATCATCCCAAAATTCCCACACCCGCAGCACTCAGTGGCTCCACCTTTCATGGGTGTAATGAGTTGTGCCAGCACCCAGCCATATCCCGAGTGAGCTGCAGCAGGGATTTTGTCCCTGAGATCCTGTTCTGGGGCGAAAATATCCAGATTTAGGAGGGAAAATGGAGTGTTTTAGACCACTTTGGGAGTGGAATTTGCTGCTCGGGGCCTTCCTGCAGCTGCTGAAGGAGGAGCTCGAGCAAAATTATTCCCACCCCTCCAAAACACGCCAAAATTTTAAGAGTAAATAAATACAAGTTGTTTTTCCCTGATTACAGCTTGTTCCAGCTGCCAGCTCCTGATGGGAGATTCTCTAGGGTGTCACAGGAGGGTTGTGCTAGGAGCTACCTGAATCTTGGCACATCCTTGAAACCACCATTCCCAGCTGGAAAGAATCTGGACCAGTTTCTGCACCTTTCCTTTCCCTGTATGCTTGTTCCCAGGGTAGATCCCACTAGAGGGAGCTGGGACATAGTGGGAGCCACTGGTCCACAGGGACAGTGCATGGCGAGTTCCCAAGCTTGACAATTTTCACACATCCTCAGCTCTATTTCTACCAAAACCTCAGGAAGAAAAGGCTTGGAAATAAACTGGACCTGCTTCCATCCACCCCAATGCAATGAGCAAACACCTCTGCAACAAACAGCATCATCCTGGCATGTAAAACTTCCTCGTGCTGCCAGAAAAGCCCCTGGCTGGCACCATCTCCCAAAACAGGATGATGCTATTCCGTCCAGTCCTGTATTTCCTCAATCACTCAGCCTCTGGCACGAAATCACTCGGGGAAAAAAAAAATCACATTCTGTCCTCTTGGGAAGTATTAAAGCCGGAGGTTTGATTGGGTTTTGTAGGGCTTTCAAACCTAAGCAGCCTTTCCCTTGGGGTCAGTGATGCTCTGCCCCATGTCCCAGAAAGTGGGGGGATGGAGCCAGCAAGGAGAGGATCAGCCACTGCCACCCCTGGGTACCAATCACCTCCATTCCATGGTGCCAGCCACCTCTTTGGGGCACGTCAGCCCGTCCCTGGGGACCAGCCACCGCCACCCCTGAGCACAAGTCACCTCTTTTTCCAGGTGTCACCTCATCCCTGCCTTCCAGTCTCTCATCTCTGAATAAAAGCCAGCCCACCCCTGAGACCAGCGGGTCCTGGAGAAGCCACTCCCATGGGAACTGGAGGACCTGTGGCACAGAAGAGGGGCCGTGCCCGAGCCTGCCCGACGCCGTACGGAATCGGAATCGCATCCGGGGCTGCATTCCCTCCCTGCCCAGCCTCTCCCTGCTCTCCCACGGGTAAGGAAAGTCCGAGTGCTCTCCAAAGAGTAACTTCTTGAAAGGAAATAAGAGCATAAATCAGCAGCTCTGATTCAGCCCCGCTTCGGTTACTAATAATATTCCTGTGTTTATTCGCAGGCCCGGGCCTGGAGATGTTTGCTTTTCCCTCGGCCGTGGTTTTTCCCAGGCTCCCAGCTCACAGAGGAGCATTGATTTGGTCAGGGATGCTCCCATGGAGAAACCCGGCAGCACCACCGCCTCCAGAATTGGGAGGATGAGGAGGAGGAGGAGGAGCAGCAGGGCAGCTTCAGCCCTAGTGCAGGGGCAGAAAGTTGTTTTCCCTTCTTGGACTCCTCGGCTGCGCTGATTCATCCCAGGAGGACACGGCCTGGCTGCAATTTCTGCTTTTCAAGTGTGAGAAAAATAAAGGAGCTGGGGCAATTCTTCTGAGGAGGGTGGAAGGATGGGCATCCCTGTGCTGTGCAGGGGGGGCAGCAGCATTGGGAGCGGTGCTGGTGGGATGGGGAATGGGGAGCTGTAAGAGGCTCCTCTCCCAAAGCAACAAAAATTCCTCCTCTAAATGCACAGTGGGGCTTTTCCTGTGGGATTTTCACTAGAAGTCGGGTTTTCCACTACTGGCACTGGGATGAGGGGTTCTCCCCTCTGCCAAAATTCGAAGCTCAGGATTGTGCTGGTGCATCTCCTACATCCTCCCTGCACTGCTGGCAGCATCCCATGGATCCCCCCTCTCCATGCCCCCCTTCCCACCCCATGGGAGATGCTCACCCCAGTTTAACCCTCCCTGATGAGCACCCATCCCCTGGCATGTTTGCAGAGCCCTGACAAAACCAGTGGTCCAGGGCAGAGCTGGGGGCTTGTGGCCCCTCATTTGCTGCTAGCCTTTGCTGAGTCCTGGAGCAACTTTCACCAAATATGGAAGGTTTTTTTTGCCTCCGGTTTTCGGCACGCAGGCCACGGCCCAAGAGCGCAGCTTTCCAGATGCTGAGGTCAGCCCAGCTCTTCTTCCCTCCCCCTGCTCCTTCCCTGCTGCCTCCCAGTGGGCTTGGCCCTGCACCCACCGGGACAGGAGTAATTCCACCCCCTCAACACACTGGAATCCCTGGATCCCACACCAGCATCCTCTGCTGCTGGCACAAGCCTGACCCTGCATCCCACGCCACCCCAAAAGCAGTGGTTATTGGGATTTTGGGGGACAAGGAAGCCAGGGAGAAGGGTACCCAATGCTGGCACTCCCTGGCACCACTGCTGGATGCCAGCCTGGCACAGGTAGGTGGGAGGTGCCCTGGCTGCCTGCTGGAATGGGGCCAGAAGTCTCAGGATAGCCAGGAGGGAGCCAGCCTGGCATGCAGGGAGTGATGGGCACCAGGAGGTGTTTGGTACCCAGGAGCTGATGGGGATCCAGGTCTCCATGTGGAGCCAGAATGCCAAGCACATCCCAAGCCAAGAGGTATCCAGGAGTCAAAGATGATGCCACCCTGGAGTCCATGGGCACCCAGAAGCCAATGGGGACTCCCTGGGTACCCAGGAGCTGATGGATGGCCAGGACCCAAAAGAGACTCTGGGCACTCATGAATCTGCAAGCACAAAGGAGCTGAAGGACACCCAGGAGCCAACAGACACTCACAGGCTGACGGCCATCCAGAGGCCATGGGCACTCAGGAACTGATGGATGGCCAGCATCCAACAGGGACCCAGCAGTCCAGGACACCCAGAGGGGATGGGGATGCAGGAGCTGATGGATTCCTAGGATCCAGCAGGTGTCAGGAGTCCATGGACACTCACAGACCCAGCAGTAATCTGATGGCTCTCCAGGTGCCAACCAGTACCAGGAGTCCATGGGCACCCAGAAACATCATCCAGCGGCTGACAGACAGCCAGGAGCTGACAGATGGATTCTTAGGATCAAACTGTTACTACGAGTCCGTGGGCACCCACAAATCCACAAGCACACAGGAGCTGATGGGACACCCAGGAGCAGATGCAGGGGGCAGGAGACCTGAACACCCCGGGGTGTTCCATACCCCTGCCAGGACCCCTCCTGCCCCTCCTGCCTGGATCCATGGCCTGGAAGCAGCTGAGGTACAACCTCAGAGACTCCCGGGCGCTCCGTGGGTCCCCTCGCGAGCGGGACAGCGGGGATCTGGGGAGAGGGGGGAACCACAGACCTCGCCAGGAACGCCCACAGCCCACGTCACACGGCAGGCAAGGCCAGAGGTGACAGCTCCCCTGCCCTGTCATTGTCACAGCAGCACCCTGGGGCGGGGAGGGGGGGGGACGGGGGTTCGGCATCCACTGACCTGCGCCAGGTCCGGACGACGGAGGGACGAGTTCCCTCTCCGCTCACCGAGGCTCTGAGCCATCTACATCCCATCTCACCGGGGTTTTGGGCAACCCAAAAAAAACCCAAAAGGACCAAACCCGATCCCCTACTGCTAGCGACGGTGTTTCTGCCGAGGGGTCAGGATGAAACTCTTCCAGAAAAAAAAAGAGCAAGAAGAAGGATGCCAAATCAGGGCAGGCCGACGAGTCTGCTGCTACTCCAGCTAAAAAAAGCAGGAAACCATATCCCAGGCTCGGAGATGCCAATCTTCCCATGCAAACAACTCTCTTTTTGTTTTTTTTGGAGAGTATCGGAGGGCTCGGGAACAGGCAGTCACAAATAGCAACTCCACGGCACCACCAAGGAAACGTTCTCCAGCCCCAGGGACCATGCAGGGATGCTGGTGGTGGCCTCTCCAGGGGGCACCTGGTGGTGGCTGTCCCCTCACCGGGATGGTGACTCCTCCAGAGGAAACCTGGTGGTGGATGCAACCACTGGTGTCCTTTGCCCAGCACATCCGTGCAGGGATGTCCTGGTGGGGTTCACTGGTGTCCTGGATGTCACTGGCGGGGTGGAAGGTGGTGGTGGCCATCTCCTGGTTCCCAAAAAGGGACATGCCTGGGGTTTCTGGGACAATGCAGGACACAAGCTCCACCATCTGCTCCCATCAATCCTTCCACCACTCGGATTAAAGGGATTCTGCTCAAAACACCCTACACAAGGTGCAGGGGAGCACCAGGCTTGGGGACAAGCCCCCAGCTGCGCCCAGGAATGGTGGTCATGAGGGCAGGAACTTGGCAGACTGGGATAAGCCTCCTGTTCCCCGGAAGCTGAGTGGCTCCAACGGGAATTTGCACAAAGAGTGAGTTACTGGAATACTTTTACCCAGATGCTGATTTTTGTTCTCCCTCCCATTGGCCGGGCCGCAGTTCCCAAAGAACCAAAAGCAAACACACTATTTTTAGAGAAGAGTTCATTTACTGGAGCCATTCCCTTTGAAATTCCTCACTCATCCTCTCCATGGAAACCAAGGGAGTCCAGAGAAACAGCCCCACCGGGACCAACCATCAGAGCTTTAAAAAGAGCCACATTGAGGGAGAGGGGGTTGAAGTGGCTGATTTTTCTTCACTGGACACATCCTGGCCTGGAAGCATCATGGTGGAAATGGCAACACTTTTGCTTTAGTGGGCTCTGTCTGAGCTGGGCTTGATGCCTCCAGGAGGAGACATCCTGGAAGATGGACCATGTTCTCTTGGAAAATCAGGCCTGGATAGCACATGGGGAATCTTGTCTTGGATGGCTGGTGGGAATGGGTGGAGAGGGATGGCTGGATGCGAGCATGGACACAGATGGAGGTTGATGGGAGTCTCCTTCCCTGTTTTCTAGGGCACGCCTGAGAGAAGAGGAAACTGCACTGGCAAAAACCCAGTGCTGCCTTGCTGCACCTTCCCTTCATGTGAGGGAACCTCTTTCTCCATCCTGGATTTAGAAGAAGTTCCTGCTGCAGCTCTGAAGCTGTGGGATGCCCCGTGGGACCTGCTGTGACCAGGTGAGGGAGCTCAGCAAGGGGAGGCCTCAACACTTCACCTCTGTGGACACTCCCATCACACAGGGGTCAATATCCAGGGGAATCTCCCTCTCCAGAAATATCCCTGGGGAAGGCTCTGAATCAGAGAATGAGAGAATCACAGAATGGTTTGGACCAGATGGCACCTTAAGTTCATCTTGTTCCAACCCCCTACCACAGGCAGGGACACATCCCACTGGAACAGGGTGCGCCAAGGCCCATCCAGTCTGGCCTTGAACACTTGCAAGGATCCCACAACCCAGCTTCCATCCCAGCTGGGTTGGGCAGGGGGTTACCTGGTGGTTACATCTCAGAGAGGCCGGCCTGCTGCTTCCCTGGCAAGAGCAGATGGAAGAACAAGGCCACCTCATCCCAGAAGCTTTGGAGGCATGTGATTTTCCATGGAAAAGCCCAGGCATCTGTGCACAGATGCAGGCAGGGTGCAGGCAGGCTGCCCAGTGCATCTCTGGGAATATATCCCAGCACAGGGCTCTCTCCATGCCCCCTGTGTGTGTATCCCTGCGCTCCAGGACTGCCTGGGCAGGGATGCACATCCACACGAGTTCCAGGGGTCTCCCTGGATGCACAAGCTCCAGAACCAGCCTGTCCCTGTGTACCCCTCCGTGCCCACCCCAGCCCCAGGTGCATCCCAGCTGCAGGCCTGTGGGTCTCTCCCCAGGCTGCAAGCCGAGCTCCTGCAGAGCCCATTCCAGCCTCCCACCCTCGCTGCAGTGCCTGGATCCTGCCAAGAGCCTGACCTTTGGATCAGGCAGCCACGGGCCAAGGCCAGCCCCCAGGACCAGCTCAGGCCAGTGCTAACCCTGTCGCTGCAAGGCTGTGTCCTGCCCCACCCCACCCCACCATCACAGGCCCCAAAGGATGCACATCCCACAGGGATCATCCCCTCCGGTGGAGCTCGCTGCCTAATTAATTAGAGGCTTTTAATTAAAAAGGGGGGGACAGGAGACAAAGCAGCCCTGTTCAAAGCTCTGGCAGTGAGGAAGGGAAGGGGCAGAAATGGGCAGAGTTAAGGGGATTTTGGCACCAGGGAAGGAAAGAGGTAAAAAATGGGCAAAGATAAGGGATTTTGGGGAAAGAAAGAGACAAAAACAGGCAGTTAAGGGGATTTGGGCTGGATCACCCCCCTGGACATGTTGCCTTTTGGACATGTGCCATTGATCCCAGGGTCAATCCATGCCACTGACAGGCAGCACCACCTGATCCCAGCCAACTTCTCCATGCTCCATGCCACACCCCACCTCTCTGAAGGTGAGTGTGCCTCAGTTTCCCCCCACTCCAGCATTTTGCTGAGCACAGCAGATCCAGGGATGCAAAACCCAGGCAAATCTTTGGGGCAGGGAGACGAAAGCCCAGGGAGACGATTTGCCCATTCCCACCTCTGCCCTGCAGCTGCTTTAATGACAGATTTCCAGTAACCAAACCCGGTTTTCTGTGGGGATTTACAGAAATGCAACAGAGGGAAACCAAGTCCAAAGATGACAAACTTTAGGAACACACAGCCAGTGCATGGATCCGGCCTTTGAGCCGTCCCCACAGCGGGGAGGAGCTTCTGGAGGATCAGGGCTGAGCAGGGAGGGAGGATGCTGGGGAGGAAAGGGGGGCAGTTGATGCCAGCGCCCCTGGGAACGTGACCCCGACGTTTCCCTCCGGGATCCCCCTCCTTCCCTGATGGCTTTTCCGGGGTGCGGCCGCCCCGCCTGGGGACCGGCAGGTGGGGAAGGCCACGTTCCCACGACTCCCGTGCTCCCCAGAGGTGCTGTATTTAAATCAATATTTTCCTGTTTAATCCAAGTGCTGCTAAGTCAACAAACACAGGGTGACGGCGAGCGTACCTAATTTTCCGTCCCCGGACGGATTCAGCCTTGGGGGGGAAGAAAGATCCGGGGAATCGCCAGTCTGGCATCCTGCTCGTGCTTTCACCCCAAATCCATCCCAAATGCGTCCTGGCTTGCTGCTAGGCTGTGTGGGGCTGCACATGGGTGTACACGCATGTGCTTGCGTGTGCTGCCCATTGCAGCAGCTTTTGGGATGCTGGAAGCAGGAAAACGTCTTTATCTTGAGTTTGGGGGATTTTTGCTCCCAGAGGATCTGCCAGAGTGGATTGTGCTGCTAAGGACCCCTGAGGAATTAAATGCCTGGCACAGGGTGAAGGAGCCCAACTGCACCCAGGATGGATTGGATGGCTCCAGCCCCATGGAGAATTGCTGGAAAGCACCCAGGACATGCAGTGCTGCCCCCGAGGGAGAACAGCACATTACCTCTCTGGGTGGGAAGTGCCAGATGCAGCTCTGCCAAAGCCACCACCATGGGAAAATATCCTGGGGGAATGATGCTGCAGGGATACTCAACCCCAAATGAATATCTTGAGGGTGAAAGGTTTTGGGAGAGAATATTTTAAGGGAGCATCACCCCAGAGGTGCCAGAAACCCGTAACTAACCCCTTCCCAGTGCAGTCTGCTGGAGATGGACACCATCTCACCATCACCACCACCATGATACGAGATGGATGCTCCCATCCCCCAAAAATTCCCAAGTGGAAGTGACCATTTCCCCATACAGACTCACAGCCTCGCAACGCTGGCCCTTTCCACTGACTTAGGGAGGGGAAAAAAAAAATCTAAAAGTAAAAGATGAAGCTTATATTTTCCCTGCTGGTCAGGGAGCACATAAATCCCTGTTCCCAGGCAGCCATCCCAGTGCCAAGTTATATCCGGTCCTCGGTGCTCTCACTTAGAATTAAAGCAACTCCCTTGCAGGGCTCGGCCCCCCCCAGGCAAAGCTGGTGCCATCTGAAATAAAACATCCCAGCTCCACCGTCTAATAAATCAAAAGGAGAAATAAAAATCCTGGTTTCAGTTAGGATATGGCTGGAGCACAAAGAAATCCCAAGGCAGGAGAGAGATTTGAAGATACAGCCGCGGTGTTGTCCTTAAAAGGGAAAATTCGCACCCTCTTCCCCGAGGCCGCAGGGTTCAGGCAAGGTGAGGAGCAGCATCCTCAGGGTCTGCTTCCACAGCCTGGCCCACCCACCTGAGGACATGCTCAGCCAAACAGGGCTCCCAGCTGGTAAAAACCCAGCCAAAATCATCCCAAAGTTGGGATCAGATTGGAGCTGGGG
Organism: Polioptila caerulea; assembly: GCA_013397295.1. NCBI lineage: Eukaryota > Metazoa > Chordata > Aves > Passeriformes > Certhiidae > Polioptila > Polioptila caerulea. Next base: position 4,538 of record VYXF01004784.1, on the reverse strand, counting down.
GGTGGATCGGGGTGTGGGGTCAGCAGAGCATCGCTGATATTGGGGCCATCAGGTACCAGCCCCAGGACACCACAGGGACCTGCCTGGGTAAGAAATGTCTCTGTATAAATTATTAAGATAACCATATATTATATAAACTAAACATATTAATTATTCAGAAATGCCACTGGGTGCACAGCCTCGTCTTGGGGGCCTGCCAATGTCCCCAAGGCAGCACCAGCCAAAGCTCCAGGAGGTTCCTCATTAACCCATTTTAATTACAATGCTCAATGGTTTCATAGCACTTCCCAGCCCCTGATCGGAGAAGACAAAAAACTAAACTTAAACTGCTCCATCAGGCAAAAAATGCTGCCAATTCACCCCAAATTCACCCAAAACATCCCCAAGGATGTTTCACACAGCGGCCAAGAGTGACCATCCCTGTTCTCAGCCACCAGTGGCTGCTGTCTGGCAGTGGGGACAACAAGGGGAGAAGGAGCTGGAAGGGGAGCAGAAATCCCTGGAGAATATTTTGAGGGGAATGCTGCAGCAGGGATGAAGGATTCCAAGACAATAACCTGGGGGAATGATGCTGTGGGGATGCCAGACCCCCGGAGAACCTCCTGGGGACAATGATGCTGCAGGGCTGCTGGATCCCACAAGAACATCCTGTGAGGAGGATGCCAGATCCCAAGAGAATATCCTGGGGGCAAGATGCTGCAGGGATCTGGATTTTGGGAGGATCCAGAGAAAAGCAGCCTCACTCCATGTGGCTCTGCCCTGGCCAGCAAGGGTTACACGGCCGGGCTCAGCCCCCGGGACTTCACGCTTGGCTGCCAGCGGCTGCTGCAAGGGAATGGTCCAGCCCATCCTCTTAAACCGGCACCAGAGCAGGGGAGAGAGCCCTGCCAGCATCATTCCTGCGAGATCTCGGCAGATCCCCCGCGGGAACGGGTATTTCTGGGCTTCTCCCAGAGCTATTCAAAGCCCCGTGGGTGCTGGCACTGCTGTGCCGCAGCAGGAGGTGATGCTTCCAAGCCCTTCCCGGCACAAACACCCGGAGTGATGGGAACCCAAGTCCGTGTTCAAACAACAGCCAAGGGGCCAGCAATGCCAAAAACCCATCCCAGGAAAGATCCCAAAGTATGCAGCTGTGCTTCAGGGTGAGCAGAGCACCTTCACATCCCCCAGACTGCACCAGTTCTTCCCCAGAAAGGATCAAACATTTACCTATCCCTCAAATAGCCAGTGCATGCAAAAAAATATTTTTCCCCCTTTTCCCCACCCACCAGCATGGCAATGCTCATGATCCCAAGTAGAGGGATGGTGGGTTTTTTTGGGGGGAAATGCAGATTAGCTCACTAAGGGGTGTAACATGAGGAATCCCAAGCAGAAGGATCGTTTAAGCCTTCCCAGCCAAGGAGAAGGCAATTTTTGGTTCAGCATCTCAGGGACGGTCAATTTATCAGTACCTTATATAGCATCATTGAGAGATGTTATATATAAACATAAAATTATATATATACTTCTAAAACTCTCTCCCACCAAAACTTGGTGCTATTTAACCTGAAAACTGCTTTTTCCCATCCGAAAATCGCCTTTTTAGCAGGGAGGTTGCTCCAACAAACAAGAACTCGTCCCCTGGGGTCCACTGGAAAGGGCTGGGAGGGCCCTTGGCCATCCAGCAGTGCCTCTGCAGATGGGAATTTGTCCACCACAAGGGACTCGTGACAGACCCCAATGGATGTGCGGTGTACCCCATGAAACAAGGGTGCTTTGAGGATGGATGGGCACTTACCACCTGTGGCTTGGTCCTGGGGCCATGTTCGTCGGGCAGCCGCGAGCACCGGGGCAGCCGGGGCGGTGTGGCGGCGGGTGGCGAGCGGGGTCGATCCCCGGCACCGGGGGACGTGTCACCTGAGTTGAGGGCCAGCATGTACCGCTTGGTGACATCCTCCAGCGAAGGAGGCTGGAGGCTCGGGAAGGATTTTCCAGGCGAGCGGCCGGCAGCCGGCGCAGGGAGGTGGCCGTGGTGGCCGGAGGGGACGAGCGGCTCGGGGACGGTGATGGGGACGAAGGTGGCGGGCTCGCTGGTGTGACGGACGTGCTTGGTGGCCGGGCGGCTCTTGGCGAGGACGGCGGGCGCTGGGGGCGGCTGGTTCTCCTGGTGAGCCGCGCGGTTGGAGCGCTTCTTGGAGCTGCGGCGGGCGATGCGAGGGGACAGCACGTCGGCCAGCTTGGGGTCAAAGCCGTAGCCGCGGCCGGTGCCCGGTGCTGCCGGCTGTGCCGAGAGGATGGGCTCGCTGCTGGACGGGGGAATGCTGGGCTCCAGCTCGCTGATGGCCTCACCGGGACCCTCGAAGGCGCCGGCCGCCAGCTCGCCGCGGCGGCTGGGGTCACTCAGCGACTTCTTCTTGATGGTCTTGCCGTTGGCCTTGTCATCGCCCAGCTTGGCCATGGCGCCGGGCTGGCTGACGATGGTGCGGATGAGGCTGCTGTAGTCCCGGGGCCCATCGCTGCCCAGGGACAGGTCGCTGCCCGCGCTGCCCGCGCTGCCCGCGATGGCGGCGGGCTGCGGGATGCCCGCCTTGGCGCTCAGCGAGCCCAGCAGGTTGCTGTCCACAGAGAAGTTCTTCGCCTCCTCCGCCACCGAGCATCTCCGGTGAGGCATGGGGTCACTGAGGGAGCGGTAGGGCTCGGTGCCACCCTCGCTGCCGCCCTCCATCCCATTGGCGCCCGCCGACGGGAACTTACGTCGGCGCCGCAGGCTGCCAGGGGTGCTCGGCGTCTCGGGCTTGCCAGCTGGAACGTCTTCAGGGTGAGCGGGCAGCGGCGTTTCGGAGGCACCGGCTGCCGGCCCGGCACTGGGCAGCATCCAGGCGTCCACAGCTTCGTGCAGGCCTTGGAAGGGCATCCCCACAGGCTCTGGCTCCGTGACGATGCCCTCGTCCGTCACGCTCGACTCGTGACCCGACAGCTCCTCTGCGGATTTTCTGTGAGCGAGGTTCTCCTCCAACTCCACGTCCTTCGGACACCGTGTGCTCTCCGCCTGTCCCCGAAGGGCTGCGCCTGTCGTCCCCGTCGGTGCCACCACCTCAGCACCCTCCACACCTCCGCTGTCCTTCTGTTCGGCGGCGAAGCCGTAGTCCTGCTGGGAACCCATCCTGCTGATCTTCTCGAACACCTGCCTCGCCTCCTGGATGTACTGGTCCTGGATGACCATAGGGAGAGGATCCTCGTCCCTCTGCTGTCCCCCACCTGGAGCCACCCGGTCCTGGCTGTCCGTAGAGGCCAGAAGCAGCTCGGAGGAGCTCTGCTTCATGGTGCTCTGTAGGAAAAGCCGCCGTGTCCCGGATTTTTCGGAGCAGGTGAAGGACTTAGCGCGACGTAAAGTGGCCGTTAGGTCCTTGAGGGTGGGCCGCTCGCCCGGCGCCCAGCGGTTTTGGGGGTGAGTGGCACCGCAGCTGCCTGGGGAGGGGCTGGCGATGCTGGAGCATCCATCGGAGCCCACGCCAAGGCCGATCCTCACCCCTTTCTTCTTCACCTTCAGCTCTGAGAGGTCTGATTTGAGGAAGCTGAGGAGAGTCAGGGTCTCAGTGGCAATGTCGGGGTTGGACAAGGACTTGCGGTGCTTGGCCCGCTCCCCTTCCAGCCCTGGCTGGTGCAGGCTCTCGCTCCCATAGTCCGGTTTTGCCTTGGCCACGCTCTGGGGCAGCTTGGGGCGGGCGCGGACCCCCGGCTGTCCCCACGCCAGGCCATCGCTGGCCCCGAAACTGGGCGATCGATAGATACCATAACCTGCCTGGACAGTCCGTCCTTGGCTGGGCCAGCACACTCCAAACTGCTCCTCTTCCTTCAGCGTCTCCGTGCTGGAATAACGACTGCTGCTGCGTGACCCGCCGGGGCTGCCGAAGGGCAGGATGTTCACCTTGGACACGCGGGCCACCATGGGCAGCGGGTGGCGGGGGACCACCCTAGCGCAGCCTTCGGCCTCGGCATCGCCGTCCGCCGTGCCCTCCTCCTTCTTCTTCTTCCGTGCGGCGCGGGGCCGGTGGGCAGCGCTCTGCCCTTCGCCTTCGCTGCCGGACGAAGCGCGGGGAGAGCGGGCCGCCGCGGCTTCATCATCCCCGTTGGAGCGGGGTGATGGGGAGGAGGAGGGTGGTTGCGGTCGAGTCGAGTTATGCCAGGAATGCGGGCCGGGCTCCGGCGGAGCTCCGCGGGGAGAGCGGAGCGCCGGGTGCGGGACGCGGCTGCGGGGCGGAGGCGGCGGGGGAGCTCCGCGGGCGCTCCCGCTCCCGCTGCCGTTCCCCATCCCATTCCCGGTGGCCGCCGTGGGCTGCCGGCAGCTTTCCCCGAAGAGTTTCCGCATCGCCGGGACGCTGGGCCAGCGCGGCGGCTCCGCGTTTAACCCCGGGCCCGGCGGCGACGGCGGCGGCGGCGGGGGCGGCGGTGGAGCCGGGGACGGCGGCTGAGCCCCGGCATGAACCGGGCCCGTCGGCTCCGGCTCGGTAAAACGAAGCGAAAGCTGCCGTACCGACGGGGCCAGGCTGCCAAAAGCC
>VYXF01004782.1:33508-56892 GCA_013397295.1 Polioptila caerulea | reverse complement strand
TGGATTTTCAGAAGAAGACTGCATCCTTTTACAGGATCACTGCTCCCAGTGAACTACATCTGTCACTCCAGGAGGACTGCAGCCACCTTTCCAACTGGACTGCTACCAACACCCTGTACAACAGGCTGTCAGGTTGTATTCTGACTCTGTCAGTGGTTTTCTTTTTCCTTTGTATTACTGCATGCATTTTGTTTTCCTTTTTTTTTTTTCCTTTTCCTAATAAATTGTATTTCTGACTTGGAGTCTCTCACTGGTTTTGCTTTCAAACCAGAACCCCGTTTTTTATTTGTTTGTTTTTTTTTTATTTTGATAACTGTCAAGAACCTATAATCTTCCAAGAATACTTGATTCTTCACAAACACTAAGCTATTCAATCTGAACTAGAAGGATAGATAGAAAACTTATTTGCAGTTTTCTTTCTGGAGACAGGCAAAAGATGATTACAGCTGCAACATGAGTTTGACATGAATCTGTGACATACCTGAAGCATTTTTCTGGAAAATGCCAAAGGCTGTTTGAGGGCTTGGCAATTGCTTGAATATAGAAAATTCAAGACAGATCCTGAAAAATTGTGGAGATACAGACATACTGGAGAAATTCCAATAAAGGGACACAGACACGTTTATGAATATCTCCTGTTCAGAAAAACTAAGATGTAACAATTCAGCCCAGACAAGAGAAAGGTCAGAGAGATTTTTATCAATATATAAATAGATGAATGGAACGTGCAAAGAGGAGGGGAAGCCAGATTGTTTTCAATGCTGCTGAGATGCAATGGGCACAATTTGAAGGACAGGAATTTCCCAATGAATATCAGGAAACATTTTTCACTGTGACCATCACTTGAGAACTGACACAGGTTGCCAAGAGTAGTGCTGCAGTCTTCCTCATGGGAGATATGAAAAATCCATATGGGTAAAAAGCCCATTCTGAGCAACTACCTGGAGGTGGCTCTGCATCAGCATTACAGGTGCACCACATTATGTCCAGACTCCAGAGGTCCATTCCAACCTCATTCATTCTGCCATTCTGTGAATCCTGCTTAGTATATTTTTCTGTTTTAACAAGATCTATTTAAAAACAAATGAGAGAATTGTTGCATACAATTTTATATTTCTTTAACCATGGTTTCACTTTGCCACCTCTCTTGTAAAAGAGTGATTTGACAGGATATACTCCTAAAGAAACTCTTTTGTCACTGAATGTTTTCTTCTCATCTTTCTGACTGACAGGCAGTACACCTAAACTTTTTTGGATCTGAATATTCTCTAAAGTAGAAATACAGAATTTCTATAAGCTTTACCAGTTTTCTCCCACTGTACAGAATTATCACTGAGAAAGAAGTCTGCTTATATTAGAAGAATCTAAAAATGTAGGTGCACTGGGTTGCTTCTGATGCTTGCTTTGATGCTTCTGAATCAAATTGTAATGATTGTGATTACCAGTTAAAAGGACTGTTCTTCCCCAGCTCCAGCTGACATCTCTGTATTTTTTGTTTTCCAATTTAGCTGTTTCTTTTCTTCATTCTCTACTATTACCATCAACACTGCATGATGCTTATTGCTTAATGCTTTCATGCATCTGCAGAATATTTATGAGTTTTTTGATGGCATAACTTAAACAACAATGCAAAAAAAATTATTAAAATTTGCTTTCCATTTTTGTAAGTTCAGAACACAAAGGAAAAAAAAAGAATATCCAAGCGTCTTTTCAGTCTATTAACTATGTAAGTCATTACAGTATGGAAAGGAATGTAGCTCCTTCAATATATGCAGCAGATATCAAGAATATGAGATGGGGGCCCTTTTAGAGATTCTGCCTATATTGTTTATCTTCCTCCAACAAAATCTTATATCAGTACATCATCTTGAAAACCTTTTTAAACTTTAATATTTAAATGAATCATTTTTCTTAAGTAAATGCAGAAAGGATGTTGAAATAGTTGTAGTTTAGAGATGTTTTGTACTGTCATTTCTACCAGTGTCCAAATTAATAATTGGATCCAATAATTTTGTCATCCTAAGATACTCTACAAGAACAAATTTACCTAAGATACAGAGGAGGAGTTAAGATTCACATTATGATGGTTGTCACACTTTTAGATATTCTGGCAAAATGAAACAGTGTGTATCAATGAACAAGGCAATATGCAACATATAGTGTACAGAGTTCCATGAATAAACAGGTATACACAATTTTACATTGAAACAAATTCAATCTATATGCTTAGTAACATTAAAGAGTAACATAGGTAGAATATGTAGTCAAATCTCAAGTGAAAGACTTTAGAGAAAAAAAGCCAATAACTAAACTTGCTAAAATGAAGTAAGTCAGCTGCTGAGCTGCCTTTAAAATTGTTTGGGATAACATCCCTGATGTTATACCAGATAATTTTCAAGTGCCTCAGTATTGAAAGATTTTGTGTTTATTCTGTATTTCTTTGAGGTCACAACTCAAAGATAAGGAATAAGAAGACACAATTCTGATCTGATCCTCTGTAATACTTTCTTTTACAAAGGAAGCACTTCTAAATACTTTGGGTAGGATCATTGGGTCTGTCTTGATGTAGTGTCAAAGACTTTTTAAAAATTCTTTCTTGGAAGGTTATCTAATTAATACAAAATCCTGGACAAAGAGGATGTACATTCAAAATAATTTTGAAATATATCCACTTAAAATTATCTTAGTGATGCATAAAATGTTCCTAGATGTGTTTCTCTGACTTTTCCCAGAGCAAAAGCACCACCTTTTAAGACTTGAGACTGACAGAACTGTTCAGCTTTGCTTCATGATTCTCCCAAGCTTAAAGGCCACATATATGGTCTGCAAAAAAAAAAAAAAAAAAATAAAAAAAAGAAGCTTGGCCTATATTGGCCTATATTGATATACAGTATTTCCATTCTGTGATAAATTCCTTGGTTGAAATGGCTTTGGATACAGGAGAATCAATATGGGGAGGAGGAAAAACCCACAGTGAGAGACAAGTGATATTTTATGCTTAATAAAAGGACCAACAATTTGTGCATTTAATCCTGTCCTGAGGTAAAATGAGCAATAATATGAGGCCATGGTGAGGAACACATATGGCAAAATGTGTATTTAAAAACATAGTATATATTTTTAAAAAGAAATTTTCAAGTAAATCTTGCTATAAAAATGGTCTAGATAAGGAATTTTTCTCATTTAATTTCCTGAAAATAATTGATCACAAGAAAAGAGGACAAAAATGTCCTCCACAGACAAAATCTCTTTTGTCAGACCACTAGAGCAGAAAATTTTGATTTCTGGAAGTTAGTTGGTTTTTTATCACTTCTTTACTCAAACAATTAATACTTTCTGAAAGTAAATGGCCTTTCCTTTTTATGTGGATCTCTGACCACAGGATATTATTAATGAGGAAGAGGAAACTAGAAAACAAAACTAATGCCTATTGCTATTGCCTTAACACAGATGCCACTAAGACATATTGGCATATCTAAAATATCAGCATGAAGTTGGCAGAATTCACCCAAATCTTGTTGTAAACCTGTCCATTTGTAAGCCAAGAAAAGTACTCTAGGGAGTCTCAAATGACTTTTACTTAAGAAGCTGAAGCTTGCCCAAGTGACAAGAGATACTGAAGGGAAGAGCAGGAAAGTGATTTTCAAACTCCAAAGCAGGTCAGCAGCAGTCTTCAAACACCTCAAATATAGGTTTCTGTCATATTTTCTCCCTGGGGGGCTAGTTGGCTAGCTCAGAGCCCCCTGGCAAATCGACATGGACACAATGTAAAAGAGAGAGGTGCTCTTCCTTCTCGGGACCACATCAACAGAGTTAATGGTGAACAATTCCCGGGGAGAGGTGAAGAAGGCAAGAAGGTGAAAAGAAAGAGAGAGAAAGAAAGAGAGAAAGAGAGAAAGAGAGAAAGAGAGAAAGAGAGAAAGAGAGAAAGAGAAGAGAAGAGAAGAGAAGAGAAGAGAAGAGAAGAGAAGAGAAGAGAAGAGAAGAGAAGAGAAGAGAAGAGAAGACTGAACACCTGAAGGGGGGAATTTTAAAATTCAGGGGAAGGGGGGCAGAGGAAGGGAACCAAAGCCAATGGAAAACAATTGTTGGGACAGGTGAGGAGAGGAACTACCCTGGGAGAGGGGGAGAAACTAAGTACAGGATCCAGGGGGGTGTGCAGAACCAACCATGTGATACATCAGTGCAAAATAATAGCTCATTGATACATTAGCAATACAACAGATTTCTTAATCCTTCAGACAGTGAACTATTTCCTAACAAACCCTTCCATCCTTGTGTGCATCAGCAATAAAATTGGCTATTCAAATGCATTATGCATGAATTTATCTCTTACTTTGCAGGTATTTTCCTCATATCTATCAGTATACTTTTACAAGGAGTAAAAAGAAAGTCGAAACTTCATTCATGAAATTATGTTACCTTTTTCTAAGGAGTTTCCTTGCTACACTACTCATCTATTTAACCATCACTTTAAAAAAAATGGAAAAATGTGTAGGGACACTTTAAAGTTAATAATTATAAGAACATCATTTAACTTAATTAAGGAGTTAAGAATATATTGTCTGCACAAATTTGCCATTATTAGAAAATTACAGTGTGCCTGACTGCCTTATTACCAACAGAATTCCAACCAATATTCAAGTGGCTGCTTGCATTTGCCACGGTCATATTTCATTTTATTGCCATGTCACTATAATGTTTTTACATAGAAAACATTATTTATCTATGATGGAATGAGCTATTTTACTGGAGCTCAAGAATACACATATCTATATTGTCTAATGCATCTGAGACAAGAGTTAAAATACTGCCTTCATCTCGGAACAATTTGTGTTGACAGAAAGTCTTTTAGAAGAACGCAATTAAACAAGAAAAAGATTATACCAGTGATTAACAGCAAAGATGCACCTGTGGCATGACTTTCTTACTCAATAATGAAATATAAGAATATTATACAAGTTAGTTACTCAGTTGAAACAAGCACCGACATATGATTGTTATTCTAGTAGTAAGGTATATCCCTACTTGATTAAAAATTGCATTGTTCTTTTAGTGCTTCAAGAATTGAGTAAATCACAGAATAGGTAAATGCCTAGTAAGGTAGAGATTAGTTTATATGTGATGCCTTAATGTAGTAATTTAATTTATAGCCTACATACCATTGTTTCAGTTAATATAGAGGAACTCTTGTGATAAAGATGTCAAAATAAAAATAGTTGGGGTTTTTTTGTTAGTCTCAATTTCTTTATTAATCATTCTATATTTTATAAATATATGGTATGTATTTTTACCTACATACAAGTAGGTGATACAAGTTTAGGATTAACTGAGACTTGACTTTACATCAAATTTCCAAAATTATTTAATTTACTTACAAACTTGAAATCCATTCAGTGGTATACTTTCAGAGACACTATTTTAAAATGTATTCCATGCTGTGGTAAACATTTTTTCTTGTTTTCTTGCAAAATCCCCTACTTCATTCCTAGTACTTTGGGTTTTGTTGTTCCCTTTTATCTTATCATTATCATACTCCACTTATCCCTGTTCTTTGAGCTTTTGGACATTAGAAAAATTTTTAATAAAGGAATTACCGAAGCAGAAGTTTACATTTCCCATGACTTTTCCCTCTATGGGTCTTGTCTAGACAGATGGAAATGCAAATTTCCATGATCTGCCACTTTCCTCTTATTTGTTCTATTACATTCAAAGATTTATTCTTTTCTCTCTTTCCATCACACTCTCCTTCTACCCTTTAGATCAAACAACAATCGTAAAGTATTTTTGTGTAAAACCTGTCTTAAAAAGTGAGCTATGACTGCTCCTGAATTATATAAATTCTCTTTCATCTGAAAGACAGAAATTAGAATGACACAATAGAGACAAATTATTGTCACTATATCTAGAACCTATTTTGCTCCCTTTCCACTTAAAAACGCAACAGGGAAGAATTCATTAACTAGAAAACACTGAATAGAAAGAGTGGAAAGAATTCTTCATGTATTTGATATAAAGGAGTTTTAGAAATTAATTCTTCCACAGTTCATATAATATCATGTCACGCCAAAGTATAATCATTCCATTATTTATATAATCTTTACATATTTACAGCATAGTCCTTTGCATTACTCTTATTTTCAGCTTTCTGATATTGGTATATATTTATCATTTTCTGATGTGACTTATTTATATTAGCTTTGGGGCGTTGCGATACGCTGCCCTTGTGTCACAGCAACCCCATGCACTATTGCAGGCTGGGGACAGAGTGGTTGGAAAGCTGCCTGGTGGAAAAGGATGTGGGGGTGCTGACCATGAGCCAGCTGTGCGTCGGTGGCCAAGGACAAGAGTATCCTGGCTTGGATCAGCAATAGGGTGGAGAAGGACCATGGTAGTGACTGCCCCTCTGTGCTGGCACAGATGGGGTCACTCCTCACCTCATGGGTTCAGCTGTGGGCCTCTCATGATACAAAAGACATTGAGGGGCTGGAATGAGCCCAAATAAGGACAACAGGGCTGGATAACGGTCTGGAGCTCAAGTCTGATGAGGAGCAGCTGAGGGAGCTGGGTGTGTTCAGACAGGAGAAAAGGTGGCTCAGGCAGGACCTTACTGGTCTCTTCAACTGCCTGAGAGGTGTTGGTCACTCCTTCCAGGCAACTAGTTACAGGAAAAGAAGAAATGGCCCTAAACTGCACCAGAGGTGGTTTGGATTAGCTATTAGGGAAAATATCATCACTGAAAGGCTGGTTAGGGATTGGACCTGGTTGCTGAGTGAATTGGTGGAACTGACATCCCTGACAGTGTTCAAAAAAAGCCTGTTGATGTAGCAGTGGATACCCCTTAATGGGATGGGTGGGAGTGATGTTGCTGAGTTAACGGTTTGTTAACCTGGGTGCCAGCTGTCCACCTGGGCTGGATGCTTGGTGCACACCAAAGCATTTCACTCACTCCCTTTCTTCACCTGGACAGGATATACATTGGACATTTCACAGAGACATTGTTACAATCTAGAAAATAATACAGCAGTCTATATTGCTATATGCTTTGCCCTATGACTGTGTGTTCCCTGTTACAACAGCTGTGAATAAAGGGCCAGAGAGCCACAATCATTTTTACTAAGTTAGGGCTGTAGATCCCAAATTTTACAATAATGCATGAGGAGCAGTACAGGGATGGTAGTGGGATGATATACCTTCTGAAGAAATTCAAATTAAAGTCTGACATATTCTTTTGGCTTGAAGGGCTATTATACCTATTTGGACAAGCTGAATTTTGCCAGACTGTATCAAAGTAAAGCATCCAAATACACATAAACAGCCAGATGGCAAGATAGAACACATGTCTTGCTAAGAAATAAATAGAAAACAAGCAAATAGAGAATAAGTTAAACTTTTTTTTTTTCTCCTTAGAAAGTAATTGTTTACAAGGCTCTGTTTTGTTCAAAACATTTGATAGAGAAGTCTGGACCATCATAGTTATTTCTCTATTATATTTATTCAACAGGTTTGAATTTTTCTGACCATAGTTTTTGTTACATGGAACTTATAAAATCATGGCAGTCATGGCCTATCTAACATCTGCTACATAAAAGACAAGTACCAGTTTTTTCAAATACTTAAGTGTCATACAACAGAGGGAGGCCTATTCTGAAAAGTTAAAATTTATATTTTATGTGGGTTTATTGTTGACAGCATTGAGTTATCACACGTACATATATATCTTCCATTCTAATACAGATCCTGAGACCTTATAACTGTCAGTATCATTAGAAAATGTGTATTGTCCCCATGATTTTTTCCCAATAAGTATACAGCCTCACTTTCAGTAGAGTACTCCTCATCCTCTAAAATCTCCTTCCTATATACCTTTTTTTGATTTTTTTCTTTTTTTGGTCCTTTTTGTCTGGGAGAGAGTTCATGAACACCTTCTGAAGGCTCACATATTCTTAGAAAGTAAAAGCAATATCCTTTATGCCTACCTATGCCCTCATTAAAAAAAAAAAAGTTGCTTCCCATGACATCCTGAGACCAGATGTTTCATTAAACACATTATTTTTTTCCATTGTAATTAAGTTCCTTTGATAAACCAAATTTTTATACTAGACATCCTCTACATATTTCAACCTAGTTTTCTGCCTCTTCTAATGAACAGGTAGTCAACGTATATGTGTATTGCCATGACTCCTTAATCTTTTGCTACATTCACTACTTTTATGTTATTTATGTTTGATTTTAAGCAACTTAGTATCAAAGCATTTTCCCCTAAGAGAATCTGTGAGGAGGGATATTTAGTCCCAGCTGGTGGTTTTAACCATTAAAGTTCAGGAAAAAAACCTAATTAAACCAAAAATTTATTTCTTTTCATGCATCATGATCATATGCTGTTTTCAGCTGATTTCTACTCTCCAGAGGACGTGCTCTGCTGTCATATTCTGGTTAATAACTTCCCTAATGTTAATTAAAATCTCCCTGATCTTACTAATTATCTCACAGTAATAAACAAATACATTTCAGGACAATCCTCAAATGAATGTAGTTACATAAGCATTCATGTAATTATTATAGAATAGTTAGTTAATTAATTAATTATGAGAAGCCATATCTCAAGCCTTGTAATGAAATTTTGCATTGTTTCAATGACTGTACACTAAAATATTGATGTAGAATGAGCTTTCCTGCTTCAGAAGCGCAGAAGGGAAAAAATGATACTACAGAAATGGGGATGTGTCAGCACACAAAGTCGGAAGAGATGGACAGTACATGGTTCAGGAAATCTTTAATCAGAAAGTGTTCAAACTTAGGTAAGTTGTGCCACATGCAATTCCAGGCCTTGAATTTGTCTTTAAAGTGTGGAGAAGTTTCTCATCATGCTAATTTAGTAGTTTTTTAAAACTGGAATTTCTAGACTGAATAACTATTTTATGATATACTGAAAGTGTGATTTTTGTGGTAGTAACAATATCATATATTTACACTTCACCCTATCACATTAGTATTCCTAAAACTGCTTCTGGGCTTCATGGTATGTTACACAAAGACTAGTTGTTTATATCGTCTTCTTCCAATAAAATGGATGGAAAGTTTCATGAAAGAGCTCTAAGTATGTTTTAGTTATAAAGCATCCCAGGCAGTTGAGCGACAGGCCTACCAATGCTCCTCTCAATTTGTTAATACACTACTTTTCCTATGAAGGACTAATTCAGTTGGTGACTCAAATGAAAAAAAAATTGTAAATATATTTAGCAAAAAAACCCCTAACAAGCCACACCAAAAAAGAAATCTAACTTGTGCTGTCATTACCATAACAAAAATTACAGGTTCTTTTTATATATATTTAGCAAAAGACAGAGTCTATCTTTTCTGCAATTTTGTATTTTTTATATAGGGTTTTCCTATACTCCTCACAGGCATATGAGATAACAGATTTGTTCTGTATACTAATAATGCTGCATCTGCCATTTCTGATTCTATAAGAAAGTGCAAACAAAATAACCTAATTTTAATGTCAGGTGCCCTAATTTAGATTGGCAGGGAAATAGTAGTGATTTGGTATGAGTGTGTGTCTGCATGCAGATGAAGTTATATATTCATCCACTTGTCATTTTCTTTCAGCGTAGAAGAAAAATTACAAGAGCTTTACATTTAAAATACGATACCCCAAAGTTGAAGATGAAGGACTATGTCTGTGATCAGAGATTTTCTTTTTGAAGTTTAAATTAGCATCGCAAAAGTCTGTAGAATTATTGTGAAATATTCCAGTGTAAAAGAAATTCCAGCAGGAATTGGCATAAAACTCCATGAAGAAAGTTTTCTTAGGGTGGCGCTACCGTGTGATCAACAGATAAGACTGGAAGGAGGAAAAGAAAATAAGAAAAAGGAAGAGAAGTGAAGCAGAGGACAAACTCTCTAGGACATTGCATCATAAAATCTACTGTGATGGAATATCTCAACAAATATTAATGAAATTTATGAAAACTTCATGAAGTCTTCAAGACATACCATGAAACAATTTTGGAACAATGTTGTCCTAGATAAGGTGATATTTGTAAAGGTTTAGTACAGCATTATGATGCCTTTCAGCAATGTGGTTTACAATGTTACAAGTTCTCCTAAAAACCAGAAAAACCTAAACAAAATACTTCCCACCTTACCTTCCCAGAGTGTGGATCCAGAACTTCTGGATATGATTTTAATTAATCAGGGTTTTGAAGTGAACTTTTTTTTCTAAAATGAAGAGAGCTTTCTCTTTGAAGTGCAAATACCAAATACAGTGTCTCTCTTCTTGTAACTGCATGGCACAGAAAAAGTGAACCTCTTTTGACAGTGAATTTTGAATTTCCACTGTCCATCACACAGCACTTCCTCATGGCTATGTTCTTCCATATAACTGTTCAATGTTAAGAATAGTTAGGATCATTAAGTTCTTTCTTAATTATACTTCTTTCTGTGTTATGTTTTTGTATTCATTTTTTCACTAAGTTTTTTAGGCACTCTTGGTTCTCCAAAGACGTCCCTATTTTAGAGCATTTTCACTTACACAATTAGATCTGAAAAAGAGTAGCTCACTGCATAAATGCATTGTACAAGAACTTTTACTCAAGTGAATCTCACTCCTTCATTATATTTCCACTCTGAATGTGTGGACAAGGGAATGAGAAGCTGGAGAGCAACCCCTGCATAAAGAAACTGAGTGTCCTGGTCAATGGCCAGTAGAACATGAACCAGCAGTGCCCTGGTAACCAGGAGGGCCAACCATGTCCTGGAAGCATCACACACAGCATTGCCAGCCAGGCAAGGGAGGGGATTGTCCTGATTGTCCTGCTCTGCTCTGGGCTGGGGTGGCCTCATCCTGGGTCCTGGAGGCAGTTTTGGGTACCCAAATACAAGAAAGGTATAAAGCTATTAAAGAGTTTCCAAAGGCAGCCATGAGGATGGTGAAGGGTCAGGTGGGAAGTCACATGAGAAGTTGAGGTCATTTGGTCTATTCAGCCTGGAAAAGAGGAGACTGAAGGAAGACCTCACTGCAATCTGCAACTTCCTGGTGAGGAGGACATGCACACAACAATCTCTTCTCTGTGGTGATCAGTAATAGGATCTGAGGGACTTGCCTGAAATTGTGTCAGGGGAGGTTTAGGTCAGGTATTAAAAAAGCATCCTCCTCCAGAGGGTGTTTGGGCACTGGAACAGGCTCCCCAGGGCAGTGGTCACAGTACTAGGCCTGAGGGGGTTCAAGAATGTTTGCAAAATGTACTCAGGCACATGGTGTGGTTCCTTTGGGTGTCCTGTGTAAGGCCAAGAGTTGAATTTTGATGATCCTTTCTGGTTCCTTGCAACTCAGGTTATTCTATGATTCTAACATTGGAAGAGTTGGGATGTTGCTGTTGCAGAGGAGCTCACTGCTGTGTTGATCTGCAGACAGCTCTGTATGTTCTTTAGTCATGATAAGGAATAAATGTTTCCCATAATATTTTTAGAGCTTCTCAGACTTAAACTACATAAAAGGGTGCTAGCTGATAAAAGCAGGGCTATTATCCCATTCTTATTATTATTTTATTCATGGGAACCAGCTATTTTACTTGAAGAATGATAAAGTTGTGAATGGTGCAAAGTTCAAATGCAGTCAATCAACAGAATGATCTTCACCTATCATAAGAGATTATTTAAAATGTTTCAGAGAATCACAGAATAATCTAGGTTGGAACATACCCTTATGATCACAAACCTAACATTGCCAAGTCCACAACTAAACCATGTCCCTAAGCACTTTTTAAAATCCTACACTTACCTTCTAAATACTTCCAGGCACGTTGATCCAACGACTTGCCCAGGCACCTTATTCCAGTGTTTGACATGGGGTGCTTGTTTATTAAGAACAGACAACTCTAACAACCATACAAATAAATGAATTGCATTGTTTCAGATTTTTAGAGTGGCATAAAAATATATATTTCAATATGGGTTTTGGAAGTGAATTTTTAAATTCTTCTATAAAATCATCAGTTTTCATGTATACAGTTTTGTACCATTTGTAGCATGATTATCTATTGTGCATTACATCTGTTTTTTAATACATTCACCAATTCTCAAAGTCTGCCCCCAAAAATATCTTTTGCCTCTAGAACCATTGTCATTTTTATCAACTTGATCAGTAGAAACCCAGCTGACACTGATAGAGCTTACTTAGTAGCTTCACTTCTAGAAATGCAAGCAAGAACAATAATATCATAAACGCTAAATTTAATTTAAGTACCCTTTCTTGGAGAATCTGTTTAATCAATCATAATTGTAAAACTATTACCAGAAGTTTTCTCAGAAATATTCCTGTGATTATGGATTCTTAACTTCCATTACCTAATTATGAATAATTTAACTTTTGAATTAATACTTTGTCTCAGAATGACTGCTAAAGAGTCCTTAGATCATGCTCTGCTCTCAGACAAAGTGAATAATTTTTAAATTAACCAATTAACTTAGGGATTTTTTACTATTATTAATGTTTTTTCCATATAATAAATTAGTAGCCCAAATTCTCATCTGTTACATTAAATCTTGAAAACATGAATGAACGGTTACCACAACCAGGATTAGCACAAATGCATCTGTCATCTCAGCTAGCCAAACAAAATGCCTCACCATCTCGTGTGTGGGACACATGTGGTGTACAGATATCCTTTGGGTGTAAAATCAGCTCTGCAGCTCAGTCTATCTGGATACGTACCTAATGACCTACTGGATCTCTAGTGTTCAGGAGGAGTTGCTGTTTTCCAATAATTCATGAGGAAGAGGAATAGTCCAGTGGCATCACCATTTATCTTCTATTCAAATCTAACCGGATTGTGATTGAACCAGTGTTGCTAATTCTGGCAACTGGCTTATAGGGACTAGAGAGATTACTGAGATGTTGAATTTTTCTGGGTTGCTCCATATTGCCATTGCCCTGGTGAGTGGTTTTACTAATAGAATTTCCTGCTTTCATTTGGTAAGTACTGAAAATATGATCTAAGAAAACTCAGAAGTTCCTTCGAAAAGATCAGATTTCCTTAGTGAAAACAGACGTGTAGTGATTTGTAAGTCTAGAAGTTACATGACACCCTGAGTCAAAGATGAACTTCAACTAAATTTTTGTAAATAAATAAAAAAAAAAAGGTCAGGCATCTGTGATGTATGATTGTCTCAAAACATGGCTATGGAAAACCAAGCCAAAACATATAAAAGAATGACTTGATCTTTCAACTAAAAAATGTAGACTATTTGCATTGTTAAATGACTTCAGATGTGTAGAAATATTTAGATAGCTGTTATTTCATTCCAATTTTATAGGAGAGAAAAATCAGTTTGGCTATCAAAATCAAATTAATTTGTTCACTTATGGAATCTAGTTTTCTTCTTCCTATTCAGTCTTATGTTCAATCATTTCAGTTTTAACAAGCTGAAAAAGGCTACTTTGAACACAGAGCTTTAAACTTCATTTAGTATTCAGCACTTTTTTAGTAATAGTAACACCCTGTAATTAAACAAAGACATATTACTCCCTAAAAAAGTTACCTCCTAGGCTGTAGTCTTGGGAATTATTGATGAATTCAACCTATTTGGTCAGAAAATCTGAATGATGGTGATTGGGTATTTTAGATAAATATCATAATAATGATATTAAACTCTTTAGTTATTATTTCACTTTTAAATCCATAACATATATGCCAAAATGATACCCCATTAAAAAAAAAAGCAGCATAATAAAATGCATGACAATCCCTAGGTTCTAAAGTTGTATTTATCACACCAGAAATGTTCTGTCTTTAAAGAAATCTGTTCACCCAAATGCAATCACAAAATCCAAAATCTATTTCTGCATGTTAAAATACATGTTTTTGCCCATATCAAATAAAATATTTATAAACTGTCTTACTCTTTATTCAATGATGTGTGTCATTAATGAAAATTAATTTCAGAATTTAGACATTAATAGAGCATTTGTCTATATACAAGTTTTATTAAGATTAAATATTATAATCCATGTTATTTTGGTAGAGAAAAATGTGACATCACAAAAATAAGAATAGTAAGAAAAGGAATAAGAAAGTAAGAATAAGGAATCCCACATGTGGAGCTATTTAAAGTTAGATAGGTGAGATTTTGCCTTGCCTTTTCCTGCTTTGCTTTTTAAGGTTAAAAGAGGTTTTTTAGTTTGCGGCATAGTCACTGTCTAAAATACCAGTCTAACAGAAATAAAAGTGGTTAAAATGTAATTTTTCCTATTTTGATCATTTCATATAATCATATATGACATGATTTGCTCATAAAGATAGGATAAAATGTACTTCACTGATTAAAAGGACATTTTCCCTGGTTATTGTACACCATAAGTTTCTAAGATTCATTTGCCATTTTAAATTTCGATACTTGTCCCAATCCTGAGGAAAGTAAACATAATGGGGGAAAAAAAAGACAAAGAGCTAAATACTGAATTTTTCTCCATGGTATTAAAAGTAGAAAACAATACTGACAATACCATGAATCTTTCATGTCAGAACAACATGATTTTGGGAAAGGATGGGCTGAAAAAACAGTGAAGAAGTTGTTCATTCATTAAAAACAATTCTCTTGGAAGATCATTAAGTTTAACAAGACCAGAAAACCAAGAATGAGCAAGAGAAGTAGTGAAGAGGCAGCATATATTTCAGAAGCATTCCCAAATGTTTCATATGAGATTGGTGGGGTGTTAGGTTCTATCCTTCCATAAAAACAGTTTTAGTAGTATTTTTCATTAATTTTAGCTAGATTTTTTCTTCTAAAGAATAAGGATGTTTTCAGCCTGAAAGATCATTTTAAGTATGAATTTTCTCAAATCATCTCTAAAACAAACTTATCAAGACTTTCAGCTTGACTCCCATCTCACACCTCCAGTCAGACGTATTTCTGCACAAACATTAAAACACCCTTGAAGTTTCTAGAAACTATGAATATTTTCTTTCTAGCAGAAAACACACAGAATAATTTCACATCAGCTTTTGCAGAAAAAGGAAGTTGGAGATCAATGCCCACCTTGCTCAGGAGATTGTTCAATTAGTCATGTATAAAACAAACCACTCATGATCTGAGTGCACCAATAATTTTGGCAGGTTTTTTTAATTTTCCAGTTTTTAAGGCAAATATAAAAATGTTAAGGAGTGAAACTTTAGTTGATAACAAAATCGTTTGCAGCATGGTGTATTACCTATTTAAATGAAAAAATTCTGAAATAAAATTCATATTAATGTTTAATGTTCTGTTAAGATGCGAAGGATAATTGACAAAAGCAAAATAGGTAACAAATAAATGTTAAAGTGATTAAAAAATTTAAAAAAAAAAAGAAGTACAATACTATCTTAACTGTGACATAACAGAATAATTTTGGTACAAAATTAAAAGCTTTAATTTATTCAACTGAAGATTCACAGCTATTAAAGTACAAAAATCTTGTAGCAGATGGGGTCTTAGTTTGCCAGAAAAAAGTCATAACAAATCCAAGGAAAATGAGTTAGGTTAGAAATAAGGAATATATTTTTATTCACTGTGAAACAGACTGGACTTAAAACTTCTGGTAATGGCCGTGACATCTTTTTTCACAGTTTTAGAACTAAAAATAAAAGTTAATGAGTTAGATTTTTTCTTTTGCTAAAATATCATATTTCATTATCTGTAAAGATAAACAAACAAATGAAAAGCTTTCTTGGAAGCTACTGAAAGATTAACATGAAATGAAATTTTATTTTCCTGGGAGAAAATGAAATAATATAATAGTTTCTAACAACATAAGAACATTTTTCAGGATTTCTTTTCTCAGAGCATTTAAAACTTTCTGTTTGTACCTTACATGACATGAAACCAGATGTAGAAAACTTAAAAACATTTGCAAAATAGAGATTGTTTACTATACGCTGTTTTCAGTAATTTACTTAGTACTATTGCCAATAGTGGAAAATATTCCTTATGAAATATAAATGTGAAGTATATTGCATACCTGAGCAAGCCTGAAATGAGAACTCAAGAGCCAAATACTGTTTCCAAATAACAGAGGAATCAGAAAATAATTTACAAAATGTATGAATGTAGTTGGCCTCTGTGATTGTGTCAGTTTTTATGCATGACTATACACATTAATCCACCCAAAGAAAATACTAATATAACAGAAAACAAATAAGAAAGTAGTTTTAACTTTGCAAAACACTGTCTGTTTCTTGAGATGAAGGTTCGAAAACACGGAAAGGAGAAGAAAACACACTGTCTGAAGAATATTGTGCTTTTTTTCATTGTTCATTACAAAATTCTGGTATTTCTGATTCAGTCCCTTCAGTATTTGAAAGAAAACCCGAGAATATATATTTTATAATATGCCACATCTGCTTCAGTATTAACTGGAAAATTTTATTTATTTTAGCAGGGTTAGGCATGCATATATCATTTACGTATATAATTTATGAAAAAGTGGTTCAGTTCCTCTTCTCTATCTATTGCAAAGCATCAGTGGAAAGAATTGTTTAGTGTTAAGCTAGTGGAAATTATGAGTCAGACAAAAAAAAAAAAAACTAGTGTCAGAAAGGAGAAGAATAAGATAAACTTCTACAGACTAAAAGATTCACATCAATAACTGATATATTTAATTGACTAGCTTCTCCAGGTCTATGGTTTGTCAAAGGTTTCTTTTTTCAAAATAGAATAAACCTTCTTCTTACCTAGAACAAGGACACATGAAACTGAATTAGCACTAATACCAACAACAGTGAGAAGGTACAACAGTCCAAATCTGAAGACCAGTTTTTCAATTTTGCATATTTATCCCCCAGATATTTTTCCAAGCCTATTCAATATAGATAGGATTACACATGAAAATACCTTCCTGTATTCCTGATTTATTTTTCCATGGAAATGCAGCAAAAAAAAAAGAAATAAATTTAATGTGGTGCTAAAGAAATAGATATTTTCTTAGATATAGCAATAAACTAAAAACCTCAAAGTGACAGCTAGTGATTCAGTTCTGCTTTTCTCCAAGACAAAAAAAAAAAAAAGAAATTTCTAATAAGAAAGCTTCCCTTTATGACACTATATACAGGTCAAACGGCTCATATATCACTTTATTTCTTCCATTGTAGTATTATGGTACATAGTGAATAATAATTCAAAGAGTTTCAGTTTTAACACAATGATAGTCAATAAATCAATGAAGGTCAACAGAGACTTGATTGTCCATCAATGATCCAGGGTCCTGCTCTCAGCTATGAACTACAGCTAGTTTCTTGGGAAGTAGCTTTGGATCCTGCATCTATTTTTCTAAATATTTGCAATAAATAAAGCAGAAAAGTGATCGAATATTTCTGGAAGATGTTGTAATAATAGTGTGTGTACTATTTCATATGGTAATTTAAAACATACGCCTTTAACTTGATGGGGTGAAACTTGTTATATTCTAACAATTTTAATTTAATTTGATGTGTCTCTAACTAGAATGAAAAGGGACAAGGACTAAATTCAAGTAAAAATACTGATTTTTGAAGTGTGACTTAGTAGAACAGAGCTGCCAAGGGTACATTTATTTCTTGTAGTTATATTTTTCCCTTTGATCAGGAGTAGTTACTGTTCACCCTGACAGTGACTCCAATGCAAGAGCAAACGCTCTTAATACAGAGTAGTTCAAGCATCATAAGATGGCTGTTTATACATGTATAGAACCCCTTCAGTCTAACTAGACAAGCTTCTGAGGCTTTTTCTTTTTTTCTGTATAGACCAAGTACTCCAACAGACATTTTACAGCAGAACTTGCTTATAATGTCAGAACTAGTGCCATGCAAAGAGTATTAACATGGTGACTTTTCAAAAACAACAAAAGCCAGCCAACCTTGCTGACTAAAACAAGAAAGTAAGAAGCGGATACAATCCTAATCAGCTGCAGTGAAACCAAAAATCCAAATATCAGACGCTGAACACCAAGTATGAAACATTTGGGAGAAAATAGAGTCCGGAAAGGGAAAAGATATTTAAGTTCTGTTGCCTAATTAATATATTAAAGAAGAATATTATGTTGAAATTTGCTATATATAGCCTGTAACGTGATAATTTTAAAACCTCAAGTGCAATATATTCTCTTTAATTTTCCCACTCAGTTTTGTATGTGTATATACTTCATGGTATTTCAACAGAAATTTCTAACTGTAACCAACTGGCACATGTCAGACCTTGCTCTCTTTCAACTCACTCGAATCTCAGTTCCAAGGCACAATATTTAATGGTGACTGTTGAGTTGGAAAAATTTTAAATATCTCATCAGCCAAAAAGATTAAGAAAAATCTTAAATTCTAAATTGGTTTAACAGCCCCACAGATGTTCAAAATTATAGTTCTGTATGAAGTTTGACAGGAATTCAGATCTCAATGGGATCTCATACTTGAATACAAAGTGCAGAGAGACTTGTTTGCTCAAGAAATTTTTGGTAGGGTTTTTTTTTTTGTTTGTTTTGACTTGTTTTGGGTTTCTTGACACTTAGCTGTCTAAATAAATAACTGACCTTTTCTCTTGCTTAGGAGTTTTATTTATTAATGAAGGTGTGAGATTCTATGTTTCATTTGGAAAAATTATTAAAACAAACTTACATAAGTAGAATAATTGAAACAATCAAAACCTTTTATGTGTTCACTCCTGAGTGTTATTCAAATATGTTTGGCAATTAAGACAACAAAAAGAACTAAATTTCTAATGGTTCCTCAAGTAGAACTACTTGATAAATTCCTATCTGGCTTTACTGAATAAAGTGAAATTCATATCCAGCCTTTTTATATAAGGGAAACAAACCCACCCTGTTGTAGAATAGAAGACAGTTCTATTTTTCAGAGATGGTTGTTCATGAATGAGAGAGATATTATTTTCACTTTTTAATCTGGTATGAAATAAATGGTTCTGGATACCACAGTGACACATGGAAGTGCATGTTATTTATTCTGTTATTCTTCTCAGACCACAGTTTTAGCAAAATTTGAAGTTGTTCTTTAGTTTGAACAAAAATATTAACAGCTCTTTTCTCTCTCATGAGGAATTCTATAAATTAGGATGATGAATTTTTTTAATCATTTGACAAAATATTACAGAAAATTCAATATATTCTCCTTTTACAGCATATTCAGTACATCTGGTTTATGGCAGTTCATCTGCGCTGAACTTTATTTTCTAGATAGCATTCACAATTTCCAAATGTACCAAGTACCCACACTGGAATGGATAATTTTGTATCACTGAGCAATAATATCCCTTTTAAAAAAACCACCTAGCTTCAAAATTCATCTCCTTGAGGTCACCATGCAAAAAAGCAGTAAAATCCCCACATAGTCCTTTATTTTTGAAAATCATTTACTAAGGTTTTGATAATATTGAAAACAATTTTACTTAATTATTAAATTTGAACTAGTTGAAAACAGTTGGTTTGGGAATCGTGGGAAAAGAAAGCCTCACAGAAACTAGGTGGTTGTGAAATGGTTGATTGCAGCTTGTAGAATAATACATCATCCCTTTCCACAGCTCCAGGAGCCCTAATTTCCATTCTTTAGAAAGTGGAATTTTCATAAAAAGCCTTGAAGTATCTTAGAAAAAGTTAATTACACCTATTTTAAACCTTTGAGAAGAAATAGACTTAAAACACATACACATTGCAACAAACAATTGCCACTAATAACGGAGGAAAGACTTGGCATTCAAAGGGATATCAGTGGTTCACCAGCAAGTCTTATTGTTTCATTAAAATTAAGAAAGCAATATCTTTGTGATTGTGTCATATATTGTTAATATATGAGTTGTATAAAATGTAAGCCTATTGTCATAGGAAAAAAACCCATGCTATAAGATGAAGAGTTTGGAATTGACTTGAGAATAGTCCCACAAAACATTAAATTTACTTTCTCCAGAGAGTTAATTCTGTATATAATCTATTTCATAAATTAGCTATGAAATATACTGAGTGCATCTGAAAATGAGCAATTACTTTGGAAGTCTAGTTACCTTCTTTATTCGATTAAAGTTCATTAGATTTTTATTTAGACTTAGATTTAGGTTTTTTTATAAGATCCTTAAGATGGAATCTGACTTCCCTCTTTCTTACCAGGAACCTGACTTCCCTCTTTCTTTAGTCAGAGGTAATATTATTAAATAGGAAGCATGATAGAAAGGAAATCACCAAAAACATAATGTCTAGGGATCAATAAAAGCAGTAAAGGTCTACTAATGGAACTCATTAGATATGTAATGCTAGTGGTGAAGTTGCATGTTTTTATTCTCCAAGGTCAACTAGAGATATAAAATTGAGTAGATTAAGGAGGGAGTAGGTAACGGTGTTAAGAAGAAGAAAATAAGTGCCCAGGACCATCCTGTTCTTATCCAATGCATGTTTCATCATCTGATATGGTAATGGAGTTTTTCTGAACTTGTTTCCCTGTCTCGATGCAGAAGGTCAACACTGACAGTGCCTAAATAGAATGACCCTAACCCAGGATCATGGATGTTCTTAAAGTACATACCAAACAAACCAAAAAAACCTAATAGATTTAGCTAGTCTTTGTTCCAAATAATCTTTAGTTATGAAAAAGTAACAGCAGTATTCTACAGAATTGATTTACTTTATATTAATGTGAAAATTGGGAAGGTTCATATTACATTCTTCCCAAGAAATAATAAAAGAAAATGTATCATATCTGAGAATCTATATTAATTAAGTGATCACTATAATGAGATGTAGATTTAAAGTTAAAAATCTGTTTCTGTAAATATATTCTCATCCATTGAGAGTGTTTATGTAGTACCTAATAATGTTTTGCATTTATGGAATCAATCAATTCCTCATTCTGGAAGGATTATATTGTAAGACTTGAGACAGACAGCTTAATGTAACTTAGTCAGACCTTCATTGACTCATCTATCAACAGCAGTTGTCTCTAATATGCTTTCTTTTTGAACACTTCTGCATAAAAACAATTGGTTGAAAGAGAAATTGAGGAAAAGACAAAGACATAAGTGCAGCATCAGTGCCTGGTCATTTTAAACCTCATGAGATTCCCATGGACCCACTTATCAAAGTTGTCCAGATCCCTCTGGATGGCATCCTGTCATTTAATTGTGATTTTAACTTTATCTTTTAATGAAATATTAAGACAAAAAAAAAAAAAAAAAAAAAAAAAAAAAAAAAAAAAAAAAAAAAGGGGCAGGAATAACAGAATGTGGGTTTATTTTTTGATTTTATGGAAACTTCTATCAGGAGGTTGGTAGGTAGTTCTTGTATAAGGAAAGTGTTGTAGGTAGTAATTGAAGATCTTGTTGCCCAAATTTATTTCTAGCACCACTAAGAATGAAAACCAGAAGTACTGGCTTTGTCTAGCATGTCAGAAATCCTTATATGATGCAGAGTTCAACTCTCTTTGCAGACCATCAACAACACCATGAGTTTCTAATGGTCCAGCAAACAATTATTGCAGATGTAAATGAAACAGAAGTGGAACAAAGCTAGAAAAATTTATTTTTCACCTGCCTAGCAATAGAATAATATGAAGAATTAATGATGTGAATTGAATGTTCAATTACACCTCGTTTAGTAACAGAAAGAACATAATCCTTAAGGTTTATTGGTCTACACAAATATTTTAAGTCTCAGCTGACAATTATTCTCACAAGTCAGTCTCAGTTATTTTGTTTTAAAGAGAAAGTTGACTGTCAAGTAAATATTGGTAATAGGTAACTTTTTGTGGATTTAACATGAATAAATAATCTGAATCCCAATTCTAGTTCATCACCAAAGCTGTAAAAATAAATAGAAAATTAAAGATTTTCTGGTGTCTCTAGTGTTTATCATCTGATAGTTTTGCTGTTATGGAAAATAAAACTTCCTAGTATCTATGAAAGCTGGTGAATTTGGTTATAGGACAAAGGCTTCTTTCCACACAGAAAATGGGAAGCTTCAGGCGGAAAAAAAATCAGCCTTTGGGAAGCAAATTCCTAGAAATAACTTCCTAAATATTCCTCATATTCAGTTTAGATAACAAGGAAATCCACACTTTCTTGTTCCTGTGCTTTCATATTTTGATGAATTTTTCTTTGTCTTATGTCTTTCTAGATAACTGTGGCACTTTAATATTTAATTAACAGTGAAAATTAAAATCACTGCAATTATTACATGAACTTACTATATCCAAGGACTTTGTTGTTCTCACTTTCTCAGTTTTCAAGGGCAGTGCTTCTATATGCATTCTACCCTTCTATGTACGAGCTCTGATAGTTTAAAACAATTGAAAACACTAATGGTAATGAAAAATAACTACATCAGCTAATGAACAGGTTAGAAACTTATAACCTGAAAACTGAAATTGATAAGAAAACCAGAATTATTTAAAACCATATATTATTTTTCTTATGACCGTTCCAACCTCTGCTATTTTTTTTTTTCTTTTTTTGTCCTATGTACAGTTAGGGAGAGAAGTAAAATACACCAAATATTTTAATGGAGTGTTTCTTTTATGTTAACTAGATTCAGAGATGATACATTGAAAAGTTCAGGCTAAATTCTATATCTAAAATATTCAATTTCAGGAACTGACAAAACCACTTGATGATAATTGGTATTTTCTGAAGTTATGACCTTGAACTTTAAATTATCCTTTAAAATCTGAACCTGAAATGAATATTATAATTTCCTCAGCTTTGAGAATATTTAGCTATTCTCATTATGGGTTGATAAATTGACTAGCTTCAAAATCTTATTTAGAATGACAGCTTATTTACTCCATATAAGCAACAAGTAAATATAGATTGATAACTTTACCTGACTTCATGCTTTGATGCATAAAAAAAGGATTTTAGTTCTGCCATCAACTTAGATCATCAATTTACTAAGTTGTGTTGCCTGCCAGACTGATTGTGCTTTGGTGGTTGATGACAGAAGGGGTTCATGGTACACACTGAAGAACTCATTCATTTCTAATATTTGTTTTCTCTGCTGTCTTGGTGAAAATCAGCAAATCAGGAAAAAAAATTGTTGACCATAGAATCTCATCTTTCCATATAAATGTATATGAACCTGAAGTGTGTATATATGTGTATATATATATCTATTAAACTGAGATGCTTTGCCATCTTTATGGAATTACTGAATTAAAATATTATTATTTAAAACATGAACTAACTTTACCCTAAAATGTTAATGAAGTCAACAATAATTTTATACAGACTTGATTAAAAAAAAAAGAAAAAATGTTGATTAAAACTGACATTTTTTTTAGAAACTCCTTTGGAGTTTCACAGAATCTTTTATTAAAGTCTTTTTCTTTAAAAACAGAACTCATTATAAATACAAATTTATTCAGAGAGTGAGAGAAAATATG
>VYXF01004782.1:3119-30833 GCA_013397295.1 Polioptila caerulea | reverse complement strand
AAAAAGAAAACATGACAAAGAATAAGATGTTTTTGAAATTATGCTCTCTAATATGGATTTACTACATGAGCAGTCAGAAATGAAACTTTCAATGTATCTCAGTTGAAGACCCACCAGGAAAAGACTTAGGTATAGGATAATATAAAGACTTCATTTTCATATGTAATAATTTATTTTTAAAATAGTTTGCTAAATTCACCCTTTAAAAGTATTCTCTTTCAAATGTACTTGCCTAGACAGAAAAACATAGTCAGAGTGCCACTTCAGCCCCAGAAGTACAGTTGGAGCTTATTCTTTTTTCCTAGGGATAAATTGCATACTGCAAAACTAAGTGTTGTATGTAAATTACAGATTTGCTTTTCCTGCTCCTCCCTTGAGAAGAAGAATTTATGAAAAAGAGCCCTCATATGTAAGCTATTTAAATTACTTGAAGTGTACATTCCTAGTCTGAGAGGAAAAAAACGTACAAAGAAGTACAGAGCCAAAAGTATTTGCATTATGAAGCAGTTTGAAGGTGATTGAAGTCATGTAAAATGGGATAAAACAGATCATTATAGCTGAATGAATGTAGTCACAATTATCACTAGATATGAATTCTATAGGAGAAATAAATATCATACTCTTGAAACAACAGCATAGCTCTATTTCTTTCACTTCTGGGCCATTTACTGTATATTATTTGCTGTATACTTTTGCTACAAAATAGAATTTCCTGTTTATACTGTTTAAAAATTTAAATCACCTAATGAAATAAAAATTCTTATAACGAAACAGCTCACACATAATTTTATTGTCTCTGATCTGAGAAAACAGTACTCCTGTGGCAGGAGTCTTTGCTCCCGCATTCCTTTTCTGATGCTGTCATGGTTGATCAGAGATAATGAAAAAGGTATTTACCGTATTATATGCTCTCCATTAAGATAGAATCTTCCTATTTGGGAAGTATTGAGCTTCATTGAGTTCAACTGCAATTCAGGACTGCACTTTTAGAACCCATCTTTGTTACCTACTTGGGAAAGCACATTCCTTGTTGTCTGCTTTTTATGTAACACTTGCACACAAGCTTTGGATTTTATTCTGAGAATTGATTTTTTTTTTTTAATACCAAAACCATTTATATCCCTGAGATAACACAAAAGTACTTCTACTGCTGTATTTTTTTCAGCAAAGCAAAGCTAATAAATGTGAAATCCTCTCTCCACACTCAAGATATCAAAGTAAGGCGGATACGTTTGAAAAATTGCTCTAATACATCTGAAAATACAAAAATCAATAAGCTATAAAAGCTAAAAAGCTTCTTCAATTTCATCCGCTTATTGCTCAGCGTAGGTGGCCAGGGCACTGAGAACAGTCCAAGGTTGCAAAAAAGTTGTTATACATTTAGTGTGCATGGTGAAGAATATAAGAAAACTCCATGCAAGTCCAAAAGCACACTTGAGATAGAGAAGGGAGCCAGCAATGGCCTTCAAGTTCTTGCCCATTTGATTGAAGACCAGACTGCGCCGGAGGAATTCTGCAGCTACAGCAGTACTTCATGTCATCTTTGTATGAACACAAGATAAATCCTTTAGGACTGATTTCTGTTTGTTCTTGAGTCTTTTTTGGGCAGAGGAACTGCCATTAAAAAAAAAATACAATATAATCAGAAATTAAGGACATAAAGCCACCTGAGCAAGTGGGTTTTTGATTCTTAAAATTAATGTATTTATTTCCAAAGTAAAGATACAAACATGTTAGATTGTCTGAATTTTGAAAAAATGAAATCAGAAGAAGAAAAATAAAATGAGAAAAAAAGCAAAATGCAAGGCTTGAACTTTCTTCTCCACAAACATAGATGTAAACTCACTTCCAGCAGACGGGTACAGCTGGCCCATATCCTGGTAGCCTTTTCACAAGAGGAATTCAGGACTCCTTCTGTACTAACTTTCCAGCCTAGAAGCTGTAAAATTAGATCAAGAACCTTTTTAAAAGTGATAATTTCTGGAGGTAGGGCTGGGTTTATTGCTGTTGTTATAGTTATTATTATCATCATCATCATCTAAATTAAATAAGAAAGCAGAAGGTTGCCAAACAGGATATTTTAACTGAGTACCACCAATGTACTTCAGCCCAAATTTTTTTTAATAAGATTGATATGGCCTGTTAAAGGTCTGTACACAGAAGAAGTAAAGGACAAAGAGTCATTACTGTTTAGCCAATGGTCTCTGAACCCTACTGCTTCAATTTCCCATGGTAGCTAGGGAGCTGCTTCAATGTGTACCACCTATTATCATGCTTCCCAAGAAATCTTATGTCATATTGGGAAACATCCAGTAAAAATTTTCCTCTGCCTTTCCTATTCATTCCACTTCCACTCTCCTCTGTGTCTCTAAAATGGAATGAGGATGAGAAAGTGAGCATTGCCTTGCATTTAAATATTTGTTAACACTATACTGCAAGTGTTATTCCACGCATTCTTAGAAAAATCCTCTAAAATTACCCAGTGTTTACAGTTTGAGGGAATATTCACATGACAGAAAACAAATCAACCATTGACATTCTATTAAAGTAAACTCATCTGTGTCAGATCACACAAGTAATTTGAGCAGTTGCTGCTTGGAACCTGAAGGTGAGGAGTTATTATCAGGTATGCCTTACGCTGTTCATTATATCCTGGGAAAATACAGTCCTGCCATTCTTTCTCATACTTGCTTAGTCAAAATTTTCTCTCAGTTTTTAAATTATGGGAATAATTGTGCTAATATGTTCTGTTCAAAAACAGCATAGACAACCTATGAACCATAGAAATTCCTAAAACACATAGGGAAATCAGATAATGAGATCTTTCTTGGCTTATAGCAAGACATGCATAAACAAGCACTTGACAACGTGTGGTCTGAATGACAACACTGAGGAGATGTCAATGTCCTGAGTTAAGGATTTAGAGAGCTGGGATACATCAGTGAAAAACTGCAAAATCGCATCTCTTTTTCGTATACTGCCCTCAGATTCAGAGGCAGAGAATTTGAATAAAGCCTTCAGAATAAGTCTTAATAATGTATTGCATTTTATAATTGAATAGTCCAATAAATTTAAGGAAGTGTTGTCAAGCATAGGAGCTGGCTGCTAAGGGAAGTGATGGAGGTACCATCTCTGGAGGTATTTAAAAGACATGTGCCTAAAAATAGGCACTTAGAGATATATTTTGATGGTCCTCTGTTAGGTTGGTAGTCGTTGGGCTCAAAGACATTGAAGATGTTTTTCAGGGTAAATGATTCTGTGATTTAAGAACTGGAGAACACTGGAAACCTTAAATGTTTAGGAAGGATATTTTGAAGAAATAAATAAGCAAAGCCATAGAAGTAGAATGAAACATGAGATGAAGGGGGGAAAGAGAATAAAATACAACTTTTTTATAACAGAGGAACAAATCTAATTATATTCAACAGTACTAATGCTAGGTTATTTAATTAAGGACAATGTTAGAAAAGGAAACACAGAATGATCTAAGCATTGGTACAATTCACCTGGAAACCAGCACTAGAGTGAGAATTGGGAATTATGGTGTATAAAATATCAAGAGATCTGACATGACCAGAATTCCAAATGTACTGAAGAACTTTTCTGTTTATCTGATCCACAAAGGCTTTGCTTCTCCCTGGAAAAGGACTTATTCTTTAATTGTTTTGAAGGCAATAGGACATGATGGCCGCAGGAACTCTTCTCCAGTTCAGTAAATTATCTTAAAATGCTGATTGAAATGGATTAAACCAAGATGAAAAGACTAAATTTAAAATACTATCCAAAATCCTTCATATTTATATCACTGAGTAGACTGTAGTCTGAGATATTGAGAATTTGCCTAGTCTTTAAATCTGTGCAGACATTTTTGCTATGTTAGCTTTTCCTACCAGAGCCAGGATTTTACTATAATTTAATTTTTTTAAATTTTACTATAGATTATAAAAAAGGCCAGAAGAACTACACCTATTACAAAATGTATTTATGAAACAGGAAGCCTGACATATAGCAAATGTCAGTATTGCACTGTGAACAAAATTTACAAGAGTCAAAGTTGGCTTTTTTAAAATTTACTTTTAACCACAATGTAACTTTTTTTGGTTTGGTTTTTTTTAACTGTTTATGATATTTAAATTGCCATTTTATAAATGATTTTACGATTTAATTTTTTTTGGCTGAAAGTGGAACACAGGATTTATTAAGCATAAAGTGTATTTTAAAATTTGCCGTAAAGTGTATAAATGTTTTAAACACTCTTGATTCTTTCTGAATACTCTAGTATCTACAATGTCACTATGTAGTGTTTATGTTATATTTTTATTACTTTTTTTCAATTTAGTGTTCCTCAGCCCTATTTAGGCAACTTTTTCTTACTACTGAGAATAAAGGTCAAATAAAAGTCAAGCTTATAAGAAAGGCCAAGAAATAGGTAAAAAAATTATTAAACTGCATGACTAACAGATAGGTAAATAATACAATATTGACCCAGGCCTTTTAGCTGATGTGGGAATATGTTCTGGCAAGATTTATAAAAGCAGACAACAGCTTCCATCCAAGCAGTTATTCATTCCTAGATCTGCATTTAGGAGTATGTGTACTGTCAGTCAATGGTTTTGAGAAACTTAAAATAAGTGAGATACGCCTTGTGTTATAAAGCGTACTCTATATTCTGCAAAATATACTGTAGGGTACAGGATTTGTCACTTATTACTATCCTCTTTTAAATGAATGAATGTCCTATTTTTATTATAGAAATCACATATGAAAATGCTTGTGTTTATTTGTGTACTAAATTGTCCCTCGTAGTGGGACAAAGCAAAGACAGTGAGAATTTGGTATTACTCATTTAAAACAATTTAAAAGATTAAATTAGGAAAAAAAACCAAACACCCGAGCTTTTTACTGTACCTCTATGCTTTACAATGGTTACTATGTTCAGGTTTTCCTTGTTTGTTTGCTTGCTTTTTCTGCTGCAATTTTCCTTGGAATCTTTTTACTTACTGTCATTTATTTTCAGGGAAGTCCATGAATAACAAAGTGCTTGTATAGCAAAATGACATTACAGTAGCTAGAAACCCAATCTGCATTTCCAGCATCCTACAATTAAAAAATATAAATACACAATCAATAAAGGTTTCTGGAAACTACACATCTAACTTCAGCCTGCATCTTTAAAACTGTGTCCTGTTTCCTCTGTATAATCTTTGTAGCAACCTTAAAAACTGTAATCATTCACCCACTGGACAAGCTGCAGGGAAACTGTTTCCTAAATGCTCAGTCTCCTGGTGTTCTAGAGATGTGCCAAAGCCATGTATGTCCACTTTCACTGCTTCATTTTTTGGTGACAATCTGCTTCCCACAAGAAGACAGATTAATTCAAGCAGACAGAATTAGCAAAACACACTGGGGTTTTTTTCTGCGCTGCAATCTGAACCAAATGGCTTTTGGCCCAGCAGATCTGGTAGCACTGATGCATAATAGTTTGGGGAATTAACATCATACTTTAGCTTCCCAAAAGCAATTGGGTATGTTGCATGCATTTTTTTCTATACAAGATTATTTAAAACTAGATAAAACAGTCTAATGTGGGACAAATTATCCAGTGACTTACCAATATTAAGCTCTTCCATTCTTGAGCAGCACAGAGAGTTTGCTTCTGCAGAAGTATTTCATAATATTTTTCTACTAAAAGCATATAGTCTATCATCTTGATACAGCAATATAAATTAAAGTACTTTTTCTAATTTAAAAGATTTTTTCTTTTTTTCTCTTTGATGGTTTCTGCTTAGTAAGAGGAACTAAACTCATAAACGTGTCTGGGTATGTTGAAATACTACATATGATTATTAAATTGTTCTCTTAAAATTTCTCTTGATGCAGGAAAATTATTAGAAAGCATTTGCTACGTAAGTTAAGGGAAGAATTTGAAGGAATTAATTTGCAGTTAATTTCATGAATAGTAAGCATGATTTTTCATTACTTTTCATGAAATTTCTACTATAAACCCAGTTCTTTAATCAAAAGTCCATACATAAAGGTTGGTGAATGCTCTTGAAAAATTCCTAGTCTAGGAAAATATTGACAATCTTCATTAAGAAAGTGAATTCTATTTTATATGTGCTATATTATTTGTAGTAGGTGGATAACAAAAAGATTTTTTTTTTTTTTTTAATTCTAGAAGTCTGTCTCTATACAGGAACTTCATAGACTCAGGGTAAAAGGAAAATCAGGAAAAAAAATGTTCCAGATATTACTTAAATATGCATTTGTTTACATTTTCACATATGAAAATGTTTCAAGTACATACACTAATTTTTTTTTGTTCTTCTGACTTGGATAGTTTTTACACAGTTAACACTTTTGAAAAGAAACTCAGTCCTGTGTAAGGAAGTGCCCATACAAAATGCATGGTCTTAGAGGACACATTGATGCTGTAAGATGTTCTGGAAAACACTATAAAATCAAAGCTAGGATTTAGTACTCTTGACAGATTCCAGTTTCAATGTTAACATAATTGTCTAAGTTCCTCTATAATTTCTCATGTGCAATATATTTGGTTAGATTCAGCAATATTTTAATACCTTCTTTTTTTTGCATACAAGAAATAATTTATTATGTAAGCAGCCTCATTATTGGCGAAGTACTCCAGTGGATGGAGCTATAAAGTGAAGGTTAAAGTATCAGCTATTAGACTGTTGCTCTCAAAAGAGAAATTCTGGTCCTAGCAGGAGATTTTGGTATCCATGGGGATGGGAGACCTTATCTATATGTAAGATTATTGTCCTAACCCTGAATTTGGAAATGGTTCTTATATCTATGAATTTTCTTTCTGTCTTAATGCAAAAGCAACACAGTAGTTTTGAAACATATTTTAGCACTCGTTGCAAAGAAAATATGCCATTAAATGAGAAAATCTCTTAGGCATAAAAACCAATGTGAAATAATGAAATAAAATAGCATCAAATACTTGCTTCCCTTATTAATGGCACTGTTGTTTCTAGACTTCCAACCAAAGACATGTACATGTCCCTATGACACATTTAAATCACTAGGAAGCAAACCTCTGTTTCTTTATTTGACCAAGACAGAGATCATAGTCTTAAGAAGTGAGAAAGGTAAACACTTCACACATCTTTGACTTTTACTCTTGTTTACATTTACTGAGATTGCTAACTAGGTTGAATGCATAAAAGTAAAATTGTCTATTTTTCTTCGGTCAGAAAGAAACCTAAAAATCTTAAGAACTGGAAGACTTACATAACTCAAAGAAATGAAAGACTTCCACAATCTTTTATTCCTTTAAACAATGCATATGGAATTCTCATTAGTATAATGTGACAAACAATAGATTTTCTAAATTAATTGGAAGGAAAAAATAATATTTGATGACTAAGGTGAAAATCTGTTCACAAATCACAGTCTCAGGTGTGGTGATAATGGAAAACAAAAATGATTAGAAATATTAATTGTGTGGATACAGAGACCTGATCTGTTGACAGTTAATTAACAACAATGGTAACTTAAATTGTTAGATGGCATTTACTATCTGGAAACGCTTTATTAGGCAAAATAAATTTAAATTTGTCTTAGTACTTAATAACTCAACAGGAATGATCAGACATATATATTGTTTAAAAGCTGGCAATCACAGAAGCCAGAAAAATATCAACAACTTTTCCAGTCAATTCCTTTTCTTTGTTAAAATGACCAAGAATACAAAGTTACAGTAATGAATTCCATGGCTGGTGGGACTAATTCCTCTTCACCATTGCTGTTCCTCATTATGCTGAAGAATTTTATAAAGCTGCAGCAAACTATTTGTGAGTTTTAACAGTCAGACTTACAATTAAATCTTCTCAACCTTTCTTGTGCTTTCTGTCTTTGCCTAAGTGTTCTCATTAGATCACCACAAAAGGGAAGACTTAAAGGGAAAAAAAATAGAGGGATAATGCCAGAAACCAGATCTTCTAAGCAGGAACAGAAAGAATGAGTTCCATGTAGGCTTCTGATGGAGTAAAAAAATTAAAATCAGATGATCACATGAAGTATTCAAATATATCAAAAATGACACCGCTATGGTGTATTTTAAGCATCTTTCAGAAGCCAGATTGGAGCTAATTCGGGTCACATAAATCTGCAGCCTAAATTCCAGAACAAAATAATCACCAGAAAGAAAGAAGGTGTCAGAGAGGAGTTGATGAGGATTGAACTTGACCTGTCTAATTGCATTTGTAAATCATGAGCAAAAACATGAGCATTAGGCAAGACAGCAAATTTTTTAAAACCTTTAAAGACAAGAACAAATCAGGTGAATTTATAGGCATGAAATGTACAGGCATGTAGATAATGGCCTTTTATTTTTTTATTATTATTTTGTTCTTGTGTTGTGAGATCTTCTGGGTTTTTTGTTGTTTTGGGGGGTTTCATGCTTTTGTTTGTGTGCTTGGTTTTGATTTTTAACAAGACTAAAGGTTGTAACAGGTAACCATGGATTTGTGGGTTTTTTGTGGTTTTTTACTAGATAAAAATTGTCATCAATGAAGTTACACAATAAGGCAAAAATTTCTGTCAAGGTCAGGATCTACAGTATAATTATTGTACAACTGAATGATAAAGGAGATTCATCAACTTTTTCAGCTGCACAACAGTATGGTAGAGGATCTTGAAGGGAAGATAATTTCATATTAAAACAGAATCACAGAATTTCACTTCAGTATCCCATGTCTGTGATCTGGAACAAACAACTTAAATTCAATTATTAAATACTGAAAAAAAAAAAAAAAGAATTAATAAATTATTCCATCGATGCTCATGTATTTTTTAATAAGAAGAATAAAAAGAATGTGATGAATAGTTATACTAAATAAATTATTTATTCATATAGAATCATGTTGGAAAATACTCTAAGATCATGATGTCCAACTCTTAACCCAGCACCACCATGTTCAACACTGCACCATTTCATCCACATGCCTTTAGAACACTTGTGCATGGATGTACCTCAACTATGGAATTTAGAATACTTTTTAATAGTCCTCAAATTCTTCCAGAGACTGAAAATTAAATACAAATAAAAAGGTAAAAGAAATAATTTATTAGTTTTGCCATCTTCCAAACAAAAAAGAAAGCCATCTTCCAAAAAAAGAAAAAGCACTTCTGCATGACTTTCTACAGAAAACTTTGATTCTATTTTCCCTTTTAAAATAAATCTTAGAAGGCAGAGGAACACAAATTAATTGAGATATAGCTGTTGCTACAATTAAGAGATGAAATATCTTTCACAAATGTTTGATTTGCTTTTTTCTAATAGAATTTTTTTATGTTCTTACAATGTGGAATACAAAATCAGCCTGGGGAACAAAAAAAAAAACCAGCCCCAGCCATGGTAGCCCTTGGCTGCATGTGCAGCATTACAGCAGCCCTCAGTGCCAGCATATTTGTGCGATTTACTGCGTTGTGTGAAAAAAAGCAGTGCCATCTAAGTGACAATAGAACGAGTACAGCACAGAAATTTTGAAATTGTTAATTCTACCCTTGGACACTGTTATTAATCAAACAATGCCTTTTTTTCCTTTTCATGCAAGAAAACTGCCTGTATATATTCTTCCTTCAAAATAGCAAGATTAGTCCAAACATCTTGACTGATAACTTGGCCATGAAATTTCTTTAAGCATGATGTATTTTTTGTAGTTTATAATAGAAGAATCACATTCATAAATCTGGATAGCAGAAAATAACTTGCTATTTTGAACTACTTCTACAACAGTATTTGAACAGTAATGATCCTTTTCATGACTCTTGCATCTTCATTTTCCTTTGAAATGATACCTTTCTCTGGGTAAAATCACAAGTAAACATGCTCATTCCATGCCTATCAGCCTGAGAGTTGGCTTACACAGTGGAATATTGGTTTTTCAAAGTTTTTGAAATCTATGCATTCCTTCTACCTCTTGATGTACAAAACATATGAACCAAAACAAAATTCTGAAGACCAATATATTTCATACTACACTCTGACAAGAGAATTACTGAGACATAGTGGATTTTTTTGTTCCAAGTGACTTCCAGAAATATAAAACATAAGTCTTATGTAGGGTTATCTAGCATACAGTGGATTACAGAGACCTTTTGAAACGTCTCAGTTTAGAAAAATAAATATTTTGAACTGTAGATATTCTGATTTTATTTTCAGTGTCTCTGGGCTGAAAACCACAACAGATTATTTTTTTAAATTAAGAGAGAAATCATACAATATTTTCTACAGATTGCGTTGTCTGGTCTGTTTGTTTTGTTCTTTCATTTGTTCTCAGTTATAAATCTGTCAGCTTTCATGCTGATTTTAGTAGTTTCACTCATATTTATTTTTTTGCACTATATACTTACCTCTTACAAACATGAGGATATTGTACAACAAAAACTTCAGAGTCTGACTAAAAAATAGTCACCCAGAGTATAAAACTGAATTCTAAAAACTTATAGATGTAATTTAAGGACTTCAAAACATCTTGTCACAATTTGAGAACAATATGTTTTACAATCTACATGTGTACACACAGAAATGTTGATTGAAAAATTAACCAATTTTGATAACATCTGTAGTTTTCTTTCTTCACATATAAGTTTCATCTTATGCGAGTAAAAATAACTGTCAATTCACAAAATAATCAAAAGGAAGAAGTAAAAAGTACAATTCAGAAGCAGGAAAGATCCATGCAAGTTACAGAATGTTTTCTCCTTTGGAATCAATTAATTTTTATATTGGGGAAAAAAGTCAGAAATTACATTACTTTTATAGAAATTATATTTCCCAAGAAATACATCAATATTGAAAGACAAACCAGATTAAAATCAGAGTTCATAATGAGTCATATGAAACTTGGAACATTTTAGCATTGCTTTTAATCCAAAAATATGTTTAAACAGTAGTATACATCTAATTTCAGAGCAGAAATAAAAGTGAGTACAGTAGTCAGAGCAACAGTTCAAATAACACAACAGTGTAATTTCGCATCATTGATATTAATATTTTGTTGGTATAAGTTCGTGTCTTTTAAAGAAACTTTTAAACAAACAGCATGGATAAACTTAAAACCAGTAGAATTTATTCAGATGAGAAGATTTCTGGACAGAATGTGATGGTCAGTCTACTGAGTAAAGCTGGAAGTCAGCTACACACTTATGCATCAGATGTAGAATATAGAAGAAATCTCTTTAACACATTCAAGGACAATTAAAATCCTTTTAATATCAGGAAGAGCACATTATGTACAAAGAAAACGTGATTTGTTAACATAAAGATCAAGTAATTTTGGTTATAGAAGTTGATATGTTTATTTGTTAATCATCCTCTTTTTTTACCTGAAATTAGACATTAATAGGGAACTATTAGTTTCCTAGATAAATATTTTTTTTTCTTATTCAGATACTCATGAATCTTGTAGTACAGAACTTTAGTCCACTTATGCCCTGAATATATTTAATTTAAACTGAACAGCTACACCAACTGCAAACAAACACATGAACTAAGAAACAAAATGAGCTATGCTTTAAGGGGTGCTTATTTAAAATGTGTTTGTTTTCAGAAATTAAGGATTTAATGAAAATTAAATTTAACTTTAATAATTCAAGTATTCAAACTAATGTAGGACTTAACAGGACTGGAATATAGGGGAGCTCAAAACTCTGGCTGGAAAATGTAATACAAACAGAAGGAAAAATGTATATGGACTGATACAGATGTATATGGACTGATACAGCTATCAAAATAATCACCTTGGAGAAGATGTTAAGAACAATGTCTCCTCACATAGGAGAAGGAAAAGGAGTAGTCATGAAGGACAGAAACACAAAATCAAGTTTTGGGTCAAAGACAGAATTGCTTAATATAAAACTAACCTTTGCAGTGGCAATATTTTTGTTGATCTTCTTCAATTATTAGAAGAAAGAAGAACAAGGAAAAAATTTTAAAAGACTTGCTTAAAGAACGATATCCAAAGCCTAATTAAACTAAAGGTATATTTTGTTTCTTTTTCAGTAAAGAGATTTATGATTAGCACTAAGACAAAGGCAATAAGACAATGTTTCTAGTGAGAAATAGTATTTCCACAAAGCAAGCCAAGCTGCAAGACACTAGTGAATCCAAAGGGCTAGAAATAACCTTATATCATAATTCTTTATGAATCAGCAGATGAATTCACAGATTCAACAGTAAAAAATTGCAATAAGTTGCTTGTGTGGAAGCTAGGGGTGGAGGAATTGCTGGCAAATGTGAAACTGGCTACACAATTTATTGATCCATGAAGAGGAAAGAAAGAATCAGACACTGCAGGCTCATTATTCTCTCTTAATAGATCTTGCAAGACTATATAAAATAAAAGATAATGTTGGTAAAGGAACAAATGGATATGACATGATTATTAATAAAATTAGTCTGGGTATTAGATGAAAGTTTGTATTCATCAGAGCAGTGTAGTTGAAGAATGAACTTCCCACCGGAATAAGGAAGTAGAACTAGTATCTAATTTTTAGACAGAGCTTGATTTCTTAATGGATAATATTGCATACTGTGATTGCATGTGATGAGAAAGGAATATAATATCACTCCAGTGTAATGCCCTAAATCTCCAAATGTGCTTGTGTGTGGTGAAAAAGTCCTTTCTTCTTAATTTTAAATCTGTCTGCATTCATGCTGATTTTAGTAGTTTCTTCTTTTTTTTTTTTTGCACTATGTACTTACCTCACACAAACATGAGAATATTGTACAACTTTCTTCCTAATAGAATGTAATTCCTAACCACAATATAAAGTTATCAGCAGAAACGTTGTTACATTATTCCTTAAGCTTAGCAGAAAAAGAACGGAAAAAAGGAAAATTGGAAAAGACATTTCTTACAAACCAATTAAACACAGAAGAGCAAGGGAAACTAAGCTTCTATGAATGAAATGGATTAGAACAAGAAAGGTTCAAAATATGCCCAAAAAATGAGACTAAAACCACATGAGGCTAGATGTTGATATGTTTTATTCAATAGTAAAGAAAGAGAGAAAGAGAGAAAGAAAGAGAGAAAGAGAGAAAGAGAGAAAGAGAGAAAGAGAGAAAGAGAGAAAGAGAGAAAGAGAGAAAGAGAGAAAGAGAGAAAGAGAGAAAGAGAGAAAGAGAGAAAGAGAGAAAGAGAGAAAGAGAGAAAGAGAGAAAGAGAGAAAGAGAGAAAGAGAGAAAGAGAGAAAGAGAGAAAGAGAGAAAGAGAGAAAGAGAGAAAGAGAGAAAGAGAGAAAGAGAGAAAGAGAGAAAGAGAGAAAGAGAGAAAGAGAGAAAGAGAGAAAGAGAGAAAGAGAGAAAGAGAGAAAGAGAGAAAGAGAGAAAGAGAGAAAGAGAGAAAGAGAGAAAGAGAGAAAGAGAGAAAGAGAGAAAGAGAGAAAGAGAGAAAGAGAGAAAGAGAGAAAGAGAGAAAGAGAGAAAGAGAGAAAGAGAGAAAGAGAGAAAGAGAGAAAGAGAGAAAGAGAGAAAGAGAGAAAGAGAGAAAGAGAGAAAGAGAGAAAGAGAGAAAGAGAGAAAGAGAGAAAGAGAGAAAGAGAGAAAGAGAGAAAGAGAGAAAGAGAGAAAGAGAGAAAGAGAGAAAGAGAGAAAGAGAGAAAGAGAGAAAGAAAGAAAGAAAGAAAGAAAGAAAGAAAGAAAGAAAGAAAGAAAGAAAGAAAGAAAGAAAGAAAGAAAGAAAGAAAGAAAGAAAGAAAGAAAGAAAGAAAGAAAGAAAGAAAGAAAGAAAGAAAGAAAGAAAGAAAGAAAGAAAGAAAGAAAAAGAATGTGTGTGGGGGATGGGAGAACAGGGAGACAGTGACATGGATAGGTGGAAGCATATCACCCTGCTGGGAGTCCCAAAGATGTCTCTGTGCTCCTCTCCATCTGGCCTTCTCGGTGGTGAGGGTCTCTCATTGTAGCCACCACAGTGCATCGTGCCTGAATGAGAAGTGCAGAATCCCGTGGATTAATGCAGGTGTGGGGCAGGTGGGAACGCTGAGGTGCCTGCCTCGCAGGGGGTCAGTTTGACTCTGTCCCTTGCAGCACTCTGCATCTGTTGCATCATTTGTAGTGCTCTAATGTAGGGTCTGGGGATCCCTTAGGGGTGTGGGGGGGCTTTAATGGGCCATGATGCCCCCTCTGCTCTGGATGAGTTTTTCCCAAGGGTGAAGGGGCCCCTGCAGCTTGGGCTCCTATGCACAGCAGAAGGTGGGCACCCACTGCTGCTCACCAAGGGCTTTTTCACCACACACCCAAAAAACCTCTCTTCCTCTGACCCCTTGATGTGAAGGTCTTTTGGAAGGCTGGCAGCTGATAGCCCCGGGCTGTGGTCTCCATCTGGAAGGTGCTAAGCTTGATCTCTTTGTGAATTTATTTTTTTCTCCAGACCTGAACTTACTTTATTTTATCTCTATGAGAGAGCAGTTCAGGGCGTCAGTCAGAGGGCCTTTTCAGGGTGTGATGGTTTCTCTGCAGCTTTTGTAATACAGTTTGCTAAAATAGACAAAATTCCTTCATGCAGATGTTTAAGTCATAAACTATAAAATTTCCATCTCCAGCATTATACCCTTGTATTACCATGCATGAATTCTGACACCAGTGACCACAGAAAATGTGGTAAGGGGTAGACAGCTATAGCAAGCATGCTGCTGTATTCACTGGCTCTGTCTCAGTCTTATCTGGCATCTGTTTCATTAGAAAATTAAGACTGTTTTTCCAAATATCTCTCTTTTTTTCTCTGAATAAGATAGGAGATGCTTGAAAGTATACTTAGAATTAGCAAAATACTGACTGAAAGAATGTTACTGAGTTAAAGGCTGCTGAAAAATATAATACAGTTCTAATGTGAGTGGCCTTAAGTACTTAGGTAATAAAATTATACACGTGGCAAAAAAAGAAGTGAAAAAGTATGGGGTTTACATCATGATTGTGGATATCAATTAGATCATTAACACTACACATATATTTTTTCCCCAAATGTAATATGTTTTAGGTAAAAAAATAAGAGAAAATAAAAAAACAGATATTACCTGATTTTGACTAAGCCAGGTTAACACATTTCTCTGGTTTTCCATCAAAACATATGAGGGAACAACACTCAGAAGAGCTTGGACTCTTCTGATTATTTCTAATGCTCTTTCTGCTGTACTGCTTACTCTGAATTATTATTTTTTTAAAAATCTTCTTCTTTCATTATTTATTTCACAATCACCAAACTCAGTTGTCTTCACAGCAAAGTACATGGAATGTGCTGTAAATAAATACTGCAAATATGTAACCAGACATGGGCTCTCACACTTTGTTGTCCATCTTTTCTATTCAGTCTCATGAAGAACCATGTAAAATCACTTCCCAGGCTTTAACAAATTGAGACTCCACTACAATACTGGGGATGTTTTACCAGTTATCACTGAAAGGAATGAAGCTGCAGAATTCAGCGTCTGTCCTTACTTCTGTCAGATTTTATTCCTTTAAGTGTCAGGTATCTTGTGCTGTGTTTTGGAACCTTGCCTCAAGGCTCCTACATGATAAACAGCATATTTCCAACCGCTACTTTCTACCTTCTCCACAAGAAAGATTCTGTCAAAGACAAGCAGTTGTGCAGTGAAGGCAGCTGTTGGACTAGTGCACCTCAGCTTTTTTCAGACCAAGGGCTGTAAAACTTCTCCCAAGAGCTTCATGTGGCTCTAAGGCAGTGTGTAGAGGAGGCTGTAATGCTCTGCTGGTAACTGAGCTGTCGAGTTGTTAGGGGTTTTTCAAATAGACGAAGGCAGGAACTGGTGCTATAAAGATATTTATTGCATAAAAGCATCAGTCTGTGGGTGCATCAGTCTGAAGGTGAAAGTCTGAGTTGCTGAAGGGTTCATTTTCGGGACAAAGTCCCAGGCAGCAGCTGGAGTTCCTGAGGCCTCCCTGGCTTAGGGCCCCACACAACAACCTGAGCTCTCGTGGTCTTCTTTCGCCTTTTCTTCTTTCTCCTTCCGTGAGGATGCCTGTATGTGAGTGTGCGTGCAGATAAAGCAAAGCAAGTGAAAGCAAGTTGCAGCAGTGATGAGGGCTTTTAACCCTGAATTCACCAATCAGCTAAAAACATGATTCTAAAACAATCTCTCTGCTCCTATTAAAATTATGCTTTAAAATGCAAAAGGCAGCGTCAGCTCTTACACATCTTTACTTATATTTGTGCACATTACTTTATCTATCTACACACATGTTCTATCTGTTCATGGCTCTAAGAATGGGAAACAATATTCTACTGTGACTTAGTTACGTCTAGAGAAGCACTGAACTTTTAACTGGAACTTTCGGCACTCTACTAAAACACTTAAAAAGGCATAATATATATTTCTACTTACTTAAGCCTAAATCTAACTTACTTAACTCTAAAATCTACATTTCTATCTCATATTTATGTGGCCTAACATATTTTAATTTCTCTGAAGGTTTTAATTCAAATTCAACTCTTTTCTCCCTCTGAGGGACTCAGAGAGGGTCTAAATTCTTGATTTCCAGCCCTGATTG
Source organism: Polioptila caerulea (assembly GCA_013397295.1). Taxonomy (NCBI): domain Eukaryota; kingdom Metazoa; phylum Chordata; class Aves; order Passeriformes; family Certhiidae; genus Polioptila; species Polioptila caerulea. The sequence goes on along the minus strand of VYXF01004782.1, from coordinate 14,296 downwards.
TAATGTTTTGTCTGGGCCAGTAACAGCACAGAGGGAGTTGCATCGGCCTCTGTGAAAGCAGGAGAAATTACTGCAGTCCAGTAACAGGTCCAGCACCCATGGCCTCCCACAAGCACCAAGGTACTCACTCCCAGAAGAACTGATGGTTTCCTATTCAGTAAAAAAAGAGATCATACAGAACTACCATGATGGTACGATGTAAGTGGTCTTAATCTTCCTACTCCCAAACTGTTCATGATTTGCAAGCCAGGCAAGAAATGTGTATGTCAAAGTAAATCACTCTTCTTTTCCATTTAGACATTTAATGACATTCACACATTTAATGACATTCACACAGTTAATTGCTATCCATTCCATTCATGTATGACTATACTGTTTGCCAAAAAGCTCTTACATGAGTCTCATTAATTCCTAGAGTCCCCTTGGATTCTCAAACTTTTACCCCTTTTTTTTTCCAAGTAATTTTTGGGATTCCTTATTTTCATCATCACACTTAATTCTATCCTGAGTTTTGCAATTAATGTTCTTTTCTGGTGTGTTTTCTCCTGGTTCTCTGGCATTTATAGAGATTCAATGAAGCTTCCAGTATGCCAACACATACAGGTTATCCTTAAATTATTTTTTTAATTTTTCATTTTTCAGTCCTTTACTCCTAAAGTTAATGACTGATTTTCAAAAAAGCCTTTTTCGTTTTCTTAGTGTGAGAAGCAGAAGCAATGCAACTCTTCTTCTTAATAGCAGTTGTAAGTGGTCTATTTTATGTGAGATTATTGTCATTCACTTGTACTGTAAATCTCATTTATTAAAGCAGAGAAACACCTATAGGTACATGGTGGATTTAATAAAATTAATATGAAACAAGTTACAGGACTGTTGGGGAAAAAATGAACAGGAGGAATAAAAATTATTTCAGCATGAAAATCAATTTTTTCTCCCTTCATACTTTTCCAAAATTACTTTCCAAATATATTGTTCGCACTTGGAGGTCAATTTCCTTTTGGCACTAAAGGACTTCAGTGGCAGTACCTTGATAAAAGAGGAATTGAGCAGCACCATAAAAATAAAAAAGGTAAAAATGCTGTTCACTTTAATAAGTGAGCAGCATTTTAAAATTAGCTCTTCTCAAGAAATAATTCAGACAAGAATTGATAAAACTAATTTTCTTAAGAAGGAACACGTGCAGAAATGCAGAAACATAGACATTTCAAGTGAAAACTTATTACAAACACATAAATAAAAATTATATTTATATACAAGTATACTCTATATGTTTATCATGATTTTTATTCAAAACTGAGACATTAATAATTGCTTGATGATTGTGTCTCTTTGTGCATTCCTGATGAACTCAGAAGTGCTACACTTAAGCTGTCATATAGTCATCCACAGTAACTGTAGAGGAAGAACCTGCAGTGAGAGGAAAATTTAGGACAGTAAACAACTTTCGGTTGTTTATGGAACTAGTGGGTGGGATCTCCAGAAACCTGCCTTTGGGCAAGATGACAGCTTCTCCCAGTTAAGTATCATTGCCAAACTTAGTATTCCCTTGAATCCTGTATCCGAGTAGATGATGAAGATGCTGAAGGGCACTGGGCTGAAGATGAAGCCCTGGGGAACTTGACTAGGGCTAGTGGCCTGATGTCATCCCATTTGCAATAACCCTTTGAGACTGGTCCATCAGCCAGTATCTCATCCATCATGTGAAGTGCTGGACATTTCATCTAGAAGAATCCTGGGAGAGACAGGATTGAAATAAAAAAAATTTATTAAAATCCAAAAATATTACATCAATTGGTTTCCCTTGATCTGCTATTTAGGTTAATATGTCATAACAAGAAAAGTTTGATAAGCAGGACTTTGTTTTCATGATGCCAAGCTGGCTGTGACCAATGACTGTAGTCTCTTTCAGATGTTTTTCAATAACTCCCTGAATAACCTTCCCCTTAGTTGTACCAGACACAGAAGTGAGATTGACCGGACTGTAGTTTCTGTGGTCCTCCTCACGACTGTTTTTGAAAATTGTGGCAGTGTTATCCAACCTTCAGTCAAATGGGACCTTCCTAAGACCTTGGGAATCCTAAGATTTTCACGACCATTCAAAAATCATTGAGAGATGTTCATGATGGCACCGGCAGCTCTTTGAGCAGTCTCAGATGAACTCCATCAGACCTCATAGCTTTTTAGGGACCAAGATGGAGAAGCAGACCCCATCAAAAGTTCAGGATCAACTGGGAGTTGATTATTCTCACAGTCATGCCCCTCCAGCTCAGAGCCCTGACATCCCCTTGGTCCCTCATCAGAGTTGAAGAGAGAGACAAAAAAAAAGCATTAAACACCTCTGCCTTGTCTCTGTCCCCATTTAGGAGGTGACTATCCTCACCTCATGAGGTATCTTCCTGTTCTATATCTGAATACATAATTCAGAATTGCACTCCCAAATTATTACACTTTATGACGAGACTTCAGTATTTTGAAGAGCCAAGAAAAAAAAACTGTTAGAAAAAAATCTCACCCTGGTAGAAAATCACTCTGGGGAGGAGAAAAGCAAAGTTGTTGATTAAAATAGATAATGAAAAAACAAAGCATATGTTTTGACATTTTAAAGCATAAAATTCAAAATACTGAGTTTAGATTCCTTATGGAAATATTAAGTGAATATTATGGAAATATTAAGTGCAGTTCCAGCGTTCTCTCTCTGAAGAACTTGCAGCCATTGAAGGACCTGGGCACATATTTTGATTGCTAGGGCTCACTGGAATGAGCATAAAATCATATTTCCTGTAGTAATGATGACACCCAAGAATCAGGAGATATGAATTTTCAGATAGTTCTGCAGTCCTGGAGAAAAGTTATACTCTCTTTCTACAGTTTTCCTTTTCATCATAAGGAAACTCTTTGGCAAATTATCTGTACTTTTAAAATTTAATATGAAAGGAAAATTAATGAAATTTCTCTATGTGATAAAAAAGACAAGATTTGACTATGTAAAACTTTCTTCCTCTTCAGATGTCTTCAGACTGGACAACATCCAGACTCAATTTAATTTTTTTTAATCTACTTTGCCCACCGCTACAAATGTCACCAACGTTTTTTTTTTTTCTCCCCTAATAAAGGGAGTAGAGGGTTTTGATGTATTATCTTTGACACGGCCTCTGGTTTCAACTGGCAACTCTGGATAATGAAAAGGATTGTTCTGTGACTGATTTTTCTTTGAACTTTGATGAAATTCTTCCAGGCTGCGTCAAGGAAGTATTACAATGAGTCCTCTAAAGACATTCTTATTTTTTATATCCATTTATGCCAAGCCAAAAATATTAAAACAAGCATAAGAAAATATTTGTCTTTAATTTTTCATTTTCCTTAAATATCTTTTTTTTATTTCTTGTAATACTATTTTTAATAATATTCAGTTGTTTATATCCTTCCAGACAGTGTGAATTCTATGTTTCTATCAGAGCTTTCATCATACTTTTAAAACCCATACAAAATGCTAAAGGCATTAGAGTCATCTACTTCTACAGTCATTTGATTTCACTTGTGTATTTAAGTTTTGAGTGGAAAACTAAATTAGTGGGCTCCTGTGAAATATAAAGATTGATGAAAACATATTAACTCTCTTCTTTGTGCCACAGAACTTGTCTAACATTTTTACCTAACTTATTCATAAACATGCAAAAATAGAGAATAAATAATTATGACTGAACATTTTAGCAATCCAAGTAATTCCAACAAGCACTGAGATAATTTTGAATGGAAGAGTTTTTATAAATAAGGGGAAAACCAGGGTGCTCTATCTTGCATAGTGGTGGCCTAATTAATCAGCAGTGATTACGTTGGCTTGGTCTCTCAGTTATGTTTGTTAATTAAAGCACTTTCTAATGAACATTAGCTCAATTTCCCCCATGTGGAAGGCAGGATGGGAGATGATAGAAATCTAAACCATGATTCTTTCTCACTTGAATACTCAGGGATTTTTTCTCACTTGAAAAATCATAACTGAATTAATATAGAGAGAAAATAGCATTTTTGTCTGCATAGCCTTATCTGCAGGGCCCCCTGGCTATCAGCGTGGGGAAATGTCAATTGAGTGAACATCTCTTAGCAGGAGTAATCATCACCATCATGAAGTGCTCATCAGATAGGAAGACAAAATGCAATTAAGTTGGGTTTACAATCAGGCCAATAATTACTATTCAGATGTCTCAGCTGTATGGAAAATGCAGGATTCTGAACTGTGACTTTTTTGTTTGAATGTGAAGCTTTTCCTGCCTTGCTTGATCTCTTTTTCCTTGGAACATTTGTAAAATGTCAGTCATGATGTGGCACAGCTGAATAATTGTAATAGAGTCAAATGCTTGCAGATGGTTAATGGAAACAGAGAATTAAATGAACAGCAGTAAAGAAACACATGCAAAATTAAAGAACCCTATTGCAAATTTAAAGGGTCACTTGGTTTCATCAAAAATCAAATAATATGAATATGTTATTCTCTGCATGAAAGACACTGTGTTAAATTGTTTTGAGAGATGAAAAATGAGCAATCAATGATGTACTAATGAAATTTTTGAAAAATCATGCACTATTGAAATATGCAGCAGTTTCCAGTTAAAAAACTGTAGAACAAAGCCTGACTTTGGCTGCTGAATTTTATTTACCATTTATTTAAATTACTGAAATTTAGATGTAAAACACTATAGGGCTCTACAAAAGAAATACAGAAATGAAGATTAAACCAAGTTATCTTTACCATATCCAAATAATGTTTACTGTTTCAAAATAATTTTTAAAAATATTTTTTCAGATCCAACTAACTCAGCAAGTTAATGCAAGTAACTCAGCATTTCAGTCAAATTTTTATCAACAAATCAATTTCTACGTAGACCTGCAACGTCTTAGAGTTGCCTTATGAGATAAAGCTCTCATCTGTCCAACATTTTTGAAATACAAGCTTGATAAATCTTTTATAAGGAGCAAATTTATCTTTCTGGTACAAAAGTATTTGTGATACCACTCATTAAGTATTACTTGGAAGCGGATTTAAGTTAAAGATACTTTAACAATGGATTCTAATTCTTCAAAACCTTGTATTCTTTGGAAACTATTCCTTATTTTTCTGCTCTCCTTCATGCTTTCCCACTAAATTCTGTAGTTAATATTTTTTTTCATCTAGTAAATTATTTTGAAAGGGTTTTTCTTTCTCTTAATTAAAGGGAAAAAAATAAGATAACTAAAAAATATAATGCATCAATCATACACCATTGAGTATAGTTTGATAATTAAAAATACTTTGATATTGGCCCATGCCAATTGTTAGAAAGATTATTTCCTTCCTGTAGTCAACTAAAAAGGAAATATAAACTAAATATTTGACAAAACCAGAAACAGCAACTGCCACCACAAACATCTAGTAAAGAAAAAGCAAAACTTAAAAGCTACTTTTAGAAAGATTTTTTTTTTCATCTACATATATCTGGACAAATTATAGTGTGCCTTGTCTTGTGCTAATCATAAAATAAAAGCAACTTAAAATTTTATGTTTTCTCCTTGACATATACACTAAAAATATATCTATGATTTCTTGTCTGCTATAATTTCTGCAAAGTCAGTGAATTGCTTATTAAATGGAAGCAGACATGAAAATATTGATTTTATTTCCCCATTCTAGTCACTACAAAGCATCTTCTCTTAAATCTTCCTGAATAACTGCATTATACTGGCTATCTAATAGAGTTTAAAGTGAAAGTTTCTTTCCTTTTCTTGTAACACAAAGAGTTTCAAATAGAAAATAGATAGAGTGTGATGAATGTTCCATTGTAAATACATCTCCAATAAGCATTTTGCTCCTCTGGGTTTTACTTAAAGATTTAATGTCATTTCCTGAATGGTATTGGCTCAAATATGAAAGCATCAGTATATTTTTTACCAGAATTGTTAACATTATTCAGTTTTAAAATGACAGCTATACAGTTCTTGCTGTGAGAAATCAATCTCTCACTGCAAATAAATGCAGCAGAATAATCCATACAATGCATGTCAAAAATTCTACTTTTGCTGACCTATTATTCTTTATGAATATGTTTTAAAATGATACTTCTGTGACTCTCATGTTGAAAATATAATTTTTGATATATTTTTTGATCCTTTTAATGCAGCTGTTTGGTTTGTTTTTTCTTATAAACCATGTTATTTGTCCTCTATGAAATTCTGCAGTTTCATTTACTTTAAAAGTTTTATTCTGCTAAAAATCAACCTTTGTGTTTCATGGAAGAGAAACAAAAAATGGCTTTTGTTCAGCAAGTTTTACTTCAAGAATGTTGGAACTTCATAAGAAACATATAGTAGTATTTTCGTATGAATTTGCATCTCTTTTCCTGCACCTGATGAGTAAGAGGAAATTTTTCTTCAGCATTGAATTGTTGAATGTTTTTTCAGGTTCTGTAAGTTCCTCTGTGCTCTTCTTTCTTCTTCTGAGAGACAGCAGTATACCAAGGAGCTAGAAATGTTCAGAGTTAGACAGGAGAATTGATTCAGAGGGAGATGCTCCAAGTTTCATGGCAACTATAAATCAGTACCACCATACACTGTGCCTGAAGGTTTAAGTATGGTCTTACTGAGCAAGCAACTTGAAAGAATATATGTATGTTGACACTGTATTTGTCATGTACTCTCTTCTTTCTACTAAATACCTCTTTCAATACAAATCTACTTCTTTTTAGCTCTGTGGGAAAACAGGTGACTTGCTTCGACTGGTGATGAGGGTGGACTGCACTAACATGACCAGCTATGCACTGGGTTAAGTCAGAAGCTCTTAACTCCACATCTGAGAGACAGAGGGAAAAGTCTGGATCTTGTGGGAAAACACGTTTTACAATGACAGCATTTTAAAAGCACTCTAGTGGTATGAAAGGCAAGGTATTACTGTGCCCAGAACCAGGTGGGAAGATGGCAACAGAACTCAAGGGAAGTGCTTTCTTATCTCAGGTTTTTTGAGAATTTGCCAAAATAATGGAGCAGGCACCAGCCATGAACCTACTGAAGATAAAAAAGGAGTCTTGTGGGTCAAAATAAGAATAGGGAGATTGCTCATGAACTATCGTCATGGGCAAAACAGTCTTGAGTTGGGAGAGAGTAATTACATTAAATTAATGAATTTTGATTAATTAAATCAATTAATTAAAACTAGAGTAAGATAGTGAGAAATAAGACTAAAATTACCTTCCCACCACCCTTCTTACCAGGCTCAATTTCACTCATGGCTCTTTAACCTGTTTCTCCTCATGTGGATTCAGTGGAATGGGGAACAGGGATTGTCATCAGCTCATAGCACTTTATCTTTGCCACTCTATTACTTCCTCACACTGTTACCCTGTTCTGTTGTGGGGTCCCTGCCACAGAAAGGAGTCCTTCACAAACTCCTTCAACATGGGTCCTCCCCATAGCTTGCAGTGTCCCAACAACTCCCTTTCAGAGAAGAACAGACCATCAGGAAGAGACCACACCAGGCAAAAATATCGGAGTCTTCAACTGATATTTGATGTATGTGCTCTAGCAGCCACATTGCTGCTAGAGAGAAGAGCCTCATGACACAATAACCATTTGAAGTTATACCACCAGCTAGTATTTTTCAGCCACATTAATGCTGTGGTCATGTCTTTGTGCACTTAAAATCCTTGAATTGAGCTCCCAGTAGTATATTTTACTTTTCAATATCTGAAATGATCATTAAAATGTACATTCATCACACAGTCTACAGTCTTTGGAAACAACACATCACGAAAAGAATTTCACAAGAGAAGTCAAAATAACATCAAGACACCAGTAAATATGGACAGTTTACTCAGGCTCCACACCTCATCATTTCATCACAGTTTCCCCGTATCTGAAAAAACAAACGTTTAATTGTTTAGTGGAATTGAGTTGCAAGTCTGTAATTTTGGTAAATCTAATACATACTAGATAAGAAACACCCAACGTAAAATAAAGTAATTAAAATTAGAAGGAGTTATTTTTCAAAGGATTCTGCTTTCTAGGTGCATTTTGAATGGGGCTGAAAAGTGTCTTTTAGGAATGCCAATGAACCCCCTTAAAAAAATCTAGGAGACATTACAGACAAAATTTTATCAAAATGTGACTAGTATAACTTTAAGAATTACAACCATTTTATTATCATATTTATTAAAATTGAGTTTTTAATTTGCAATATTGGTTAACAACTTCAATCCTTCACAAAATAATATCCCTCAAACTGAATAAATAAATAAGCAAATTTCAAAATCAATTAAAAATTATAGAGCAAATATTGCTAGGACATGTAAAATATTTAAATGAGCACTGAAATTTTCTTATCATTTTTATAATTTCCATGCAAACCGCAAACAATACTTTTCAATACTGGAGATAGATAATAGAAAGGAAAGCCTACTGGAAGTCTCTATTATGATGAAAGCATGCAAGAATGACCAAATGCCTTACTGATTTAGACAGGTACCATTAGACACAAAACATGTTAGAAGGAACTTTAAGTATATGTTTCTTTTTTTAAGCCTCTCTTTAAATAGTTGTAAATCAATGTAACTGATTGATGGACTATCAGATTGTAAAAGAAATGTTCCTATGGATTTTTTCCCTAAAAATTCACATGAAGAGTTACTACATGGAAAACTACAGCTATTCCACTGTAATGTCCCCAAACTCTTATAGGTTTAGGATCACATAATAATATTCATTGTCATTAAGAACATAAACAATAAGAGTTGGATTTGATTATCATTTTGGGTCTCTTCCAACTCAGAATATTATGTGATTTTATGAATATCTTCTGGTAACCTGGATCTGAAAGATTTCAAAGTTGTCTAAGAATACTAACTAAAGCTTATAGAGCTCCTATGGTTAGAGTCTCTAGTGCTCTTTTTCCTTTGCTATAATACAGCCATCTCACTCGAGAATACAAGTTTTGAAGAAACGTGTGACATTACAAAACAGTAATAGATACTGAAGGGTAGGATAGTACTACATTACTTTCAGACTCCCTGGCAAATTTAGATAAATTGACTGTAATTAAACATTATTGAAAATCCACTATAACTCATGTTAATTTGTCCACATATCTAAAAAATATCTGAAGCATTAGCAACCATGAGAAGTGTTGCATAAAATCTTCCCCTATTTCTACAAGAAAGAAGTAATGAAATTCCTAACGTTTAAGGCAAACTTTCACTGATTCTCCTTATGACAGCAGAGAGGTGATAATCCACTGGGTATCTTTATTATAGAAACCAGTTACATCTTATTTCCAATAGCAGCTTACGACCGTAGGATGCCACCACCAGAGCAGACAGGAGTTACTTCATTTAAATATAACAGTCATTGTTAGTCTCTGTAAGACATCTGCCTTTCATAATCTACTATGCTACTTAGTTATTGAATTGCATTTTTGAATTACTTCCTGCTCGTCCAAGTCAATTAACACTTCTGCAATTGCTGAGATTGTCTCTGAGGGGAATCTGGATTGCTTTTCAAATTAGCCCTCTAGCTTTATACAGGCTGTGTAAATACATAAATCCGCCTTTGAGTTGTCAAATCTCTTGCTATTTGCTGCAGACAGCCATGGCATTCTCTGCAACATCTTTTGACAGAACCACCATTCCAATCTTTTTGATAATAACAAATTGCATGATTGACTAGAACTGTAATAGCCTGAGGCATTCCTAGCCAGGCCTGAAAATTAACTAAATCTATCACTACACTCTGTGTCATTAAAACATAATGTCCTGTCTTTTTCTGCCCAATGATAGGGTCACCAAGCTATTTTTAAAACACTTCTAAGCTCTCCATCCTCCTACTGATATGCCAGGATTTTCTTACCCTGCACCTGGTTAAACTTTACAAAAAATTTTATTAGTAATTTCATCCAAGTTCCCAAGTGACAGACTGAGTAATACGTTAGTTTATTATGAAATCTGAAAGACAAGAGAAAAGAGAAACTGTCCAGAATTCTCCTGTCTCCAATTCTACCCCCAAAACTTGCACATAAGCAGTTCCATAGCAGCTGTGGAATTAACACTATCAGATGCAAGAGACCTACTTTAGCTCTGGATATTTATATGCATGCATATATAAGGTTGAGGACCTGAAAGCATTAATTTCATTGCTGACTTCTTATTTTGGTTTGTGGGGTTTTTTTGTTTGGTTGGTTTGGTTGGTTGTTGTCCTTGTTGTTTCTGGGTGGGGCTAAGCTTCATGATTTCTTTAAATCTTAAATCTGAGTTTTGTGGAATCAATCCTTTTTCTGGACTTCTTAGCTTCCCAGTGCTTTACTATTCCTCCGTTTTTTTTAGAATCTCATCCTCTACTTTCTCAACACTGTTGTCTGTGCATTTCATTTGATAGACCTGAGGGTTTTTTTTTTCCCTGGTGGATAGTTTTTGTTAACAACTTTTACTGAGAGGTCAGCTTCTAAAAGCTGACCATTTTCCAGAAAAATGCCTTTGCTGTTTTGTGTCTTTGATACAGTTCTAATACAAAGACTGTAGTCATAAAGTTATATTAATTTAATAGTGCCCTTTACATTGTTGTATCTCATTTATTACTTAGTTGCACTGCCTGGAATCTATGAAAAATAAATAACCTCTTCTGCTATTTTCTTCTGTATATTGCATCATGCTTAAGTCTATTAGTGCTGAGACCCAATATATCTTCCCTATATGTGTGTGTGTGTCTATGTGTGTGTGTGGGTGTGTGTGTGTATGTCTAAATTTCCCATTGTTTACAGCACGTTGTCTTAGTTTGAAGACAGGTGTGTCTGCTAGGGAAATGCAGGAGCCTCTCTTGGAATGGAGAATGCAAACCTTCTCTCTCCAAATTGCTATGAATTTTTGAAATTAAAAGGACTCTCAGACAAAGATATTAGGATAGGAATGACAGTTCTTTACTAGTGAGTCTAACAAGATAACCCAAATAACAATAACTATAGCATGAACAACAAACAGAGCTGGGAAACAGCCACAGTTTTCTCCAATGCTGGCACCTTTCCGGGGCGAGCAGGAGTTTCGAATGACGAGGTATGTTGTGGTGTGTGTTTCATTGATTTTATGTACTTTTATATCAAGGATTTGTTCCCATGTTCAGTTGGTATGTTCCTAGTTCTCCCCCCGTCGCCACCCCCCAGTTCCCTCTTA